>JAYKKI010000076.1:8172500-8772500 GCA_039881145.1 Druceiella hillmani
GGATATCTGTGCCATATTAGGTATTGTCTTCCTATAAAATCAGTGTAAGTCCTCACTTACTCGGTACTGATAACACAAATGTGGTAGATACAAAGAAAAAGTCCAAGCCTCGTTTAAAGTAAAACTCGTACTTATTGCCGACAACTTAAGCTATGGTTTGGTTCAACAAATGACTGCCAGATGATTTTTTAGAAACTCAGAAATTTCTTCTGAATTAATAGTGGAACTAAATAATAAAATTGCAGTCATTCTCAATGTTATTTTTTGTGGTTACGATATTAACATTATGAAATTTGGTCAATTGTTGAGTGAAATCGACTCATGATATTACATGACAGTGACAGTACACAAGATATTGGTTCATGGTATTAAAATGATATCCCTTTGCATGCTACAAATAAGGAAAATGTCAAAAGAAACATAGGACGCTTGCCATAAAAAGATTCAGAAAATACGCGAACATCATATTCGGAAATTCTCTTGGGTAGAAACAACTGGAGCTTACAGAATTTGCTTTTTCTTACGTCAGATAAGAAAATTTCATCTCTTCAAAAGTGTACCAAACCCAGAAAAGAGTAATAAGGGGAAGTTTTGATTTACGTAATTTGTCCAGAACCTGCTTTTCCCGCGATCAGATCTCAGGCCGCCAATTTTAACAATGTGCAGTGTACGATTTTTGATGACTCTGACAATAGTATCAGTGCTCATTGTGAAGAGTAAATGTTTATTATTATGTTGATAAATTAGATTTATATGTTATTACTTTTGAATAAGTTAATTTTGTATATTATTTTTTAATTAACTTATTTATATTAATTTTTAAATAATACCTAGTTTATAAATAAGTTTTATTTTTTTTTAAGATTGCGATGTACGAATTTATGATTTATTTTAAATAAATCACATATTTAACTGCTTTCTTCCATCTTATTGTACTATTACTTCCATCTTATTGTACTATTACTTACTGCAGTTTTTAAATTTAACCTAATTTTTTTAATAAATACTATCTTGCAACCAAAATTATTTTAAATAGATAATGACTCTTTGTATACTGTATTCGATTATTATCAGGGCGGTGATCTACATTGATTTGAGGAGAATTTTAAATTACATAATTGCGAGCAACCACTTGTATGGGAGTAGACTACTGTGCAGCGTGGCGTTTGAATTCATGTACAAAATACACCCATTTCTCTACTTGGATTCAAAACCATCAAAGGGTTTATTAAATTTAACTGAAACATTATTCCGTAAACAATAAGTAAAGTTCGGACCAACAAAACTGGACCCCAATTATTTAATATAAAGCACGACAATTAGTGGTTAATTCTTGCTCGCGTATTTTGGTCCTTTTGCGTGCAATCCTTTTTCGTTTCTTGCGGTTAATTGACTTAATTCCTTCAAATGGATCATTGACATCTGCTAGAATAAGTATTTTTGTGTACCTATCCGTCGTTTTGTAAGGTTGAGAGATTTTTCTTACGTTTGAAAAAGTTTTGTATTTAATATAAAATATAACTTATTCATTTTTAATTTTTGTTTGATTCGTAATTACGAACTTGAATAATCATTTTGTGACACGCCTATTTATGGATCGATGTAGTTAAATATAAATAGCAGTAAATTATTTGCACGAAAGTTTAAATAGAAATGTTTTGATAGAGACCAAAGCTTAGGAATAATTGATTACATTAAACAATTCATCGTAGTTTCTTTATTTGTCACCTGAAATATTCAGTATAGAGTCAAATATATAAAGCTTCAATAAATGGAGTAAGTAAAATCTTGATTCATACTGATTATAGTACTTGCAAAACTTTTCTTCAATTAATTACTTGTTGATATATTCTATAGGTAAGGTTTGAGCCTCCAATATAACAAACTTGAATAAAAATTATTTGGCGCGACTTCTGCTTGAGTCATATCTTTGCTAAATTTTTCAGTTTATTAAGAAGACGCAGCCTTTTATATTCGATTTGGCGTTGATAGATTTGGATTTCTCTTCCTGAAACTAGTTTAGAGTAATCACTTTGTCCGAAAAATTAAATGTTTTTAATAATTTTACAGCATGCTCCTAGATATAAAGAAAACGATAGAGTTTACATGCTCCAGTAAATTTAGTCAAGAGTTCACATGCTCCAGTAAATTTAGTCACGTTTGTATAAATTAAGTTGATTAATCTAAGTAATTTTTATACCTCATTTGAAAGAAATATATTACGAATATATTTTTTACAAAGGATCGATTTCATAATTTTCAAGATACATGACTCAGTTCTAATGTGGTCTTCACGGCCTTAAATCGATCCATCATACTATACCAAACTCAGTCGTAACGTAACTAATACAGTGAAAATAGTTAGAGCTAGTGAAAACAGAAAAAGATAGTTTACAGTAATAAAATTTTTTATACTAAGGCGATAAATATATTAACACGAAGTAAACTAATTAAAGCTTTTAAGAAAAGTTCAATTGCGCAAGTTTTAATTTATTATGCGGCGTAATTACTAAAACCATTTAATAAGGATTCATATAATTGTTAAAATGGGTCATTATTAACCACAAAATCGTTACATATGTTTTGGTGCAAATCAAGGTTATGTATTAAATGATAATTTTAATTTAATTATTTTTTCTATTAAATTTACTATAAAATCTATATTATGATTTAAAAAATAAAATTTGGTTCTGTTCAGACTAAAGAATAAACTTGTTATGTTTGGATGACGTGACACACAGGTTAACATAAGTTACACTTCGTGTATATGCACACAAAATAGACTGAAGTTTAATCTATATGTATACGTATACGTATTTAAGGATTGAATGAATGAATGATGATATTTCAATAAATTTTGAATATTTGATGAATAAGTAAAAGTATTTTGATTTAGTTTTGTCTAATATTTTTGATACGCTCTGTAAAAAAATGTTTATTGAGGCTTAAACACTTTTTATCTTTCTATTTGCATTTAATGATGTTTTGAAATTAAAAACCATATTGAAATGTAATTTAGAAAAAAACCTTTTTATGTTGTAATAAGTAGACTATTACAAACATGTCGAAGCAAAAATTACTTTCTGCTGCCTTTCATGGGTTTAATTAATTATTAATCAATAATTTTCTTTTCAAATTATGATCGATATCTTGATAATATTACTGAATAAATATTTATACAAACACAAAATGTTATAAAAACGAACAAGAGGAAATTTGCAAAATATTTGTTCAACTGAAATTGCCATAAACCTATTTTTTTAAATTGTTTGAACTCTATCTCGTCGGTCAACATTTTCGAATTTGATTTAAGCCACAGATATATATAAAATAGTACAATTAATGAGTAAATAATCGGCGGAAACTAATGACTATTGTCAATAAACCACTCTGATATCTAGTTTTTGAGTGTCAAATAAAAGTCCACACGCAATTTGTATTCTAGACTAACAAAATATTAATCACCTTTGTTTTAAACATTATTTTTTAGTAAAGCGATGAATCGTTTCAAAGAAATACCAATTTCAAAGAACTCTAATTAATAAAAATAATGCTTGTCTTCATCGGAATCACGGTTATATTAAGAAAGTTACAAAACTGCATATTAAGTTTTACTAACACGCAGACGGTCGCTAAAACAGAAATTATTTAAGGCTCTGCCATATATTGTGAATCTCTTTAACTAATAAACATGTCAGACAAAGCCAATATCTCTTTTTTGTTTAATGTTTTTCACTAAAATAAAATTTTGGTAGAATTAGATTTTATTATTACTTTTCAAAATAAAATACCGGTCACTAAATACCATTTGGTTACTTCCTAATTGTTCGCAAGGTCTAGCTATTATTCTATTAATACTTTATAAAATATATTTAATCGACGGTTATTCTTTGTTAAAATTTTATAATCGTATATAATGAATAATTTCCATACATTGTTACAATATTATGAATGTACTACATATTAATCCCAACTAGTTACATAATTACAATATTCACATAATATGACTAGATTTTACATTAAAAAATGAGTAATGATATGAAATTTTAGAAATGTCGAAGCTTTAATTGTTTGGATATGGTTTCGCTTTCTCGTGCCTTTAGTTGTTAAAGTTAATTAATTAAAAGTAATTAATTACCAGCGTGTAAAAATATATCAATGACGAAATTAAGGCGAAGAGGAAAACAAAGGTGATCGGAAGTATGTGTTATGTTTGTTCAGTGGATTTCGCATCAATCTCACAAGTTTACTTGTTTATCATTCTGTAGAGCAACTACGCAGAATTTGGATCAATAATAAATAACTTTACTCAATACTCGTAACTTTACTCAGTACCGCTACTGGTTCTTGTATAAATATAGGAATCTGATCGACCATGAATTGAAATAAATTGGTGGTATGCTTTGTGATAAATTTATTCGTTATATTGCTTTTGAATAATATTTATTTCAAAGCCAAATATTTAAAGTTATTAAAACAGGGTAATAATGAATGTATTTTTGTCAAATTCATCGTGCCATTTCATTCTCAAATAGTCCTTCAGAGTTATACCGTTTTCGGTTGTTTGGGCTTTTTAATTTACATTCATAATACGTGTCTTTATAGAATAACTGGAGTACAATAATCGAGGTCAAATGATAGTCTCCGCAAGAAATTTTAATTTGTTTGGAAGTGGAAAGTGGAAATTAAGAGAGTAGAGAGAGAAAGCAGTTTTTATAACAACACATTAAAGGACAAAGTTATCGAGGCAGCATTGATGAACGTAAGCATTACTTGAATATTAAGATGTGCACTCTCCTAATCTCGTGAACGGATAGCATAATAAAAGGAAATCTTTGAAATTTTTCCATTCCTCAAATTATTGAATCCATTACATATGTTTATGGTTCCATTATAGTATTTTAAATCCTTCTACCTCGGTGTCAGATCCACGAACTTACCTGTGGCTGGTTTGGGTGCATGAACGCACGTACGTATCCACATCCCATTTCTTCCCTCTTAATAAACCATTGTAAAGGATTTCAACTTGGTGATCGCTAAAAATTTTGGCTAACCCTATTTTATTACTATCTTTTCTCTGACTTAATTCCAATCTCCCTTAAGCTTCATACACTTTTCTTTTTAAATTGAGGAATTTTTTGTAAGTAAATCATATTATACGAATATATTTTTTTCAATAACATTTTATTAAGATATTGGATTCCTTTCTTAGAGTGTGTGATTCCGTTAAACTACTGATATATATATATATATATATATATATATATATATATATATATATATATATATATATATATATATATATATACCGTGACCGGGAATAAATGTTGAACAAAGAAAGACGTTATTCGTTGCCAAAAAAATAATTGATTGTTTTTTTTCATATTTTATGCTATGTTAGTACTATTTGAGAAGTAATATACCAGATTGTTGGTGACCATATATCGAAGAACACTTAAATTCTTAAAAAGTTATATTTTTATATTTTAAGAATTATTTTCTTTTTTTCAAATAATATAAATTGAACCTGTGAATTATTTTTCAATTTATCTAAATTAATACCCATAAAAAGAAAAAAATAGGTTTTATTTGAGAAATATTTAACAAAGTTTTTAAATACGCTTTACGTGCCCAAACAAATTTATTAAGTTAACAAAATTATTAGTTTTGGCAACCTTATATTTAATCATTTTATTACTCACAAACTTTTACATGAAGTAATTTCTTATTTAAACAGAAATATCAGTAGAATATTAAAATGGAAACAATGGTCAAAATCGTCGAAGTTATTGATTAAAAGTCTGTCTTAAAAAATAATTATAATGCTGGAAATACGGCAGAATTTCATTAAATACTCGTATATTTAATATCTTTATATACAAATTACAGTTATGTAAATGAAGGAAGAAATAGAGAAAAAATTCGTCGCATCATTCAATTTCAACTCAGCTTATAACCGTACATCCTGCCAAAAGCTTCAGCAGTAATACTGCTGAAGCTTTTCTCAGGATGCCGTTATAATACATATATATATATATATATATATATATATATATATACATAAAACATATTTTTTCCTTTTTATTCAGTATTCAAGTGTTCTTTTTAAATTAGTGTGCTCGCAGTAATAGCTTGCGATTACAAAAACATAATAAGCTCTTCATCATTTTTCTGTAAATTAACAATGGTTTCATCAAAATGCATATGCCGTAACGAATCTTGAACTTTAATTCAGATGTAACATTGATTTTTATGATTCATAAAACAATTGTCTTATTTTGTAATCTTTGTCAAGAAGAATTTAAAGGACAAATACTGGCAAATCACTAGAACAAGTTTGGTTTCGTATACATCAGATGTATTCACTATATACAAAAAAATGTTTAAAAGGAAAGTCATTTTGCAGAACCAGCCAATTTACGTGTTTTGTTAATTTATTTTTAAAGTCATTCGGTATAGGATATCAGTTATAAGGCTTTTTTTGAGATAGTATGGTATCCATATCTTTCTGAACACATTTACCTAAAAGCAAAAGAATTAGTTAGACTCTTTTTCTTTTTTGGCAACAATTCACTATTAAAATTATTGGCACATTAGTTAAATGGGTATAGACCTCACATACCAATAAGAAAGTCGGTACTGGTATAAGTCGTCAAATGTTTCCTGGTAAATGTATGACTTACAGATGGTACAGAAATTATAAATAATATGCCATGTGGATTTGACCGTTCGACATTAAATCAAAACCAGTCAATACTAGTTTTCATAAATATTTTCAAATAATTAAATAAACCATTGCGCTAAGAATTTTGTTTTTTCCAACAATTAAATAGCGTTTTAATATAAACAAAAGGTAAACACCATGTGTAATGTTTATTTACTAACCCTAACAAAACGACAATAGCGCGAGGTGTTGTTTGCAGTGATATAATTTTTCGACCCCAATATCAAAGCAGCACAACTATACAGTAACGGAATCCTTATAGACTCGATTCGTATACCGTCGCTTTTGTTTCGCTGTTGTTTCACTTAAACAACTAAAACTCTTATAATTCCTAATACATACATAAATTTTAGAAATTTACTTTAAAATATGATTAATTTAAAATAACTTGTCTCTGTTGAGATTCCATTCAATTACAATCGTTTGTAAGACTTTAAATAATATAATTACAGAATCCTTATAGACTCGACTCGTGTACCATCGCTTTTGTTTCGCTATTGTTTCAGTTAAACAACTTAAACTCTTATAATTCCTAATAAATATATAAATTTGGAAAATTTGCTATAAAATATGACTCATTTAAACTATCTCAAGTAAAGATATTTAAGCCTCTTTTTAATTATTGCGTATTTTGGATCCAATGCGTGACATCTACAAAGTAAATAGAATTTCTAAGTTTCTTTTATATTCACGATACTGCGACAATATTACTATGGAAAGCAAATATTGCTTTCCACATTTGTGAAGAAAGTAAATCTCAAAATGAGAAATAAACTTTTTTTTATATTTATATTAATAGATAGTAGAACCAATTTTGATATGTATTTGGACACCCTTTTTTACGTAATACGATTTGATATAGTCATATACATTTTTCTTGTCACACTAACCTGATGACTTCATTAGTGAAATCGCTGCTGGATTTGAAGATATAAAGTTGTTTGGTCGTCAATGAAATGAGTGCTCCTTTATTCACTATATGTGGTGGTTATATCGATAGATGTTTTGTATATATTTCATTGACCTTACACTAACAATATAAAATTGTCAATATCCTACAATATTACAAAAACAATTTAAATAAAACAAATTTAATTTATAATCTATTGCGTTATTCTGAATATGTTTCACAAAATGTGGTTAAAAAATTATCGATTAATCGGTCGCAATATTCTTGATATATTACAAAAACAAATTTAAGTGAAATAAAGTTTTGATTAATATTCTATTTGGTTAGTAAATCATATTAACTATATTGAAAATAATAAAGCAACACTAATATGTGTATAATATTCTATTAAATCAAGTTTAATCAGTTCTTATCTGCTTTGTAATGATGCAGACTTAATTTATTTGCAAAGTTTTCAGTCATTATTTATATTTTCGTTTCAAAAGTGCCCTTGACTTGTATAGAGCTTACTTATACCTTAGTGTAAACTTAATCTAATATTGACAAGTTTTATTTATCATCTTTAAGGTCATATACTCAATTCTTATCATCGATCATGCAGACGCTAATAATCACTATTTTTATTCCCTTAGGGAATATGAGAGCGGAGTAAAAGCCTAAATGATGTAAACCCTAAACATTAACCATTTAAAGTCTAATCAAAATTCGAATCAGTTTAGTATTTTTTGTAATATTTTAATAAATAGATAAATATACACCTATGGTGAGAAAAAGACCTACCATTTAGAAAAAGCATAACTTTATAAACGTTTGTGTCTTTGTCATTATTTTTATTGTTTTCCTAAACCACTACCTAATTATTAATAATTACAAAACTGAAATAAAGGTCGCAATTTGATGTTTTACATTGGTTATGATTATGGTGCTATTTTTTCATGTGTAAAAATCGGACACTACACAAATCCAGTTTGAGCGTCTTTTGATGATTCTTATACCTGCTATTAAAACAAATAAAAATATAGCTCATTTCCCGCTAACGCTCGAAGCTCACATTGATGAATGCAGAGTATGTTGTGAATATTTATTAATTTTTGAAAGGAAATTCACACTTAAATTCAATTGAATGCTTTAAATATACGATTACTTTACGGTACAGAGTTTAGTAATTTTATTTCACATTTATTATGGAAGTAAAACTTCTTTGGGCGCAATGAGAATACAATTCTTAAGGTTGCAATGTTTTTCATGCAATATTTTTATGACTTCAGAATATAACAAATTTATCGCAAGTAGTTTTAGAATTTTGACTTGGAGAACCTTACATTTCTCGAAGTACTAGGAATACGTTAATCTGATAGTAATGAAGCTATCTAGACTTCAAATATCTGTGAGGCCGATCTCATACCATGCTTTTAACCCATAGTATATTCGATAATAGGATCCATCGGAAAACTAATAAACATATTTTTTTTAAATTTGTACACTGCGCAAACTCTTATACCTTGGAGCCTTATTGAATTTTTGTGTTAATTTGGGGAAAAAATGAAGTTAATATCGCCACATAAAATATGCACGTGTACGAACAGTTTCAAAAATGGTAGAATCGTAATGTTATCAAGGTCAGTTAATTTCTCATGCTTTCAGATATAACTATCTTAAGCAGTAGCTAACTCAAACTCCCATTGCATTCGAAACATATTTAAATAAAACCGAAAACATATTTTAAACAAAAATCTTGGCGATAAATTTTCAACATCTTAACGATGCTAATTTATGATAATTTTTACGAATATCATCCACTTTACCACCCACAATAAGGTTACCCACAATAAGGTTATAATGTTTAGTCTACAATCTTGTGTAGTATGACGGACAGATATAGAATCCTTAAGACTATTGCAGTTTTGACGACGGACGGACCAAGTGACGTAACTTTTGAACACGTACCATAATTTATATTAAGCAATTTATCCATGCTGTGGCAACGCGTGTTTTAAAACCGCTTAGTTTGATATATTAACAAAACTTAATTAAAATATTAGTTAATCACTTCGATGATGCATTTAATATCAAATTAACGGATTTACTGAATTAAATTTTGACTTCACTCACAATCTTAGGGCGATTTTAAATATGTGCGTAGTTGTTTTGTTACTTTAAAATGTCTCTTTTTGTGTTGTTAGTGTATTTGTTGTTGTTGTTAAGTGTTAGTAGGTTCAGTGTTCTTTTAAAATTCGCCTGTCTGTTAATTTGTTCTTCAATCACGCGAAATCTACTAAACTTATTGTCATAAAATTTGGTATGGTAATAATTTAGACCCAAGAATAATATACACGGGGAAAAGTTCTAATATATTTTCTTATTCCGAATTGCACGCTAATGAAGTCGTAGGCACAGCTAGTACATATGCACCCTTATTACTTATTTATATTAGATGATGTTCATTATTCATTGCGTTAGGAAGTTGATATTAGTAATGACTTGTGACAAAGTAATTTAACTTCGAATGAGATATGGAGCCCCAATGTGCGATGTCTCACTTGGCCGCTTTTATTTTAAAAAGTACTTTCAAAACTTGAAAGTAGCTGTCAAACAGTTGTTTTTAATCAATTAAGTTTCTTAGGTTTTTTAGATTTTCGTTCGTTTAGAATTTATAAATTTATGCTCGTATTTGTAAATTTATTGTTTTGTAGGAAAAATGGCCACAGAGTAAAAACAAACACCCAGAACTTGTTCTTAGACTATGTTGACATTCACAATTAAATGAAACTACGTGATGTAGTATTATTTCTACTTTCATTAATTTCTTTACCACGACCTAGGTTTCGTTGTATTACAACATCTTCAGGTGGGATATTAGCAAAGATTAAAATTTGAATCTTTTTTAATATCCCACCTGAAGATGTAATACAACGAAACCTTGGTCGTGGTAAAGAAATTAAAGAAAGTAGAAATAATATCACATTACGTAGTTTCATTTAATTGTGAATAATGAATTTCTACAAAATTAGCGGCAAATATATTCAATACGTTGACATTATTAACTATGTTCTAAAATTATACAGCTGTGTATACATTTTTAACCTGTAGTAATTTGGAAATAATAGACAAAAAATGTACTCTAATCCAATTTGTATTTTTCAGTGAATCTTTAAAAAACAAACAGACAAAACCTTTCCCTTTACTTTGTTAGTTGGATTTAGCACAAGTAAATCAAAAAGTTTTCTACTTCATTGCAGTTAACTTTTAAGCAAATTACTATTACATTTACCAAATCACAAAAATTCGAAAAAGACTTCGACATGAAAACATCAAGGACTAAAATCTCGCCTAACCTTTATTAGAATTTGTTACTAACGTGACCAACATTAAATACAATAAACAGCGAAGGCAAAAAAATGTCATGATTCTGTTGAATAATAGAAAGAAATAGGTTGGAAAAATAAATTATCCAGATAAACGAATTTTACTATTCCGTGCAAATTAAAGTCAAATAATAATTGCAAGGAAATAATAGCCTCAGACGTAGCAACAAATTCTCTAGATTTTGACCACTAATACACGTACATTATTTTAATTAATTAGGGGTCGTCGATCTCGGAAACTTTGGTCACATTACTTGTAGAATAATGGTTTGATCAAAGTTCATAAACAGTTTGCTGTTTTCAAATACAAATTGGGTATTGGTTTTGTGTAACACGAAGTTTCGATATTTATGTTTGAACCCTGACATGGGTGAAACAGCAGGTTCCAGCGCAATTTATTGGTCACAGACCATAGTCTATTTTGATTGCTTTTCTGTTAATTTATTTTTTCTTTTGTATATTTTTAAGGTTTAAATAAAATAGGAACGACTTGACTCTAATCTAAAAGTATTTGAACGTAATCACTTAAAAATTGAAATTTTTTTAAACTAATTACGTCAGAAACTGCTCACTCGTAGTTTAAAAGTTGAAAAAACTATAAAACATATATTGTGTACAATACCAATAAACTAGTAAAAGCTTTATAACATAAGTTATTAAAATTAATAGGGAATGAAATTTAAAAAAAAATAAATTAATTAATAGAATAAATGGAGCGTTGGAAAAAAGGGAAATTCATAAATAAGACAAGATATATTTTAATTTTTTGTCCTCTGTGTTAAGACATCCTTGTCTTTACTTCCCCCCTCTTCCCGTCTCTTCTTCTCTTCTGTCTTCACTACTACTATAATTTATGCAATTATGCCAAAAATATTTTAAAAGAAAACTGGTCGCATTGCAATTTTTAAGCACACAACTTAATATTACTTTAAAGTATTCGTTCATTCCTTACATATATACACGTGTATAACATATAGATCCAAATTAATCTTTTATTTTCCATTTCTTCATCTTATATATAAAGTGTAACTAACGTTTATCATTTGTTTCACATTCACAGCACACTATGTATTGAAACTTTTAATTGTTCTTTTTTTTTAATGGAAATAAATTGTCTAAAATATAATTTAACTTCAACATATCTGACATTTTTATGAATGAAACCGTTTCAAAAATTTTCGATTCCAACCTGAATCATTCTTAATCTCCACACATTCTAATTATTCCAAACAGGCACTCTAATTTTTGGTTAAATGAAAATATTTTTAACACATACATTTTTGCTCAAAACTCATTGTTATTTATACAAACCCTGTTTTTTTATCCACTATCTCCATTTCTAACTATTTAACTTCATAAAAGTAAGACTTTTATTACTCTACCTTCGAATTCGCTCGTGATGCGACGTACGATATGAACCTTTCAAAACCACAATATTTAGTGACGTAATCTCGTAAAACTCTAAAATAGACATTCAGTTGTTACCTAATTCGGGATATTATTATTCTCTTAAGTAATGTTTATGGGCACATAGTCAAATTCCTTAGCTTATTCAATGAAAATATTAGAGAAAAATTAATTCTAATTCGTTAAAATATCAAACGAATTTTCCTTATATTAAGTAATTTGACTTAATATGCTTGATATCATATAAAAAAAAAGCTGAAAGAGAGACTACTGACTTAAAACATGTTACTGGTGCCACGGGTACACTGAATTGCTACACGAAATAATGTGTCTATACTCCAAGAACTGAAAGTAAAAACAAGATTGTCCACCAGCTGCCTCCGAAGAGTACGCGCGTGTTTTGGCACCAATGGTGCACATATTGCGGGAAGGAATCAAAGACCCTATTTTCAGTCGGTGGGACCAGACACGAAATCTAACCGTAAAGCATCAGTGGCATCACACGACCTATCCGAGACCAGGATTACTAGAATTATAAAATCCAATGAGCCAGAAATTTAAAATGTATAATGTACGTCCATGAGAACAAATTATGAGAAATTTTTAAACTGTTGTTATTCCGCAAATATCAAAGTAGCTTATAGATTCAATGCTCTATCGTGACTGATATTTTGACACAGTATTGTTCCATTTTACATCACATTGGTTATTATAGGATATTAGAGAAGAAAAAAAAACAATTTTGTTAAGTTACTGAAATATATTTGGTCCCGTTTTCGATGCTCGACCGAAGGGTATGTGAATTTTAGAAAAGGCCTGAACATTAGAATATCAAATTTATTAGTTGATATTTCAGCATGGTTCACAAAGCAGAATAATGTAGATTTTAGTGAATGTTGAAGGAATGCTATCGACGGAAATGTAAGGATTTCTTCTGAAAATGAAAGTAAATTCGAAGATCAGGTAAAAACTCTAGTGTGCATAGAGAATGACCAAAATTTATTCAATTATAAAGTTGCAGAAAATCGGTACAGGTGATTTATCGTTTTATAAAGAAAAGGTAAATTCATCAAACAAAATAAGACTCTATTTTGTTAGTCACGAAGTTGAAATATTGTTACACTGTTTCCAAGAAAAACAAGCGCTATGACACAAACGCTTCTTTATATGGGAATTATTTTCTGATAAAGCCCTGAACGAAAATATTATAGAATGCATCGATGAATATATTAACTTGACAAACGAAATATTACTGCTAAACCTACAATAAGTAATTATACCTGTATTATGTAACATTGAATATTGGCTCTTGAAGGATAAGACTTGAGAAACGAAATATTAATGTAAAATCTGCGATAAATAGTTATACTTATAGCACTTAACATTGAATATTGGCTCTTGAAGAGTACCAGTATGGTTGCTTCTATTTTCTTAAATTTTAATACAATATTACTCGAAATATTAAAGTATAATTACAGAAGAAATTTTCGTTTTAATTTTTGTTAGAAACAAATGGAAAAGTTATACCCTGCGTTTTATTTATAGAAATAAGTATTGTTATTCTAAAATTAATAACAAACAATTAAACTTAATTTATTTTTAAAACAATATAATATAATTTCGTTCACATTTAGGCAAATATTTATGGTCATTTATGTTAAAATATTTGCAAATATTATTTTTCACCATGCTAGTGTGTTGCTTAGAATACCTTTCACAAGCGTAAAAATTACGTGAATGTCTCAAAAATTTGTGAAAATTTAGATCAGTTTTTCAGTAAATTTTATATAATTAATAGTAATGCCAGTTTTTTTTTAATTTAAAATTTAATGGTTTTAAAGATAGGGAAGAGGAAGGGGAGGTCTTTCGGATATTATATATTAATATATTGCCTAGAATACTTCTGACAAGTGTAACAATTACGTGAAAACCTCAAAGACTGATGTTGAAATTATCGTTACATTGCTATGGTAAACTTTAGATAAACTTGTGATAACCTTTTTTTAATAATTTAATTTATTATTTTTGGAGATAGGAAGAAGTGAAGAAAGAAATATTTGATTTTCTTCATATTTTCAAAAATCCAGAATTTTTTAATAATTACCCGTACACATCAAGGTACTTATAGACATTTAATGATATATAGTAGTTTTATTAAACTATTTATAATTATAATTTTTCACCACGTAAATATTCATATCTTTGACGAGTATAAAACCTAGTGCATGTTTAAAAAATTTTAAAATGTGCTCTTAAAAAAATTTAAAAATGTACGTCTTTTCTTTAAAAAATTTTAAAATGTACTTCTTTTTATGATTTTGGTTAAGCGTTTGGGAAATAGGGGGGAGGTTCTTTTATTTATTTTGTCACATTTTTAATTTTGTGGCCAAAAATTACTGTATTAATATTTTTCAGTATATGCTATTAGATATGTGAGGATCAACATGTTTTATTATTACGCTAAATTTCAAGCTTCTACGCGTAGGTGTGAAAAAATAGTGCATGTTTTAAAAATTATAATATTTAGGATAATCACCATATTTGTTTTACAATCTTCTAGTAAGATTTTACAAATACTGCCTTTTTATGATTTTTGCTTCAAGAGTTTTGCATATTTTTAGAAAGCTTTTACAAATATGCAATTAAAAATAATTAAAAAAGACGGATTTACAATTCTCGTAAAAAGCCTTCTTAGACGAAATCCCGAATGATATGTAAAACTAAAATAAAATATTACATGCTTGATTTACAGCCTCCTTAGTTCACATATCAATATTTTAAAGAACTTGCTAATGTAAGACACGTGGTTTAATAAGATATAATACTATGCTAAATATTAAATTTCTATGTTGCACAGATTTTGAAAAAAATCGACTCGGACAAAAAAGAAAAGTGAATGATTTATAGGATATTGAAAGTGAATGATTTTATAAGAGTTCTGTTTTTTCTTTCTAGGTACAGAATCTTAAAAACTTTTTGAAAAATAATTTTTCCGTATTATTATCTACTATTATCATAGAATTCTCATTGGCTATATCAATTGATATTCCACACAATGCAATAAATTGAAATGTTGAATACTTTCTTAAAAAAAAGTATGCGTTTTTCAAGCAATTCCTTTGTAAATATCTTACGTCCAATTCCAAAGTAGATCGTTTTCATATTTTTATAAAATATTATTGCAAAATATTTCCTCTTAATACATATTAGAACTACCTGTACTTTAACGCTATGCCAAATTTCAAGTTTCTTCTTTAATGGGCTCGGGAGGAAAAGATCATAAGTGTGTAATGATGTTCTGACATAAAGGTTCTGACTTAGTAAGGCGTGGCTTTAACTTCATATATTTTTGTTATATGTGTTTTAATTTTTTATTTTCACCTACACGTACCAAAATTATGTTTATATTTTAAACACAAAATATAAAAACCTATGTTTTCGTTTTCTACATTTTTTTTTTCGCTCACGTATTAAATTATTCTAAACAGAATTACCACAAGAATTTCCATAAATAATTTTCGGAGAAAAATACGTAAAAACGTTCCAAGGTATCAAAACAATTTTAGCTTAAAATATCTCTGCCCAAAGCTGCATATTTAATATGGAGTGAGCAACGTATACAGGCGAAAAAGTAATAAACGTTAATTATTGTTGGCCATTGTAACATATATTTTATGATTTTACTTAAATCTGATAAGTTTATTTCAGCTGTATTTACATCTAAATATAGCTGAAATAAACTTATAAATGATGTTATAGAAATAGCGTGCAAAATTTTTACTAGAGGCTTTTGGTGAACGTTTTCTGTTAAGTCGGGATGTAGTTAAACTGATGATGCGGGAAAGATTAATGTTGAGATTTATGAGTGCCGATATTCCAGCAAGAAATATGAAATGTTAGCTCGACCAGGAGGAAATAATTAGCATTTCATATCAAATAATTAATATATTAATATTTGGCGTTAAATTTGTAGAAATTCATAATTTACAATTAAATGAAACTAAATTAAATTTCTACTTTATTTACATTCTTTATCATGACATAGGTTTCGTTCTATTACATCTTCAGGTCTAACATTTTAAAACCTTACACGTTCCAAAATTGCATAACGGTGTACACGTTCCAAAATTCCAAAAGAATCATTGAATATATTTGGCGTTAATTTTGGAGAAATTCATTATTAACAATTAAATGAAACTACGTGATTATATTATTTCTACTTTCTTTAATTTCTTTACCACGACCTAGGTGCTGTTGTATTACATCTTTAAGTGGGATATTAGCAAAGATGGTAAGAAAATTGTGGTAAAATCGTGGTAAAGAAAGTAGAAATAATACTACATCACGTAGTTTCATTTAATTGTTAATTAAATATTGATTAAGTTATAGATTATCGTTTTGAACAACTCACCTTTCAGATAAAATCAGCATAAGTTTTCCAAATTTTCATTTAATATATTTTGTTAGTTCGTATTCAGGATGGGAATCACAATGTTTAGCATAAGCCAGAATATTTAAAATAATTAATGTAAAGAAATTTTCAGGAAAATCTACAAATCTATTATCAATAATAAATATATTTAAACATACTGTAGTGTATTTGTAATAATCGGTTAAATGAAATTCTGATCTATGTGTCACTAAGGAAAATGAAATGTAGTTAGCTATTAGCTACCATAAATACAGGAGTAGTGTACAGAAAATGTTTTACATTTTCTGGTTGAATGGATTTTTTCAAGAATCTTTTTTTTTAATTTTCTTTAATAATTACCTTATTATTTAAAGAAACAATTTAAAGTATTTGAAAATATTTACTGCTTCCGTCGACGAGCATTAGTGTGCGATAATTACTTCAGGTAACGAATTTCAAACACTCGTAGCTCCTTGCCTAATACAAACATTTTCTCAGTTGTTTAATTTTCATATCTGTCATGAAAACAAAATATACATTACAACATACCTGCTGTATTGATATAAAATGCAACGTCTATTTTTATATTTTTCTGTATGTTTGCTTATTACTTCCCATTTATTGAATAAATTTGTGTAAAGTTTTCACCATAATATAAGTTGTATGTTTTGAAAGTTTGATGTATCTAACTTTACCTCATAATATTCCTTTTTACTAATGTTGTAGAACTAGACATCCTTGGTCGATTTTTGCTGTTAAAAGCAAGCGTTATAATTTACTTCTCGGTGCAAATTAATTAAAAATGGTTGAAAATTTGACTGTCTGTGACAAAAACATGACCAATTTAAAATTAAAACTCCTAACTGCTGTGTACCAAAATAATGGGAGTTGTACAATTTTTTTTATTCGGAAAACCTTTCTTGAAGATTTTCTTTCAACTTTTTTCACAACTAATTTACAAGTTGAGGAACATAAATTAGGTACGCCATTTCTGTGCAAAGAAGAGAAATTACTACCTCATTTCATATTATTTAAAAAATAAAATAAATAAATAACCACTTAAATATTATGATTGACAAAAAAGAAGAGGATTTTAAACGAAAGGGTTTATGGTTTTCGGTGTGTACATAATTAGTATTGTTAAGAACAATGAACTTCGAACAATACAGGAATAGAATGATAACCCACATTAAATTCATTGTCGTTCCGTCCGTTGACGACTCAAAGCTACCTGTGAAAGCTTAGCTCGAAATTCAAAAACGTTTGTTCAATGGAATTTCATTTCAATATTAAGTTTGTCGTAGCAATCGGTAAATGAGTGCAAACAGTTGATGTTTTCATTTGACAGCCATTATGTATTCATATATTTGTAAATTAATTGAAACGAGAACCGTGTGGAATGATTTCAGGAAAATTTTTCTCAAAACCAAGATATATAGTTCATTCAATCAGTTTAAACGACGTCAGAAAGACGTCGTGTTACTAAAACAAAAGGTAGGAATACAATTTAAATGTATAGTATAAATAATTATTAGATCAGACAGGCACACAAGCACAAATGCACATATAGTGAAACGCACACACGTATCGACTAACATAAACAAACAAGTATTCATGTAAAGCTAATCGGGCCGTATTCTAACACAATCAGAATATTGCATACATTGGTAAAATATTGTAAACTTTGCACTTATCAGTTTTTAATACTCATATTATAAGATAATATAGCATAACCGTGATTTTAAGTTTAAAGATAACATTACGACATTACAGATAATTTTGATGTCTAAGTCTGCATTATTGTGTTACGTCGCATGAGACTCCTAGATATATTTGAATATTTTCTTCCTCGGTGTACTATCAAGTGCTCAGATAGAAAGCCTTGGTTCCGTAAAATGTATGATTCATTTTTGTGAATATATACCTAATTTATAAAAGTAAAGTTATTGCAAATTTAATATATTTTAATATAATTTAAATATTTAATATAATTTAAATTTATTATTTAATATAATTTAAATTTATTATTTAATATAATTTAAATTTATTATTTAATATAATTTAAATATTTATTATTATAACTATTGCGTCATCGTGACCCACTTATTATCAATTATGTTGTCGATATTGATATGTTTATATAAGACCGCATGTATTAAAAACTAACATAAATTCATTATTTGGGTAAAATAAACTTCATGTGGGTGATAAAAATAATATTTTTTACGAGGACAACAGATGCAGCGCATAGTTGTCCACTCCTACATAAGTGGTTGCGCAAAGTATAAAAGACATAAGGTAAACAAATCTATTAGAATTTTTACTAGGATTAATTAGGAGCCATTACTACATAATTATTTCTTCATTAATTATTGGAGAGTCCAAATGATAGTAGTTCATAGATACATATGTTTGTGCGTGTGTATATATATATATATATATATATATATATATATATATATATATATATATATTCATTACTTGGATCTAAAATTGGCATTTTGTTGAAACTATTGCGGTTGAAACACAAACAAATTCTCTCTGTACTTGAATGTGTGAGTGTTAAAATAGAAAAATATAAAAGAATATTAAAATTTTGTTGTTTTATTGTTTTAATCTCAGTAGCTTTGTGAGTCACGTGGTTAGGCGTTGAATGTTTTCCTTCCAATTCTTTTTGTCTAAATACATCTTGTGTTGTGGACATTACTGAGTTAGAATTGAGCATTACTCATGATTTGCACTTCATATGGTCTAAGTATTATATGTAATGTTATGGCCAATGCCTATAGCATATTCAATTACTTTATGTATGGCGCAAAGTCGTCAGAGATGAAGAAGTTGTAGAGAAGATTGCTAATGTAGAATCTTATAGATTTGGCATTTCCCCTCTACACGCATGAATACTTTCCTTTTTCTTTTGGATGTCTGCGCCATATTGGGTATTGTCTTCCTATAAAATCATAGTAAGTGAGGGGTACTGATAACACAAATATGGTAGATACAAAGAAAATGTCCAAGCCTCGTTTAAAGTAAAACTCGTACTAATTGCCGACAACTTAAGCCATGGTTTGGTTCAACAAATGACTGCCAGATGATTTTTTAGAAACTCAGAAATTTCTGCTGAATTAATAGTGGAACTAAATAATAAAATTGCAGTCATTCTCAATGTTATTTTTTGTGGTTACGATATTAACATTATGAAATTTGGTCAATTGTTGAGTGAAACCGACTCATGATATTACAAGTCAGTGACAGTACACAAGATATTGGTTCATGGTATTAAAATGATATCTCCTCGCATGCTACAAATAAGGAAAATGTCAGAAGAAGCATTGGATAAAAAGATTCTTGGCTTGCCATAAAAAGATTCAGAAAATACACGAACATCATATTCGGAAATTCTCGTGGGTAGAAACGACTGGAGCTTACAGAATTTGCTTTTTCTTACGTCAGATAAGAAAATTTCATCTCTTCGAAAGTGTACCAAACCTAGAAAAGAGTAATAAGGGGAAGTTTTGAGTTATGTAATTTGTCCAGAACCTGCTTTCTTTACTTTTTTTTTTTCCCGCGATCAGATCTCAGGCCGCCAATTTTAACAATGTGCAGTGTATGATTTTTGATGACTCTGACAATAGTATCAGCGCTAATTGTGAAGATTAAATGTTTATTATTTTGTTGATAAATTAGATCCACAGGTAGTTACTTGTGAATAAGTTAATTTTTATATATTATTTTTTAATACTAACTTCTTTATATTAATTTTTAAATAATACCTAGTTTATAAATAAGTTTTACTTTTTTTATGATTGCGATGTACGAATTTATGATTTATTTTAAATAAATCACATATTTAACTGCTTTTTTCCATCTTATTGTACTTATTATTTATTTAATGCAGTTTTTAAATTTAACCTAATTTTTTTTAATAAATACTGTCTTGCAACAAAAATTACTTCAAATAGATAATGACTCTTTGTATACTGTATTCGATAAAAATCATTATCTACATTGATTTGAGTAGATTTTTAAATTACATAATTTCGAGCAACCACTTGTATGGGAGTAGACTACTGTGCACCGTGGCAAACAGCGTTTGAATTCATGTACAAAATACACCCATTTCTCTACTTAGATTCAAAACCATCAAAGGGTTTGTTAAATTTAACTGAAACATTATTCCGTAAATAATAAGTAAAGTTCGGACCAACAAAATGCCGGACCCCAATTATTTAAGATAAAGCACGACAATTAGTGGTTAATTCTTGTTCGCGTATTTTGGTCCTTTTGCGTGCAATCCTTTTTCGTTTCTTGCGGTTAATTGACTTGAATCTTTCAAATGGATCATTGACATCTGCTAGAATAAGTATTTTTGTGTACCTATCCGTCGTTTCGTAAGGTTGAGAGATTTTTCTTAAGTTTGAAAAAGTTTTGTATTTAACATAAAATATAACTTATTCATTCTTGATTTATGTTTGATTCGTAATTGAATAAGGTCATTTTGTGACACGTCTATTTACGGATCGATGTAGTTAAATATAAATAGCAGTAAATTATTTGCACGAAAGTTTAAATAGAAATGTTTTGATAGAGACCAAAGCTTAGGAATAATTGATTACATTAAACAATTCATCGTAGTTTCTTTATTTGTCACCTGAAATATTCAGTATAGAGTCAAATATATAAAGCTTCAATAAATGGAGTAAGTAAAATCTTGATTCATACTGATTATAGTACTTGCAAAACTTTTCTTCAATTAATTACTTGTTGATATATTCTATAGGTAAGGTTTGAGCCTCCAATATAACAAACTTGAATAAAAATTATTTGGCGTCCACTTCTGCTTGAGTCATATATTTGCTAAATGTTTGCTAATTCGATTTGACATTGATAGATTCGGATTTCTCTTCCTGAAACTAGTTTAGAGTAGTCACTTTGTCCGAAAAATTAAATGTTTTTAATAATTTTACAGCATGCTCCTAGATATAAAGAAAACGATAGGGTTTACATGCTCCAGTAAATTTTGTCAAGAGTTCACATGCTCTAGTAAATTTAGTCACGTTTGTGTAAGTTAAGTTGATTAATCTAAGTAATTTTTATACGTCATTTGAAAGAAATATATTACGAATATATTTTTTACTAAGGATCGATTTAATAATTTTCAAGATACATGACTCAGTTCTAATGTGGTCTTCACGGCCTTAAAGCGGTCCATCATACTATGCCAAACTCGGTCGTGAAGTAACTAAGACAGTAGTTAGTGAAAACAGAAAAAGAAATTTACAGTAATAACATTTTTTTACTAAGGCTTATAAATATATCAACACGAAGTAAATTAATTAGGGCTTTTAAAAAAAGTTCAATTGCGCAAGTCTTAATTTATTATTCGGCGTAATTACTAAAACCTTTAAGAAGGATTCATGTAATTGTTAAAATGGGTCATGGTTAACCACAAAATCGTTACACATGTTTTTTTTCAAATCAAGGTTATGTATTAAATGATGATTTTAATTTAATTATTTTTTCTATTAAATTTACTAGAATATCTGTATTATGATTTAAACAATAAAATATGGTTCTGTTCAGACTAAAGCATAAACTTCTTATGTCTTGATGACGTGAAAAAACAGGTTAACATAAGTTACACTTCGTGTATATGAACACAAAATAGACTGAAGTTTAATCTATATGGATACGTATATGTATTTAAGGATTGAAAAAACATTTTAGGTAATTATATATTGCATTTCAATAAATTTTTGATATTTGATGAATAAGTAAAAATATTTTGAATTAATTATGTCTAATGTTTTTGATACGTCCAATAAAAAATGTTTATTGAGGCGTAAACACTTTTATCTTTCTATTTGTACATAACGATGTTTAAAAATTAAAAACCTTATTGAAACGTAATTTCGAAAAAAAACCTTTTCATCTTGTGATATGTAGACTATTATAAACATGTTAAAGTTATTTTCTGCGGCCGTTCACGTATTCAATTAATTATTATTCAATATTTTTCTTTTAAAATTATGACCGATATTTTGATGTTATTATTGAATAAATATTCATTTAAACACGAAACAACGGAATAGAAAGAAATTTAAAAAACATTTTTTCAACTGAAATTGCAATAAATGTTTTTTTTAAATTATTTAAACTCTGTTCTCGTCGGTCAAAATTTTCAAATTTGGTTTAAGACACAGAAGTAAATAAAATGGTACAGTTAATGAGTAAATAATCTGCTTAAATTATTGACTGTTGTCAGTAAATCACTCTGCAATCTTGTGTTTGAGTGTCAGATAAAAGCCCACATGAATTTTGTTTTCTACACTAACAATATATTACCTTTTATTTAATTATCACCTTTGTTTGAAACATTATTTTTTAAGTGAAGCGATGAATTGTTTCAAAAAAATATCGAACTGTAATTAAAAAAAATAATGTATAATTATTACAGGTTAAGACTCGAATAGTTAATTTCGTTAAGTTTGATGCCGTTTCATTTATTGCGGTTGTCCCGTTCAAATTTAATTTGCAGGATTGATGATGCTCACAAAGTAGAACAGTTGCTTTAAAAAAAATGTAAATCTTTGTCAGTCACGTGTTCATCTCTCCGTCGGTGTGACACTGGTTTTTCTCATATCCATTTAACATTTAAACTGAAATTTGACGTCATAAGCATATTGCTACAAATATTACAATAGTTAAAATTCATAGAATTCAAGTAAAATTCGCAGAGGGCATAAATAAGGACTTGAAATATTTATTTTAATTAATTTTATCGTACGAATGTCATTACAAGAATTCGAAAACTATTTATTGAAAAATTTTGTGTAATACAAATTTAGAGGTATGGTGCAGGAACATTTTCTCAGCAAGCATTTTATGTAGAAACATAACGTTTTACAAATAATAAACCGATTTCAATAATTGCCTATAAAAATGTTGTTATGGAAATTTCTGAGGAGGCGAATAAGAACTCTGATTTTTTAAACATATTTTATTGTGCAGCACCTACGACCTAAAGGTTATAAGGCTTTTAATTAAGTATAGGATAGTTCTAGAGTTATTGTTAAAAATGTCCATACAAATTTTCTGAACATATTTTTGTCTCCGAAACTTGAAATTTTATATAATGATAAAAAAATAATAGAAACAACGTCTCGCGTATAATTCATTAATATCCAAATATTTTTATAAAAGTTTTTGAGGGGACAAGTAAGAAATTGATTTTCTTTAAGCTTATTTGGTTACTTAGGAAATATTTACATGGATTCGAAAATTACTTATTGTAGAATTTTGAATGATGGTTCTAGAGGTAATACTAAAAACTTCATAAACATTTTATCAGCAAGAGTTTTAAAGAGAAATTAAAAACGTACATATGGATAGAAAATAATAACCAGCATATATTTCAATAATTAATAATCAAAGATATCTTTCTTGAAGTTCCCAAGGGAGCAAATTTAACACTCAACGTTTCTTTTGTATTCTATATATCGTGGATATTACTTGATAGAACAGATCATAGAGATTCTGAAATAATTTTTCTTTATTTATATGTAAATTAATACTTGGCATATTTTTGAAAATATCCTCAAAAATATGTTCGTCTCCCAGACATACACGAGCACTGTAGACCAGGAAAATAAGTTCATAAATTATTATATTAAAAAAATTACAATTTCAGAAAAATCACGAAACGGTTTAAAAACCTGTCATCCCTAATTCTATAAGTATATTCTTAGTGTATAATGAATATTTTGAATTCATCATTTTCTGCTACACAGGTATTTTAAAGTAAGTACTAAATTACACTATTTCGTCGATATTAGAGCCACATAAGTCGTAGTAATGAATATCAAAATTAATTAAATTGCAGCAAACTATCCATTATACATATCCATTATATATATTTTTGAAAATATCCTCAAAAATATGTTTTTCTCCCAGACATACACGAGCAATGTAGACCAGGAAAATAAGTTCATAAATTATTATATTAAAAAATTACAATTTCAGAAAAATCACGAAACGGTTTAAAATTACAATTTCAGAAAAATCACGAAACGGTTTAAAAACCTGTCATTCCTAATTTTATAAGTATATTCTTAGTGTGTAATGAATATTTTGAATTCATCATTTTCTACTACACAGGTATTTTAAAGTAAGTACTAAATTACACTATTTCGTCGATATTAGAGCCACAAACAGTCGTAGTAATGAATATCAAAATTAAATTAAATTGCAGCAAACTATCCATTAATATTAAGATAGTAGCATCAGCAAAATGACCACATGATACGTTAATTGAATGAATTAAATACATTTTACTAGATGGCTCCACACCATCAGTTAACTAAGCCGCAATGCCCGTAATAAACTACTCACTAATAATCTGTTATACAGTTGTGGATGGTTATGGGACTCCGTCCTGTTGCGGTCTTTACGGTTTCGCATTCCCTCATCGCATTACGCACGAGCTTGAATTTGAAGTAATTAAAATCTGACTTCAGTGAGGACAAATAGTTAGCTATAATGAACAAAAGGAATAGGTTTTTCCAAATTGAATATAAATTTACTAGAACTATAAATATGACGAAAATGTTTTTTAAAATGTATTTTTGAATTTACTATTAAAGCAAGTTTAGTGTGCCCGTTTAAAATTAACTAAACCTTCATTAACATAACACTTATTTCCGTAAATAAAGTAAATATTTGACTTTCATTTACTTATTTATTTCGTCTAAGTTACTAAAAAAAATTTGGGATCTGACCTTCTATTAAAGCGATTTGAATAAAATGTTGAAGGTTTTTTTCCGAACTGATCTTTTACGATTTTTAGCGTATTTTCCGTCAAATCTTTTATATTTTTATTCAGTTAAATGGAATGGAAATTATTAAATACTAAATGACAATCGCCACAATAAAAGTTACTTTTAAAATTTCGTACCTATCGAAAAACTAGAATTTTAAGGCGAAGCGACGGATGCATGTGATCTAGCTGGCAATTTATTTTGTTTGTCGTTGCACGCAATAACTCGACAACTTCACACATATTCTAGGGCTAAATTCAGTTTCCCTACTTATTGGTCTGTTTTACTACTATTTATGACATTAACAAATTCAGTTTTATTACTATGTATTTATACTTTGCAAGGTTAACGTTAGGGCGCAAGTCTTAACAAGGGTTTGTAAGTGAATTGAGTTGGGAAATTATTTAACATGGCGATGAAAAGATTATTATTTTTATTTATGATTGCAGACACGTATATCGGGTTAAGAGAAAGGAATATTGTTCAAAATCCATAGTTTACCGTATGGAATGGAATCGTTTAGCAAAGATATCTTTGCTAATATCCCACCTGAAGATTTTGTAATACAACGAAACCTAAGTCGTGGTAAAGAAGTCAAAGAAAGTAGAAATAATACTACATCACG
Organism: Druceiella hillmani; assembly: GCA_039881145.1. Taxonomy (NCBI): domain Eukaryota; kingdom Metazoa; phylum Arthropoda; class Insecta; order Lepidoptera; family Hepialidae; genus Druceiella; species Druceiella hillmani. Next base: position 8,198,759 of record JAYKKI010000076.1, read on the forward strand.
TAGTTTCATTTAATTGTGAATAATGAATTTCTACAAAATTAACGCCAAATATATTCAATATTAAAAACCATATCGTTTCCCAGTGTGTGACAATTTCTATAAAAATATAGTTTTTGAGAAGAACATATATAATATAATTTACATTTGCCAAGATACACTAATTTAAATTGTGTTATATATTGCAAGTCTTATACACACACATACTCACACGCATACGCACACAGACACCCGCACACACACATACATACACGTACACGTGCAAGCACACCCCCACGCACAACCGCCGATTACAACCGAATTTTAGAAACAAAATTTTACTTGGAAATAAATCAATGGATAAATTGAAACAATTTCTCCAAGAATTGTATACATCAACCAGACAAAAAGTAAAAAATTATTAAAGAATTGAAGAAAAAAGTGATCTTGAGTTTATTGCTCATTGATGGTTAGATAAATACACACTATGAATATAATAATAACATGATGCAAATCAAAACCTAATTATAAAAATTTACGTGGGAAAATTGTTAGAAAGTCAGTTGTTTGTTGTTTCTTGGTAATTATTACAAGTTTTAACGGTAATTATAATTCAGGTAATTATGTCAACTTTTAACGCAGGGTAGGTCAATGTAGAAAAATTATTATCCCACTTTTTAAACGGTCATATGTAATAACAAAACAAAAACCTAAATATTATCTCTTCGCAAGTTTATCCCTGTAATATATTGAGACAAAGTAGAATTTGTTTCCTAAATATCGGTCTAAATTAATATAAGCCACTTAAAATATTTCCATATATTATAAGACTATTTAATGGTAGAGGGGTCAATAATTAGGATAATTTTGTTAAAATATGAATTTAGGAAAAATAACATGTCGGCATTTCTAAATGGCATTACAATTGGTTACAATTTGTTTCGCATTTAATAGATCCCATCCTAAAAATTATGGAAAGAAAAAACACTAGCATGTGTTTTTTTTTCTATAATTTTTCAAGGAAATTTCAAGGTTTTTTTATGTGGATTATAAAAATAATGGAATTTCAGCTTTCTTATGTGTAAAATATGTTTTTCTGTCTCTTAATATTCGTTTAATAGTATGAATCTAGAACACCGGGGCCTTTTCATGCAGACATAGACTGAAATAGAAGGTTAAATCGGATTTTCTGAGATTAATATTTCTAATTGTCCAATTCGATAATATTTATAACGATGAAGATATACAGAGATTCCTATAAGACCCTCGGAGAGGCTGGTTTACGAAGGTTATTATTCCTGTCGAAAAATATTATAGGTATAAAGTTTTTTGATGCAGACAAGAAACATCTTCGTAAACTACCAAAGACTTCGCGAACTCCGAGTAATTATAATAGAAATAGATTACCAATTTAAGGCTGGAACCTTCCAGTAAGGCTTTATTAATCTGAAATTATGTAAAATTATGTAAAATTTGTCCACATTTCTTCTCAAATATAGACATTTTTGACCACGTAAATAGATATAATCTAAAACGATGAATTTTTAACAATAGGGCCCCCAAAAAAGAATTCACTTTACATTCATTATCGTATTGCCTTCTATGAAGGCAAAAGCTTTCTCTGAAAACTTCTGTCTATATTACATTTCTAAGAGAATTGTAATTTGGTGGCCAATTCAGTAAACCAATCGTTATCAGAAAATAAAGGTATACTCATAGGCATAACGAAGTCTCGTGAAAGTTAATACGTATCGGAGTAAATATTCGGATGAAATATTCGGTTCATACTATGATGGAAATGCACTATTCTCAGTGTTGTTTCTTGAATTAAACATTTTCCCTTATTACATGGGACTTAAAATAAATCAGCTACATTTCCTAATGTGGATTAAAACATATTTAATTGAGAGAAATATATTCAGCTAAATATTATGTCTTCTAACAATTTTCTGATGAAACTTATATTACGGAATTGCAGATGTCTAGTTTCAATAGCCCGCATAGGATAATAAATTCTCCTTTGGATCGTCATCCTTTTGCTTAAATTTTTCAACTCTTTTTTACCTTTCTCGTATAAACTAGATTTTAAGAAAGTGGAATAAGTAAGTCAAGTGATAAATATATAGAAAATATTTAATTTGTTATGAAATTGTTAATACCATATTTTTGTTGTATACATAATAAAAACCAAACTGCTCATAAATTCATTGCCAAAATTGAGCAAACTTTTAATTATTAAGTTATTAAAAAATTACTGGGTTAATTATAGAATTAATTATTGAGTTAATTGTAGAATTAATGCGTAGATGATTTATAATTTTACAGCCTTTTTCGGGATAAAAATATCGTATCAAAAAATTAGACTTGTATCAGTTCGGTATTGAGTTCCGGCTTCATTTCACCAAATTTCAACGCATTGCATTAAATTGTATTGAGAATCACGTTTCATAACAGTCAAATTATTGTATCTTAAGTTGAGAAAAGGATGTTACATTTTTTAAGTAAAGTAATTATTTAGTAGACATTCGGAATAGTATATTTTTTTGCTTGAGGGAACGTTACCTGGTAACGCGAGTAAATAGCCTGCACCAAAGTAGTGTGATTTACTCTGGGAATGTAAGTATTTTGCCTAAAATATTATGTTGCCTGGGACGCTGTAGCTCCAGGCTGTACTTCCACCAGCATTAATTCGTTACACGATACTTTAAGTTGGTTCAACATAATCCATTTCTCGCTCACAAGGCACAGTAAAAATATAACGGCTACGTAATTAAAGTAATTATTTATAAGTCACGGCGAAGTCGACAGACGTGGGTGTCGTTAGAGCGCTGAAGTTCTTTTCCGCAATTACTTATGTCGATATATAATTTCCGTATACATTTTATACCTACTTTTTACTTACTACCTGAGATTTTCCTGTTTTTAAAAATACATCAATAAATATCATTATCCAATAATTAAATCTTTGGTCGTAGAAAATGTACATATATTTATCAATTTACCGTAAAATATAAATTGGGTGGGTGTCTGTGATATACGCAATCTCATATTTTCACATTTCTTAAAATGATTTAGAGCAGTCAAAATTCAATCTTTCTAAGAAACAAATCCAGTTAGTTATTTTCTCTCGCTCTAGGGCTGCGCCCTTAAAATCTGCACTTTTCCATTTTCTCAAACATGCGATTTTGAAATTCAAGATTGAAAAATTAGAAAGAGTAGTAGACGCACTTACTTACTTAAATTTAAGTTTAAAACGGAGGTGTTTAAAAAGTTAACAACGAAATTTATTTATTAAAACTTCAATTCCATTCTGAAATAATCGTTCAATGAAATTTCACTTGATGATATATGATAGAAAACAATTTGTATATGATAGAAAACAATTTGTCTTCGTTATATAAATTACATGAAGAAAACATTTAAACACTTTTCTTTAATTACGTCGACAACGTAATGAATACGTTACTTTAACTGCCATCTCCATATAAAGTAGCTATTAGATAAATTGAATTGATATGGGTTTAAAATTGTTAAATTGTGATAGATGCATTGACCGATGAACGTAGGAAATTGACAAAGATTCAAAGGTTTTCCGAACTGAATTCTTTGCTTTGTTTCTTTTAATTTTCTTTTGTCAATTCTACTTTTATGGATTTCGATGCATTATGCATCGATCGATGGTAAAATATAAAATATAAAACAGACAGTTGCACTGATCCGTAGGCGAACGCACATATGGCTGTCATGAATTTTCAAAATATACCTATGAACAAACAGAAAAACAGGAAAAGAGTTAAAAGACAAACAAGCTGACTTAGCTGAACCTCTATCTATCTCTGATATACGATATATATGTGTATATATGTATTTACACAATTACACAATTTTACAATAACCGGTTCTACATGGACTACAAAACTGATCAATAAATACAAACAATAACATGTCATAAAATGAAAATATACTGCGGTAAATCCTAGCTTTATTTTTTTCAACTGAAAAATTTACCATGAAAACATTTTCAAAGTTACTTCTTTTTAATAAAGTAAATCGAGAACTGTTTTGTGACGACTTATTCGAGAAATATTCGTTTTATAGTCTATAAATTTTATCGCCGTAAAATTAATTATCGTTCACAAAGAACGACACACTATTTAGCCAGTATTGCAGAAGAATAATGAAAATTCAAAAATTAGACTTTCATAACACACTTTGACATTTTACGGGAGGAACACAATCATTACGCAGCAGTTGATTTTCTTAAAAATTTATGCAACTATGTTTAAGTTAAAGAGATAGCCCATGATGTATTCAGTTTAACCTCAATATATGTGTTCAAAAACCATCTCAATTCTATCGTTTATAGTAGTTTACAAATAAAAACTGAATTATTTAGTTAGACAGTTTTCACTTTAACAGGAGTAAAATTTATTAAACAAACTAGCACACCACCCCGTTGTTGTATGACTTTGTCATACCAAATGGCATTAAAAATCTTTCGAAGGCCTTTTCATTGAAATACTTTTTAATTTCTCTTCAAATAATGATCCAAATTGTAAAGTGTACAGAATATTTAAATACATTCATCCACTTCGACTTCGTAAGGGTACGATTAATTTACTTAATTAGGTTTATTATATGTGTGCTTTTCTTTTGTAAATTTAGTTTTTCGCTTCATGTTAATTAAGAAAAAACTTATGTACGCGTGCTATAAGTTATAATTTAAGTTAATAACACACAAATTATTAATAAAAACTGAATAATAAAAGGACTGAACCGTGAATATAAATACCGATGATGAAATCTAAATTCAGTTATATATAAATTAACTTTTAAAAATTATAATATGTACAATGAAATAATAAGTTCACTAAAACCACTTGAATAAATAATAAAAAAATTAATTAATATGCACAAAATTTATTATAATTTATTAATTTTAATTATTTAATAAATTATATATTAATAATTTATAATAAAAATAAATGCATACCGAAATTTAAGCTCACTTAAAATATATTTTGAAAAGCTTATAAGCACTATTTCTCTCAAGAATATTCACATTAAATAAATATTTTTTTCTTGTGTGTGTTTTACCACTAGTAAATTTCAAATAGTATAAATAAATTTAAAAGCACAGATATAATTTAGACTTGTATGTACGTTTTTTATACACGTATTGTTAACCTTTTTTATACACTTTTATACACGTATTGTACAAACGTTTCAATAACTATTATAAATATTGCATCAGTCACACGCTTTTAAATATATGTTCAGTGAGCTTCGTGAGCAACTTCATACTATCGATTTTTGTTGCATCGTGCGTGCGCATGCGGGCATCGAAGAATTTCTCTCTGTCATTTTTTCATAACGCGCCTAAAGAAATAAAACTTCAAAAATATCATCATCATCATCATATATATTAATACGCTAAGGTTAAGATGTTACTCTCCCTTTTTAGAAAAAACCTCACAACTAATCCACATAAATTATATAACATTTTATAGATAATTGCTTGCTCTACCGGCATCCACAACTAACAAATTGATTATTGCTATTGTTTTTGCAAATTAATTAATTATTAAAATTATATACACAAAACAGCAATGCTGCCATCTAACGGCTCAACGTCAATATGATTGACGGTCGGTAAAATTTTTGTTTAATTTCAAATCCACTCACGTATAAATAAAGTGGCGCTAATATGTCAATTTTCGTAAAATATTTGTTTCATCTGTCATCTGAGCTTCATAATGGAATAAATAATGCGAAGACTTCGCACGGGTCACGCTAGTAATAATGTATTACGATAAATGTGAAATATTCTTACGCAAGTGACACATTTTTCGCTCGCACCATTTTCTTTGGCGAATACATCAGACCGAACTTCGTCAATATCGTATTTCCATTTTTTTTTCTCATTTATCATCTTGTAATGTACCTTAAAATACTGATCCAAAATAAAAACAGTGAAAGTTCTGTTATTATCTATAGAAAATATTAAATCATTAAATGTTAACATTAAGTGTATATATATATATATATATATATATATATATATATATATATATATATATATATATATATAAACATCATCACTTTCAAATACATATTTTAAATTAGAAGTGACTACCGTTCGCCGATTTTTTTAAACATTTTCAAAACATAACATTCTCCCATACATAGTATTAATGTATCTATAATTTCTACCAGCGTTCATCAAGAAGACCCATATTCCAAAAAATGTACGAAAAATAATGCATGATAAATGTTGATACTATATGTTCTATAATAATATAGAAACTATGAGCTACTATATTGTCAAACATGTATATCAATCGGATTAATATATTTTTGTCGATCTCTAAAAAGAAAACAAACGAAAAAAAATAAACTCTCCTCTTCATTACGTTAGCGTGACAATATTATAAAAATAATTTCTTTTCGATATTTATTTTAAATTATTATTGTAATAATATAATTAAAAAATTGAGTTGAAATGTATCTCTAACATTTCATGTTCAGATACTGTCGAAAATACATGAATAACTTTGGAAATAAACAATAACAATACCAAGAACAATGTATTTTAAATGGTCACGTCATAGTAAAACGGCAGAAATAAAATAATATAAGCTATTTAAACTGAATAGAAAATTCACAAATTTAATAGTTCTTTCCACTCTTGTAAAATAGTAACACAACAAACACTACGATTAATTCGCTCCTAGTCTACGACTAAACGCATCGTTATACATTCCACAAGGCTTGTATCCTCAATTTTGCTTGTAAACTCTCCTTATTCAGGTACAAATCCATCTGTTAACAATCATACATTACACTAACACCGAAAATTAAAATTTGATTCCCTCCTTCAAAACTGTTTATTCTTCAAAGGAACAACGGTCATGAAATACAGGTCCTTTAGGATCAAACATTTTCTATGGATATAAGTTTCTCCAATATATGAGTCCTTTATTTGGAATATAGTTTATATGGATGCCACTTTACCCAATGATTGATTTCATCAACGAAAAACTACATAATCAAAATATAAAATAAGCAGTATAGATAGAAATTAATGTGGAAGTTTAATGTTGTTTAGTATTTTACGACCATAATTTTGTCTCCAAATCTGATTGAAATTTCAATTTTTTGAGTTTTGTAATTAGCAAAAATAATTTTTTATATAATTTCTTAAACTATTCATTGATAAGAATACCTGTACATTATTCTATTTTCTATCATTAAGGGCATGGAGTAGTCTAGGAAAATTATATTGTTACGAGTTACAAATTCACGAAATAATTGTACAATCCTTTCTAAGTCATGTTATGAGTAATTGAGGAGAAAGACTGTGTTTTATAAATTATTGAATAGCACATTTTAGCTTTCTATTAACAGTTACGTAATTTATATATGAAATAGGCGATAAAAATATTGGATAATTAAATTTGCAAGTGTAAGTGAAATTTGCAAATGTAAAAAATTCTAACAATATCGAATATATTTGGCGTTAATTTTGTAGAAATTCATTATTCGCAATTAAATGAAACTACGTGATGTAGTATTATTTCTACTATCTTTAATTTCTTTACCACGACCTAGGTTTCGTTGTATTACAACATCTTCAGGTGGGATATTAGCAAAGATTAACTCTTAGGAACAACCAACAGCATTTATATGTTTCAAACACAATAGCGGAAGACTACTTTGTGCGGATTTTTCCATTGTTTATGTTAGTGAGTTTATTGCAGGGGCGCAGACTAGGTTTTATTATATTACAGAGACTTATACAATATACCAGTATTCTAGTTGGGGTAATAAATTCAATTGTTGTTATTATGTGAAATTATACAATGCAAACTTTAGGGTGTATGTAATAAAATTAAATGGAAGTTATTGTCGGTAATATATTGCAAAGGCAAGGGTATTTGAAAGTAAGGCCAAGGTAATATACTAATTCTACATATCTTATTATCGGTAATATATTTATACAAAAGCAAGGGTATTTGAAAGTAAGGACAAGGTAATACACTAATTCTACATATCTCCGGTTTTGTGTATTCATATATTTATTTATTTATTTCTTTTAATTTTTTTTTTTTTTTTTTTTTTTTTTTTTTTTTTTTTTTTTTTTTGTTTTTATTATATATACGTATATTTATATGTGTATTAATGCTGAAACAATTTCCAGGGTACTGTAGTGTCAATGTTTTATATTTATATTATATCTAGAAGATATTAAGAATGGGTGATGATATTATATTTAGTTGTTCATTTAATATATTGACCTTGATATCTTTTTTATGTCTGTTTATTTCTAATGTTTCTAGGATATTAAGTTTATTGCCTTTTGTATTTATTTGTAATATATATGGGGCATTATCAGTATGGGGGTGATGGTTATTTTCAATGAGATGTTTAGCAAAGTGAGATGTGTCTGGTTTATTATTACGCCAGCTGGCGATGTGTTCTTTATATCTTGTATTAAAATCTCTTCCTGTTTGACCTATGTATACACTATTACAATCGTTACATTTAAGTTTATAGATACCACTCTTTTTAAGTTTATCTATTTTTTCTTTATTATTAATAAGGGTTTTACCCAAGTTATTTAAGGTACTATACGTACATGTTATATTATTTATATTTTTATTATTAGTTAAGAGTTTTCCTAATTTGAGTGATACATTACCTATGTATGGGATAGATTTATAGTAAATATTATTCTTATTTGGTGCGACCGGGTATATTTCTTGTATTAGTATTTTTCTTAATTTATTATGGTACAGTATATAATAAAAACAAAAAAAAAAAAAAAAAAAAAAAAAAAAAAAAAAAAAAAAAAAAAATTAAAAGAAATAAATAAATAAATATATGAATACACAAAACCGGAGATATGTAGAATTAGTGTATTACCTTGTCCTTACTTTCAAATACCCTTGCTTTTGTATAAATATATTACCGATAATAAGGTATGTAGAATTAGTATATTACCTTGGCCTTACTTTCAAATACTCTTGCCTTTGCAATATATTACCGACAATAACTTCCATTTAATTTTATTACATACACCCTAAAGTTTGCATTGTATAATTTCACATAATAACAACAATTGAATTTATTACCCCAACTAGAATACTGGTATATTGTATAAGTCTCTGTAATATAATAAAACCTAGTCTGCGCCCCTGCAATAAACTCACTAACATAAACAATGGAAAAATCCGCACAAAGTAGTCTTCCGCTATTGTGTTTGAAACATATAAATGCTGTTGGTTGTTCCTAAGAGTTAATCTTTGCTAATATCCCACCTGAAGATGTTGTAATACAACGAAACCTAGGTCGTGGTAAAGAAATTAAAGATAGTAGAAATAATACTACATCACGTAGTTTCATTTAATTGCGTCTAACAATATCTTTGTTATTAATTTTTATTATTGTGAAAATTAAGGTGTGTAACCTATACCAATAAAAAGAGGAAGTAATACTACTTCTTAAACCTCTTAATTCCTGTTCCATAATATTATGGAACTAAATTTATTCATATTTACCCTAAATGCAAATGATACAAAATTTAGTTTTTTTCCATACTTTCTGAGGACCAACGAAATCTTTACGGTCTGCTACCATAGTAAACGGTAGTAGGGTCTGCTTCCATAGTACGAGAAAACAAATTTGAAACTGCAGCTACCTGAGACTACTTCAATTTATTCGTAACTTTTACTCAAAAATCAAGTAAGTGAAACTTACGCCTTACAACAACAAAAAAAATTAATTCGAATAAAACGTTGTTTTCCTTAAATATTTCCACAACAAATTTTATTTAAAACTTTCTCTGCATTTCTTGTTAAATGCGGTTAACCTTCATACTTTTTTAAACTTTGCCTAACCGTAACTTAAAAACAAAACAAGTTTTGGCCTGTTAGAATATTTCAAAGTTTATCAAAAGAATTCATTTCCTTCGCCACGCAAATTACTATTATTTAAATGGATGAAATTTTAACAGTAGAACAATAGAACGATCTCGCACTTTACGTTCATTATCGTTCAGTCTACTACTTTGAAAGTTGTATTAGAATTTCAAAATATAATTTAGTAGAATTTTAATTCAATCGTCAGTGTCCTACCCCAATCGTTATAGGAAAATAAAGCTATACCAATAATATTTCCATTAAGAGACATTATATGCCCAAATGTTTATAAATTATTTTTAAAAAAATCTATTAGGTCTAAATAATATTTTGTGACAGCCAATTGGTATCGCTGAAGAAAAATAACATACTATTACAGCAAAGAGGACCGAATCAACGAACTAGTAATGAAATGTTGACGGAGACTAATTACCATTTAATTGAGTAGTAATTAGTTTTGACCAATATTTTATCTAACAGAATGAACTAAATTAATTAAGGTACACCGGAAAGCATGTAACGTATTAAGCAATATATTTTCTCTTGAATATTATAGCCCCAAAACAATGGATATTCCTTAAAAAAATCCGTTAACAATGCTTTGTTGCATTCTCTGGTTATATTCTCCTAATATATTTTTCAATATAATATCTAATGCCGGAATCAACACTATATTAAAGTTTTCGGTACGATACTTAGAAAATAACCAAATGGTGGGAAATAAATTTGAGATTATTGTGACCCCTAATATTTGGCAAATAAATACTAAATATGGGACACTCAAAAGATACATTAATTTAATTTAAAAACCTGTTCAATGATATCTTACTCAACAATTTTTTTCTAAATATTTCACGTCTATATGAAGGGCATAAAGTCCTTAGTAAAGTTAAGTAAAACGTATTAAATATTTTTACAAACACAACCACACTTACGTATGTCTAAATCTAAGGCAAAGACGAAAAGACAGTCATTGTTAAGTAATAAGGATATTATTGCGTAATTACACAGTTCTTTTTGACAGAAAATAGTTTTTCCAGAACCACTACCAAACGGACTAGTTTTTTTAAACGAATCACCTTCGGTTATTGAGAATTAAACATTAAAAAAAACAAATAACAATATTTTATAAATTAACAATAGCTTGTCTCTTGTCCCTAATTATCGTCGTCAAATGGATAATTACTGATAAAATAATTTTGAATTAGCTTATTACAACAGTATCTTAAGGGTTATATTAGGAAGATCATTGAATAAAATGATTTTAATTAATTTTCCAACTTTTCCAGAAAATACTGGTTGTAAAATCTTAAATTATTATCAAGGAATTATTATTAGAAAGAATTTTTCCACGAAAATAAAAAAGGATATTTTATATTTATAACGAAACAGCAATTAGCACATTGAATTAGTTTCGCAATATATTTTTAAACGGCTTAAAATCCTTATCATCTCAATATTACTTACTACTACTTAATTTAAATAGTAAATTCAAATTTCTTTTTAGATTGCTATACCTGTCAGCGTACAGCTAATGCATTTTGAATAATAATCTAAGACCCGACAGTGTGTTTATTACACCTATCTGCTTTTTTTATCTAAATGTAATTTTTACAAAACAGTATTTATTTATTTTTACTTATTTGTGTAAAACAAAAACCCCACATCCAATATAAAATATATCCCAAAGCGCTGGACATGTACAGGAATTAAACTACAATTATTTGCATTGCACGTAATAACATAAATAACAACTAACAAAACAGGAAAAAACACAGTAATTCAAATTAAACATAATACTAATTGCCAAACGTAAACTACCAAGAAACTCGATAATCGTATTCCTAATGCGGTCAAAAAAAATACGATTATTAATTGGCGCCTCTAACAACACCTCGTTTTAAAAAAACTAATGAACGCTACAGGGTATGCTTCTAAGCCTTATATAGATGAAATAAACGATGAGTTCGTTCCTCTTATGCAACAGTCAGAGGTATAAAATGTTCCCAAACCTAAGATTGGGGTTTATCAACATAATTATTCAATAATTAAAAAAAATGCATGATCATAAACAATTCGTATTGGCGTTGAGGCGAATTAAATCCGGCCATGCCCATTATAAAATCTAAAGGAAATAAAAGAGGATAATACCCGTGCACCTTTTTATATAAAAATTTGTTAAAATTTCTTAAGACTTTCTCCAACATAAGTAATAAACGACTAAAGAAATAAACGAGGTCACAATACATCGTCCATCCTGGAAATCGTGTTTGTAGGCCTAGAACCGTATCTCTAGAACTACAACTGATTTTAGTGTCATAATCATGAAATGTTAGATATTTATCCGCAACTACACCGATATCCCTCACGGATGATACTCTTTCGTGCTCCGTCCCATATAACTCGTAATTCTGCATCACAGGTACGTGTTGACGTAAATATACGTTGGTCACTCAGGCTCCATTGAAATACTGAGTTGATTCATTTTGAAACAGCACACAATTAAATTGCTTTTCGACCCCTTTCTATGAACATATCGTAGTCAAACTCAATTAATTTCACAAATTATCTTTAAGCATAGCTTCAATATTTTACTGAACAATTCACAATGCTCCTAGTTACGTTCCCTACAAAGAAAATCAGCAACCAACAGGCACTTGAAAATTTTAATTGACGTTTATTTTTGTTTATCTTTAGTAATGGAGAGTCTCTGATTCAGGCTAATTAAATGGAAAATACATTGTAGGTATAACAGCCCCATAATAAAAATGAACTTTAAAATTGGTTGTAAAACCTAAATATATTTGAACTTGATAATAAAATATATTTTCTTTTCCCAATTTAAAAATGTGATTTCCAATCTATTCAATATTTGAAACGTTGAGATAATATTTCTTTGAATTAATTATATCAGTTATAATGAAACAATAAGCGTTATTATAACCGCAAGTCTTAATGATGTCGTCGGTTGGTCGCTTGGTTAACTGTATTGCTGTTGCCAAGGTATATTCGTTGTTCGACGCTGTTTATTGTTTTTTAACTGTTTTCAAAAGAAATACAAATATTTTTATAATGGTTCCCACATTTGTCTTATATCAATTTATTTTATATGTTTATTTTTTCTTAAATTCAAACTTAAACTAAATAAAACTTTTAAGTAAGAGTAAAACCTGCGTTAAGAAGATTCCATATATATTTGGGTAAATATTAGTATTTAAGAGCACAAAGTAATTCTAGTAACCTATTTATAAACATTGCCATCATCACGCTGATGTGTTGCTTAGTGTATCTTTTATAAGAGTAAACAATATTTTTATGAAGTTCTAGTAACGCCTCTTTTTTCCATAAGGAAGAATATATTTTAACGATTAAGTGGAAATTAAAACTAAGCAGAAATCTGTACTATAATTAAGTCTTAGGCCACGCTTTAAGACAAAAACGAATAAAAGATCAACTAAGAGTTATAAATCGTTTTATCTGTTTATACCAATACCTCTAACTACACTCAATAAATAATTTTTAATTAGTATAATGTTGGTTGTTACCGCTTGAGCTTTTGTCCATAACTTTCTTATTTCTCGATATTTAACCTTAAATTTTATTTATTTATTTATCTACTTTAATGTTTAATTGATACATATAGCGGACTTATTACTACGAGAGCAATCTTTTACAGCCAACCCCAAAACACTATTCCAGTCCCGTTCGACGAGCGGTCTGGAATTGAATCGTCAAAGGCCGTACGCCTTGTGATCAACCCAACACATCACGGTAACAATGTATGAATTTTATATAATTCCATAAAATATTTAGAAGATATGAAAAATTAACTTTCAATAATATTTATACCATTGATTTTTTTATATTTTCATGAATATTTATCCATAATTAGCTCACTTGTAGGGTGGAATAACTAAAGTTATCAAAATAAAAAAAATGGAATGAAAAACATTTTTTTCAGAGATATAATTTGTTTCTCTTTGTCAAAGAAATCATTACTAGAAATTTGTGCATTAATTTTCTTCCAATCTTACTCCATTCTGGTAATACCAAAATAAAATATGGCTTCATTTATTTAAAATTTTCTCTATATATTAATACTAAGAAATATTTTATCTGGTTTCCATCTAATTTTCGATTAGTATATTATCAAACAGGCATAGTATCCAAATATTCGGATTTTAGTTTGGTTGATTACTAGTTTCATTGATTAATAACGATACAATTTTGAAAATCCATTTTCATGGCACAATATATAAATTTAGGGAGTGTGTAACGTTACATCAGCGTAACCCTCATTTATATCTAATGATGCATGAAATAACAGTAATATAAGAACATTTTTTTGTGGAAACGAAATTTAAGGCCGTTTTTTCATACATTGATTCAAATGTTTTTACAACGAAATAATGAATTATATGATTTATAATTTATTCAAATCAAATGACAAAAACTATAAAAACAAGGGATCGGAAAACGTGTTCTTAAATATGACACGTTTATAAGTGGTACAGGTTAGTTTTTGTATAGAAATACAGTGTTAAATAAATTTATACGTCATGTTAATAATCCTGTCAGAGATAAAGAAATATGTCTGAAATTGTTACACTCATATCCTATCAGGGGGTTGCTTTAAAGTTTATTTTAAAATGTTTATAATGCAATGGAGACTACTAAATCTACTGTATAAATAGTTTTCCAAAATGACAACACAAGCAGATGAACACTACTCGCACTACGTACATCAAACACGCGCGTGCCCCGCCTAATGGCTCCTGTTGTAAAATTAGCAACAGCATTTTGAAACATTATACTACTCTAGTTTAAAACACCTGCTGAATAATTTTAACACTTATGATGAGTCACGGGGTGGTTACACCACATTTTTTTCACACTAGTGTAACCGAAGTATGATAATTCTGTACAACTTGTTTATGGGTGCGTGTCGCAAAACGCGTATAGAAACAGTACTAACCATAATTTCAGCCTGTTACAGGTATGTCCGGAGTAAGACCATGTCACATATTATTTCATACTTCAGACTCGCAGCTTCACTATCATAAGTAGGAATAAAATGATGGTGGAAATGAGATAATAATACTCTTGCAAAACTATTACATCTCATCATTCTAAATAGCTATGTTATTTGAGATTTATATGAACCACTGTCGAAGTTATATTTGTTAAAAATGTGAATTGTTATTCAGTAAATGAATTAAAACTTGTACTTTTTCTAACAAATGTTTTCAAAATTAATATAATCATTGGTAAGATTAAAATTACATTTCTATATTGTTCTTCAGAAAAAAGAAACCAGCTTTTTAATCCCAAAATTATGAGATCCCTCTAGTATAACTATCTGTCTGTCGACCATAGAAACCGCTTGACGTAAAACCTTCAAATTTCGCTTTAAATTAAAGCACATTGACCCTCAAATGTCTCAATAACTCCAAAAATATTTAAATAGATATTTTAGGGTGAGGGAGGGGGGGTAGAGGGGGTGATGAATTTATGTTTTTAAGGCGAAGTAAATTAATTATTTCAATTTTCTTTCATTTCCATATATTCAGATTGTGGTTTCGATTAAAACGGCTAGTTATAAAGGTCTCAAAAACCTTTTTTTATGATGCTAGGAAGAATATCTTTAGAGATATACTGAGAAGTACAAACAATTTTACTCTCTTTATTTTTGGAACTACTTTAAACAAATTAAAAAAAGATGTTTTTAAAGGTTTACACCAATATTTTTTATATCCTATAACGATGATTCTAGATGCCACAATTTTAGAAATATTCACTATAATACATGTGCCCCCTAAATAATTATATAAGATGTTATTTAATATTAATTATACTAGTTAATAAATACATGAGATATATCATGATTAATAAACCACATTCGCTTCACATGTTGTGGAGAATCCTCGACCGAACGGTTTTTCAATTATCAAACGAAAATAATATTTCTCTGGGATGAAAAGTATATAATATTTATTTTCACGATACATGCTGTATATACGCAGTATGTTACAAAGGTAAACTAAGTAGTTAAAGTGTGAAAACTGGACAAATAACTCACTTTTGCATTTAAAAAATATCGGTTTCACGCAATGCTGTGGACTGATAATAATCGGTCCGGTAATAATTGGAGAAAACAGAAAATATTTTATTTCTTATAGTATGCACACAAAAATTACACTTATTAGTTCATCACATTACAACAATTAGTTCCGCGAGAAAATCAGAGCAACTCTGACCGACTTTTGTCGATCGAATCAGAGAAAACGATAGAACATACGATTGAAGATGCGCTAAGACGGCGGATATTTTGTCAGCGATCAGCGCGTTTTTGCTTTTCCGATAAGTCGATCGAATGTCGACCACCAACTTTGTCCCACAAAAGTCGGTAGATATCATCTACCGATTCTCAATCTACACAAGTCATTCTTTTGTGTCCTAGCTATGATTAGAAAAATGTAAGACATAGATACGAACAAAACTTCCTATATAATGATCGGGTTGAATTTTAATTGATATTTTGCAGATATATTCAATTGATCGCTATACCATTGAATTATATTAAATTATAATAATAATTCTGTTTAATCCTAACTAAACAAAACTATAGTAGTTTTAATTTAAAAAAATTAAATTGATAATTACTGAAATTTACTTCGTTCTTTATTAGTGTCATCGAATTATCTTAGAAAAGTAATTCATATGTAAATAAAAAATTTAAATACTTTATAAATATTTTCCTCAAAACTATATCCGATTTAACCCATATATGCCTTGAAATTTTTTTGTTCGCGATTTTTGTGAAATTTACATATATTGGTCTTTAATAGTTTTGATTACATGACGCATATGTGCTTCTGAGATTCTGTATGAGGAAGGTTGTTTTTTTTGATGGGTCGTTAATGGCCCTTTGGGCGAATAAGCTGAGTTCGATATATTATGGTGAAAGAAAATCAATAAAATAAATACAATATTTACATTATTTGTAGTTTGTTTATTTTCAAA
Organism: Druceiella hillmani; assembly: GCA_039881145.1. Taxonomy (NCBI): domain Eukaryota; kingdom Metazoa; phylum Arthropoda; class Insecta; order Lepidoptera; family Hepialidae; genus Druceiella; species Druceiella hillmani. The sequence continues at coordinate 8,215,678 of JAYKKI010000076.1, forward strand.
TCAACTTGAAATGTAACAGAGAGTCTCATAAGGATAACATTATAATTATTATTACTTGTCATGAAAATCAATGAAACATTTATTATGAAGATAAACCTAGCACTTGCGGCACATCTTCACAGTTTTGTTCTTACATAAGGCACATCGTCTTCTGTTCTGGCTGGTAGTAATTAGATACTGTGCGGAATATTTCCTCACTGATGTGGGAACATGGGTGTTAATCCTTGGTTGTGGTCCTGCCGCTTTTCTGACAGTCCCGATTTAACTATCAAAGACAGATTTAACTATCAAAGAACTAGCAATGGCTCGTCTAAACTCTAATGTGTCAACCGTGCACCCATAAGATTTAGCTAATAAAGTTGCATTATTTACAGCAACGTCCACCAGCCACAGCAGAATAGGCGTATACCATTTCTTTCCTCTAATAGCAATGCGGTAGACTCCAACATTGGCATCCAAGCGATCCACGCCTTCCATAAATCTGTTGTACTGGTGCACAACGTTTGGACGATCAATATCTACTTTTTTCTTTGCAGCTACAGAGTATCTGCGGGCTTTCTGGATGGGATGAACTCCAAACTCATTAGAAACTAATGTCACAATGCTATTGTCATGTCAACGCACGGCACAAATTTTGTCACGAGTATCCAGTCTATAATCATAAAAGCCGCGCGGCTGTTTCTTGCATGCCTTTACATCCATCAATGGACATTTGTCTATTCTATTTTGACGAGCAGTCCCAGTCACTTTGACGCCTTTTTCTTGCATAAAAGACAGCAGTGTCGGTGAAGTAAAGAAGTTGTCACAGTAGACTGAAAACTGGACATCAGTGTAAACTTCTTGGATTTTTGAGTCAATTTATTAACTACGTTTTCACCAAGACTGGTTTCACGGTTTTGTGGTTTACCTTCGTACAGATCAATATACAAACAATACACCAGGCGAGTTTCACGGTTTTGTGGTTTACCTTCGTACAGATCAATATACAAACAATACACCAGGCGAGTAGCTGCAACCCATGTTTTAAATCCGAAACGTATAGACTTCCCGTGTATATGCTGTTTGCAACCGTGATGCCGAAAGTACCGTATCATAGACTCATCGATGCTTACATTTTTTTCAATGGGTGCATACATCAGAAACTGTTTATTCATGTGGTCAAACAATAGACGAACCTTAGCCATTTTGTCCCTTTGAGGCAAGTTTTCATTGTCAGCAACATGCAAGTACTTAAATATTTCTTCGAATCTATTGCGGCGCATAGCATTACACACCAATATATTTTTGGTATCATCATTATTTTCCCAGAATATTCTGCGTCTAGGCAGAGGAACATAGCCACTAAGAATCAAAATTCCTAAAAAGCAATAGATATCATCGCCAGACAGGGTAAAATTTCTGTTGTGGTGTTGACTTACAGAGTAAATAACAGAATGCCTCACTATATGACATACAATCGTCCCATTAAAAAACAGTTCAAATAAATCTATATCTGTTTTCAGACAGAAAAGTTACTGCTCTAGGAAGAGGTGGTGACCATTACTCTTGATTTTGAAGCAAATCGCGTTTCAAACATTTACGCGGTCTCTTTAAAGTCGTAACACGGCTGCGAGTACTTCGGGTGCCAGAAGAGGTCGTCTCTGCGGCAATGGTATTTGGGTTCAAGTCAGCGCTTGTTTTTGAGGATTTGCGATGTGATCCTCCCGAAGATGAAGAAGATTGTGGATCAGTTATTTCATCGGCGCCAGATGAGGGCAACTGTCTGGCAAAACCTTCGTTCAAGCCAGAGTTTGCCTTTGACTTACCCGAAGCAGATGCAGGTTGTAAATGAGAGATGTCACCTGATTCGTCTATGTCGACGCCTTGGTCAGCATCACCTGACTTTCGCAACACTAACTCTGCTGAAGCTAAAAGTTGGTGCCGATTCATGCCATCTATGTCAAAGCAATCTTCATCTCCGGAGTGGCCGTCAGATATTCTAACGTCATTTGATGGTTCGATGAACACATCTATACTGTCAGCCTCCTCGACCAGTATTTCTTCTAAAGCTTCAAATATCTCGTGTGTTTTCAGCATTCGACGATGACGAGACCTTTAAAGAGATTAACATAATGTATCATGCCTATTTAATTAGTACCTATGCTTGGATAAAAAAACAATATTTAAACATTTTGTTACATTCCCATTGAGAAAATCTGTAGTACAAACAATGTTTTTGTAATCAACAAAACAGACATTATATGCCCAAAGGGTCGTTTCCGCCCTAAAAAGAATCACGTTCCTTTGAGTACTTAAAACTTTCTTCAAACTATCACTTTTGTTTTGCATAGTTGCAAAACAAAAGTGATAGTTAAAGTAGTTCAAATGTGATCAAACCATTAAAACAAAGAATACATGTTTGTTCGCAAAATGGTTCTGTTTTCTCACTTTGCAACAAGTGTCCACTTGTGACAGTAATAAGTTCCACAAAAAACCGCTTACTTAAGAACATAGCAAATGTCAATTTAATTTTTGTTCTTATCATTGTCTTTACGGCACATTTTTTGGCCTATTAGACGATGTTAGAATTTGTCTGAAGATCTTAGAATAGCAAAACATTGTATTTCTCTTTCAGTTAGTTTAAAAAGGATTCGACCGTTTACTTATGAATTCATACGAAAAAATATTTATAAAGCAGCATTTTTTCAATATCCATATATTGCTTTTCACTGAACCTTTTGGCTGAAGCTAACTGTTTTAGACGGCTTTTCACTTTATTGAATTTTTTATATATATCACTGTACTTTCTTAAGGCTCTTATCTTATGAAGATTCCACAAATCTTTATTCTTGTCTAACTCTGTACTTGGGGGAAAATCTCTACGTAAATTTGGCACTAGCCGAAGCCCTCAAAACCAGTTTAATAATACGTTTAAAATGTATGAATAGAATGATATTTCTTAATAAGACATTCTAAGAAATAAAATATACACTTCGTCGTGAAGATTCTAATATATAACTAACATTTCCTTATAACAATAAAACATTTTTGGAAAGCGTATCTACTCGTAACAATGATGAAAATTGAATAACGTTTCCAAAATATATCCAAGTTAAAAGAATTTTTATAAATAATATCTGAGTATTTAGAATACATAATTATCTTCTAATACATCTTTTCTTTTCCTATTTTTTACAGCGCGAAATTGAATTTTTATAGCTTGAAACATTTTCCGTCATTATCCATTAATGTTATACACGGTAATTTTAAAGAAGATTCGGGTTACGATTTTCACTGCGTCAAGGCCAAGAATCATTTTTCCTAATCCAATGGTAACATTTCGATGCCGGTTATTTTTCGGATATGCCATTATCTTTCAATTGATAAATGTCTCGTGTTTATATAAATTATTCTAAAAACAAAACGAGGAATCAAGATTTGGTTTTCATTTTTATGACCCACCTTTTGATTCATTGTATTCGCTCGAAGGTGATATCAGATGTTTTATTTTCTGTAAAAGATGTTGACACCTGATTATGAAGGAAGTATATAAGTGTGTCAATTTTATTTTTATTTATAATTTTATTTAAAATTAAACTGAAATTTGAATAAAGTCAAATGAAATATCTTTCGTCCTCTTGAAGTCATAGACCCAGGAGATAATGCAACTTTGTCTTCAACTCGCTGAAAGAACTAAGCATTATTAATTTTTTAGAACGTAATAAATTCATATAATGGAGAAACATTTGCACGCAGAGGTTTAAATTCCACACTTCTGGCATATTTTTGTATAGAATTTTATTCCTCATGTGATTGAAGTAAATGAGTAAGCTGCATCCTTAAATTAAAATACAGGTAGTAGAGCAAGAAATTAAATCGAGGAAATTCTCTATAGATATTATTAAACAATTCATCGTTTTGATTTGACAGTGCTTTGTTATTTTTATGATATGATTTATAAACTGCAGTGAGAACAGATGCCTTAGTATATTTCAAGTAGAAATTTCAAAAAAAAGTTTTTCAGAAACTAGAAATACGTATTGTCACTTGTATTCCGTATCTCGTCTTCTTTCTTTTCTTACTGAGTAATCACAAGAAACTTTCTCTTTATCATTAACAAATTACAAGAAAGCTGCTCTTTTATCAATGACAAATGAAAATAATCGTAAAGTTTCTTCAAAAACTCTGGTTGCTTTTGAAATAAAAATCAGTCCCAGTGATAAAGACTTGATTAAAATAAAAAAAGAGACTTGATTAAAGTTAAAATACTGAATTAAAGTAATGTCATATGAAATAATTTCTAGGTTGCTTTCATTATATATATGTAAAAAAATCATAATTTTGATGAAAATAGAGAAAAGAAAACTGAAGAAATTAAAAATGACGGCAAAACCCTAACTGATGCGATTGTTTTGTTCGAAAAATAACCTGATATTCGATTATTTTAAAAATAAGAACTGTAAACAAAATTTTGTAGTTTTAAAATTTCAAGAAGTTTTAAAATATTGTTTGTATTTTAAATTCAGATCAAATTTGAAATCGGGTCTATGAAACCCAAGCTAAGTAATAGAGGAATTTGGTATTGAATTTCATAGTGTTTGTTATCTGCATATTTTCCTTTTGAACAAGTTTTTCCTTTTAAACCGTTTGCTTACCGTATTGAAGTTTTATTATACTGTGTAATTTTTTTTCCACTCTAGGCTATTTGAGATGAAACGGGTTATTATGAATACTTTCAAAATTAATGTTCATTATTGAATATCAATATTAATACTCCTGTTATGTTACTAATTCTTATACATTTTTAGAAGGCAATGCTAACTGGTTCCTTGTTATTAAAAGGTTTTTAAACCTTCTTTTTTACGCAGAAAATAACATTATTTTTACTACTAAATCTTATCTTCTAATATGATTCTCTATTTAATTATTTAAATATTGTACGATTCCCGTTTTTTAAATGTACCTATTGGCATCAATTCCCCATTGCAAGTCATCATGTCATAAATTTTTAATAAATCTTATAAATTATAAAATAAACACCCCCAACTGAGAGTGTGGCTTGATAAAAAAATATCACATTTATTTGAGATTGATTTGAGAGCAATAACTTGATTTCTTTCTATCACTATAACCATGAATATTGGTTATATCTGTCGTAGTAGTCATATCTGTCTTAGTCCAATATTTATTATTCTCGTAAAACGTGATGTTTTAAATTATCGTAGCTAGTTTTTCGATGAATTAGATGGTACTACGTAATCTAATATTGTTGTCGTATGGCATTTTTTGACCTTTGATAATGTAACTTATGGAATACTCGTAACGCGGTGCCATATAATATTGTGAAAAATATTTTAGACAGCAAACAATTTTATTTAACAAGCTTCATAATTTAGTTTAATTACCTCTAAGAACATTTTTGTATGCCCATGTCCTATAACGATTAAATAATTTGAAATATTTCTATATCATAAGCAATATCACGCATATTATTTAGTTGACGATTAAAGAAATAATTTTTGCAATAACATAGTTTTCTCGTTTATTTCCACAAATGTCAATATTTGTTTTCCTTTTTTATATTATGTTGAATTAACAAAATATATAGTACAATTATTAACTATATTATTTTAAATAACTAGATAAAATAAATTTCAATCTACGTACATAATTTGGTGTAATTATCTCATAGATCATTTTCATGCAGCATCGTCCGGTTTCGATTAATTAATTCAAAAGCAATGTCACTCCGTTAATAGAGTAAGCGGCTTAATTTTTATTCATAACTAAATTAAACTATGTGATCTAGTATTATTTCTACTTTATTTATATTCTTCATCACGACCTAGGTTTCGTTGTACGACAACATCTTTAGGTGGGCCATTTATGAATCTTTACAAATTGCTCACCTGAAGATCTTTACACACAACGAACCTAGGTCGTGATTAATTATTGAGATAAAGTAGAATTAATACTAGATCACGTAGTTTCATTTACTTCTCTGCATACATCATCAAGAAAATCAAGGATTTATAGAATGTAGAGACAGCACGATTAATTTCTTTTATCTATTTTCGCATATAATGTCGTGCGATATATTGCTGTGGGGTGAAACTGCTAATATTGAATACATTTTTATTTCAAAGGAAAGGAGCTATCAGCTCCGTGTTGAAAGTAAATTTATTTAGAAAACGATTGAAATAATTTAATGTACTCTAATTATATTCAATAAATATGTTCGTAAATATTTTGCATGTGGGGAAGAAACTATTACTTTTCCGAATATATTAGGATCGTCACAATTAAAATAATATGTATTAAAACCATTGGATATTTTCAATTTCAATTTCATGAATATAAGGAGTTGTTTTGTGGGAGAAAATATAGGCTCCATCATAAAATACCGGAAGATATGTTGCAATTTTCAAAAAAATAATTAACATAGTTTTTAAGAGACACCCACTCAAAATAATGGCTTACAAAATTCATTCTTGGGGGAAGGTATAGACTTTTGAATAAAATATGAATTAGTTATATTAGCTTCATTTGCAGTCGGTAGTTCAATTGAATTATCTGCCTCAGACTCAGACTAAAAATTGAAATTGAATTTGTTTATAATTTAATTCTGGAGTTTTTGAAAAAGAGTCATACCCATTGATGGTACTAATATACGCAAATAATTTTCTAAAATTTAACTTTTTCATCTTGTTTCATCAATGTTTACTGTAAGATCATAATATACATTTTAAGTGACAATAAGGATATCTATATGTATAATATACATTTTAAGTTACAATAAGGATATCTATATATATTATATATATAGGAATTAGTTTCAATGTTACAATAAGGATATCCCCATACCATTTAAGAAATAAAAGATGAAGGCAATAAAATTAATATAAATAAAGTAAGTAGTGCACTTGTCAAGAAATTGAACAAGTCGTAATATAACATCCTTCAAAATATTCTCCTTTCTTTAAGTGCTATAAAATTACACTTTTACCTATTTGGTTGTCTCTCTGCACATTTAAATAAAACTTGAGAAATAATTAGATTTTGATTCAATTTTCGTTTATATCTAACAAGGACATTAGACATAATATATCAAGATAAAATTGATAGCACCAATACCAAGTTCGCTTTTTTATATCCGCAAATTTTCCTTTAACATATGATATTAAATAATATGGCCATATATACCATAATATTGTTCCAAAATCGACTTACACCAAACAGACCTCAAACATTTATGGAAATATGTGAAGATTTCCAGGAAAGAGATCAACGGAATATATAAAGTTACAACGATTTTTTGTCGATAACAACTAAAAACCATTCAGTTTTAAATCCCATTTAGGACTAATGGTTACCATTGAAGTTAATTTTGTAGATGAAAATTATATTTATGTGACCAATTATTAAAAAAGAACTTTTTATGAAAATCATTACTTAAAATTAAATATTTCGTGTTTTAAACTGAATTTAAATAAGTTTGTATAATGTAATATTAAGTAACAACGTAATAAATTAAATTTACTTATATTGATTTATATTACTAAAATAAGTTGAATTCAGAAATAATAAAATATTATAGGAAAGAATAAAATATTTGTCATGCATATATACAAGATATGAAATATTCCAAAGTTTTGTTACTGAAGTACACTTTTGTTTCATTTATTGAAGTACATCGTCTCATAATATTTTGAAATATCATGAGGTGAAAACCACATCATGAAATTACTTTTTTTCAGCAGAACTTCAACGTTCCTATTAATATTATGAATAAAATTCAATAATACATGTACCCAAAAATGCTTTATAACTCAGGGCTACGTCGCGTGCGGACAAGCTGCGTGCGGTCGGACTCTACTTCGATTATGTAAAGAGTAATACCTCTCTTTTCCACGTGATTTGGGTGTTCGTATCAGTGGACGGCATCCAAATAGCATTATTCATTCATAACATTTTATAACGAGGTCATGCGATGTCTTCTTCGCGTGGGTTGTGACGAATATCAGGAAATGACCAGTTGAATAATCTAGTTTTGATATCTTTATGAATGATAATAGCATTTACTTCACATTGTGTTCTACACAGAGTTGATTCCACAAGTATATAATATAACATATACTACTTTTTTGACATTAATATAACATATGTTATTCTTGTTTGATTAGGACATAAAGAACTTAGTGGAAACATTTTATTCATAATCTTAAAACTTCAATTCTTTTTTTAGTATTCTGTTCTTTCCTTGGTCTGAATCTTTGAAGTTCGTGTGAAGAAATTCTTACCGCAATATTTGTGGCTTCGCGTACGATCAGTATTCCGTGCTACGCACGAGCATGACTCAAATAATTGAAATCTCACTTTGATTGAAATAAGGGCATAAAGATCACACGACAACTTTAAGGGAACAGGAAAAAGGGTTTGTTTAAATAGAAATAAATTTTCCGTCACTTTAAATAAGTCAACAAGCGCTAAATTAAAGCTCTTTAGTCAATGTGTCCAGGGTAAATATGTTCATTTGCAAATAGGAAAAATATTTCTGTGTACTTCTTGAAAGTGTAAGTTTGAATTTTGACGTTAACAGTTATATTATTTTCAAGTATAAATACTGTATTAATGGTAATAATAGTCTCTTCATTAATATTTCCCGTAATTAATATTGAAATATTTTTTAAATTGCGCATAGTAATAGTAGGGAATATTGATGTGTAATCGATTTCATCGTTCTTAATTGTAGCAATTTTAGTTTTCATATACTTAAACAAATTTAAAATAGTTAACACTGCATTTCCAAATGAATGTGAAATACTTGATCTTTGTAAATGAATTTCCTTAGCATAGTTGCATTTTTTAAAATTTGAAGTAAACTACATTTTGTCACAATAGTTCAAATTCACAAGTTAAGGTACCATTGTACTATAATAAAAAGTTAAATACTTCAGTAGTGGAAAGAAAGAGTTGCGAAAAGAGTTTTTCTCATTATTGCTAGTTACTTAGATATTCAGTAAATACCAAACCTCTAGCAAAAGAAAACCTAGCTTATTTAAATTTTCGTTATACTCTCAAATGTGATAAACGTGTATACTTATACTTTTATATTAAACTGTGGGAAAGTTAGGGTAAAATTTTCATTTGGGTCAGTACATTAAACAAATATTTCCCAATATACAATTTCTGATAATATAAATTTCTCGTTTTCATTACTTTAGAGTAATATTGCATGGCTACTACGCACGTAGGAAACAAAACTCATTATTATCCTGAAAGAAAAAGAAAACTTTGTCTTCGGAAGATATATATATTGAAGTGTTTCTGTAACAATATTATGCTGATAAAAACTGTTATTCTTAATAAAGCAACAAATAAGCAAACTTGTTAGCAATGGAAATATGAACATTGTGTTGATAAATATACTTGTATTATCTAAGTTCATTGGGTTGTAAAATATAAACCCGTTAACGTCTAGTGTTATATATACGTTGAAACTATTTTCACAATGTAAACATACTAAGTACAATATATTTCCGCAAGCGTAGCGACAGAGTGAATATTAAAATAATAATATTTTTCACCAAATAAATATACGAAGACCTAGTAAATAAACATTTTAAATTAAATTTGTTTTTGCAGTTGATTTATCTCAATTGTATGGAGTTTCTAGGAATTTTCCCCATGCTCAATTTCATGTCATAAGTTAGTCGACTATTACACGTAAACTATTTTGTTGTAGTAATTTGTTATTTCGAATACTTACCAGTTATTAAAAAGTAGGTGTTTAGCCGCACCAAAAGTAGGTGTTTACAGCGATGTGTAACTCTAATATAAATGACCATTTCAAAATTTAATATTTCATAAAAGGATCCTTGTATGGAAACATTTTTATTAATATACTCAAAATATTTTTGAAAACCTATTCAATCATACTCTATACAATGGGTATAAGAAAAATAAAAATTACCGCCAATTTTCATGTAGGGGAAGTAGCCTAAAAATCATTAAAACTACTTTCTAATGCAGATAGATGGAGAGACAAAAATGGCACAACTTAATTAGATTCTAGTTTGGCGTTTAAGTTCAAAAAAGACTGGTAATATCCAATATCAATAGTAGCATTTATAAATTTTAAGTTAAAAAACAAAATTCATTTGTTTTTTGCGATCGAAACCTCATTTTGTAATATTTGCGATTCATGTTTTATTTCCTAAGTAATAAATGAAAATTTTCAGGAAAATACCGTACTCAATATAATGCATGGCCATTAGTGAGTAGAAATATCCCTTGCATAGATCGCGATTACGTGCGGCCCCAATTCATTGCGTGCGGTTATTTTACGTCATGAATCAGCGTAGACATCAGCTTATTAATAGGTTTTTTGTCTGTTTCATGTGAGTATTCATATCATTTGGTGGCGTTTGGACGTCATTATTTATTATTCGTAAATGTGAATGATGCTTTGTTATCATATCTTTGGACTTTAAATTAATCGTGCATTTTTATGGAAAACCATTGATAATATTTGGGATATAATCTGCTAAACAAGATTTGGACAAAAAATATCTTAAGATGTCCTATTTATTCTCTATTTGAAAATATTTAACAGGTATTAATTTTACCTAAGTTTGCATTTATTTTTATTTGTCCAGTATTGCGAGCGTTTCAAATAATTTAGTGCGAATAAAAATTATGTTCATTTATTCAGTCCTTTTTTTGTATCATAACCTGTCAACTGCACTGATCTTTTTGAATTTTTTGTTAGATTTTCAGTCTGTAGCTCTTGTTCTTTCTTCACGTAAATTAACTTATTGATTTCTCGGTTTTTCCTCAAAATGTTTTCATCGTGGTTTCTTTGACGTTGATCGTTCGAATTTTCTCGTGGGTTTTACAGAACACTTGATAAAATATTCTGAATGCCCCCTTTGATATTTGAATCCGATAGCCGCTACATTTTCTTTTAAATACTGGTAGACTTTGACATCGTAATAAGATGATATATTGAGTGATACGGTCCTCGAAAGGAATATGGAAGATCCGTCTTAGATATCGTGTTTAGTTACATTCTGTATCCGTATATAAATCATATGGTTACTTGCCTTCTCTACTAATTTGGCAATGTGAGGATGGGCGTTGCTTGATTCTGTGAAATAATTGTTCACCGTGTATAGATGAAAAGACACTGTTCTGGTAACTGAAAGCTAATCCGAAATTTCATTATTTCGAGAGCTATTTCTATTTTATATCTTTTACAGACGTCATTGCTTATATTTATGTATATCATCGAAGATAAATTTTATTACAGCACCATTTACTGAAGGTGTTGCATGGTTTCTTTATGTACGTTTTAAGCATTCTCTTCCTGTAACAGGAAATTCAAGACCCTTATATAAACTTTCCCTGTCTCTTTTCCGGTCATAGCATTTTTTCAGAAACAAGTTGATATTAGGAAAATAATAAAGCATATTAATCGGTATATATTAACAGTATATATATTCAAAATATTTATATTTTAGTTTTGGAGGGGGGTCTTTACAAAGTTAATTTTATTATTTCATTTTTATTGAAAAAATTATGGCACAAATATTTATAATAATTTCAAAAATTATGACACAATATTTCTAACCATTGAAAATATATTTTTAATTTCATTATAATGTTAGCTGAAAAGACGCCGAAGCTATGATAAAATCTGGTTATCTAGATTTTATCGTCCAAATTCGAGTGAAGGAATGCTTTTTTCCAAATATTGGTTACTCTTTGTACGGTCATTACCTATTTCATTAAATCGTTCGAACCCCGTATATTATTTACTTCGAAAAACGCTAAAGACACTATTAATAGTTTTAGGAAAAAACCTTTTGGCGCATAAATAGCTATTTTTTCTACACGTGTAAAAGGCATAAAATTTAAAAAAAACATACGAAAACACTATCGAAAGCAGTTTTCTACAATAACGGAAAAGGAAAATCGCGTAGATATTTTTTTTTAAATATCCACTTAAAAATATACATTTTTAACAAGCTAAATTAATTATACTTTATACTCAATTAATTGATGTAATAAATTGCTATCGGTGGACGACAGACTTCCATAATTCATCATTACTTAGTTTCGTTTTTGCCTTCGTTTATTTCGCCTGAATTTATTTATTACCAGTCGAAATTGGATACCGTGTGATTGGTATTGGATAAAATGATTTATATATATATATATATATATATATATATATATATATATATATATATATATATATATATATTTATATCTTTATAAGGAGATGAAGTATTTTGGGCCTCGAAATAATTATGATATGGAAGTGACTAACGTAAATATATAAACGAAAGAACTGCCGTAGTGATTGTAGTTTAATTATTTAATTAAATTTAATTACCGCAGCGGATGCTCTCTATTACAACAGTAATAGTAGTCAATCTGCGAGAAAACATATTAAAAACATATCTCTTAGACTCACAAGCATTGGGTTATAAAAGTTTAAAAATATGCATCTTGTCAAAAATATCAAATCCACAGTAAATTTGTGTATTGAATAAATAATCAATGACGGAAATAGAAGACATAGTTACTCGATTATTATCAGGCTTCAGTTAATACTATCAATGTGCCAGATCATTTCAAGAATTTGGTGACATTGTAACACATTTAAACAAGAAATAAACTGATAAATCTTAAATAAAATTCTAAATATGGTGCAGTTTAAAAGTTTTGTCCCCAATTTATTTATTAATGTGAAAAATAAATGTAGAACTAAAAAAATAATACATCTTTGAGATATTAACATATGTTGAAATATTGAATACATTTGGCGTTAATTTTGTAGAAATTCATTATTCGCAATTAAATGAAACTACGTGATGTAATATTATTTCTACTTTTTTTAAGTTCTTTACCACGACCTAGGTTTCGTTGTATTACAACATCTTCAGGTGGGCTATTAGCAAAGATTAACGTTGCATTTCATTGGGAACAATATTTGTTATGTTTTTTTTGATAGTGCTTATTTAATTCTTCATCATTTTAAACATTGTCTTTTTCTACAATATTGTCTATAATTTACGATAGCCTGTTAAATTTCTTCCAATGGCACAGACTATGTTCTTGCAATCTGTTCTTATTCTTACGATCGCATAGAACTGACTCAAAGAAGGTGAAAATTCTCAGTTCGAGTTTACCTATTTTTATTAATGTATATTAATAAAAATATACGCGTATATTTACACATAATACGATATGTGTGTATATCTACACATAGAGCGAAAATGGACAGACCGATATTCATGACTTTATTTTATTTTTATTTAAACAGATATCAAATCAGTATAGTCAGAACCTTATGATGAACTGCGTAGATATTTATCAGAAACTCAACTGTACAAGGGTCCTTTGATTTGATACCGAATTTGAACTCATTTGACTAAATTTGAGTATCTTTTAGTATGTTTGCTGGGTTGTCAAAAGATGGGCCTTTTTTCAATGAAATTGCATAAAATCTAATCTATATTAATATTTAAAGTATTACACACCACCAGCTAAAAAAGTTTAAAAACCATTATGTATATTTTGTAACTTCAAACTAACGAATAAGCAAGTTTAACTTTTTTATAATTACTTAATACAGGTTGATGTATAAAATATAAATTTAATGTTAGCTGTATTTTTGTTAGCTCATATTTTGTAATAGTGGACTGTTCACAAAAAAAAATATACACACCATAAAACACACGTAAAACAGTTTTAAATATCTGAGCACAGAACTTCGGATTAAAATTCAGTTAATAGCCACGGTCGATTTGCATTAGTCTTACAATCCCTTTGTACTTAGAAGTTAATGTCAATGAAATGGATGTTGGCAATTATATTTTTATTAAAAATTCTAATGTAATTTCTTTGCTTTTAAAAACCACCTTTTTCAAAGCCATTTTTATTCACCTCTTCACTTTAGAGATATATATTTTCGTTTCTCGATTCTATTTCATATTACTATAAGTACGAAAAAAACTGTTATCTACCGATATACAAACATATACTAAAGTTACGGTCTGTATTGAATTATGGTTGAATTATAATATCGTAACATAAAAATATAATATTACGTATCATTGATTAAGTATCAATATTTTTATTACTGACGCGGCGAGAGGTAATCCATAAAACTCTACAGCAAAATTGATACTTATGAATTTCATTTACGCCTAAAAAAGGTGGTTGAAATATTTTATTTAAGAATAAATTAAGCAAAAAAGGTATTTTAATATCTGGCTTCAATTTCAGTTTTCCCGAAAAGAACTGAAAAATAGAAGAATCCATTAACAGATACGCTTAACAATATAATAATTGAGACTCAGAAGCGTTTTTTAACACAAAATGAAGTGGTTCTCAAAAAGTTAATAATAAAATAAACCAACTCAAACTTGATCACTATAAGCATAAAACTCGAGATACATTATAGATATAAAACTCTCCTGATAAATGCAGATATAAAAGTCGATGAAAGACGTTTATATTTATTCCTTTGTGTTATTAACAAGTAATTTAGACACTGAGTATTCAAAACGTTATAATCGAAAGGTCTTAACATCTTTCTTACAAATTTGAGAAAAAAATTTTGGTATTGTTAAAGATGATTTTCAACTGAAAAAATTTTCTTGACAAATTATTTTGAGAGAAGCAATATATGAAAAATGTTTTCTTAGCTACAAATCATTTTAATATAATACGTTTTCATGCATTATATTGCTTTACATAGATAGAGTGACAACGACAGGATAAAGTAACTATGTTGTGCCTAGTTTGGTTAAATATTAAAAATAATTTTTAATGTCTCCAAGAAAACCTAGACAAATTTAAATATATCATAATACATAGTTCATGGATCTTCTGGAAAAATAGAGGCGTTTTTAGAGATTTTTATAATTTAGTCCCCCTCTTCAGCAAACCAGTCATACAAAATCAGAGAAAATGTGGCCAATGTAAAAATAAAGGCTAAATTTCTGGGTTGCCCAGATTTCTGAAAATATTTAAGAGTTAATAATCGGTAAAATAAATATCCATTGTGTCAAGAATGTGTTGT
Organism: Druceiella hillmani; assembly: GCA_039881145.1. Lineage (NCBI taxonomy): Eukaryota > Metazoa > Arthropoda > Insecta > Lepidoptera > Hepialidae > Druceiella > Druceiella hillmani. The sequence goes on from JAYKKI010000076.1 coordinate 8,230,754, forward strand.
GGAACAGATTGTAGTATAAAAATAGTATTTAGTAATTTCCAAAAATAATTGCATAATAATAAAATGTATTTTTTTAATTCTATCGTAATAACTTGTTTTGGTAAGTAATATATATTAAGTGTAAAAAATAAGATAAAAATGTTGAAGGTTAATTTCCATAAAAGAGCAATATATAAAATTAGAGCCAAACAAACATTTTTATCGACAAAACATTTTGGCCTGTGGTTGTTTTTCGTCCTTTTTTTGATCATTTTTTGCCAGCCTCTATCATAGTTTTATAATCTAATGGACGTACTAATGTAATGCATTAATAAATCTAATAGATGAATTTTCATGCAGTGTTATATTTTTTTGAATGCATTATTATTCCCATCTAATTACAGAGCAATGTTCACATACTATGATTAGGTTTTACTTTGAACGTTGAGCATTCATGTAAACTTTTTGGGATGTTGGAGCCTTAATTGTCTTGAAACAATAGATCTGGTTTACGTTGGTATGTATATTTAGATGTTAAAGTTAAATAATTAGCGAGAACTAGATTACGAAATGAACTAGCAATATGTAAAAATATCCACAATTAAATTAAATTATGTGATATAGTATTATTTTTACTTTCATTAAGTTCTTTACCACGAACTAGGTTTCGTTGTATTACAACATCTTCAGGTGGGCTATTAGCAAAGATGCTGACGTATGTATGCATACATGTGATGATGTGCCCGTGCCCTATTTTTTACCCCTTTATCAATCACGTTAAGGGACTTGGATTTATGGATCGATGAAAATATTAGATGGTAGCAGTAAAATTATTATTGCCGTCGGTTCTTCTGAGACACTTTGATGATTTTGTTTCTTTAAAAGAACAACCACCCCGCTAAACTGTTTTTAATTGAATATTGATATATATGCCGACCAAATATTACGGACCAATTACTTAAGAAATACGAAAATCTTCCAAATTTATCAACTTGTCACATGCCTAACCCAATAATGCCGTAATATTTCCGAGTTTTGATTCGTCATCGGTGTAGTCTGTATAATTTTTGTAACTTTTTAATATTTACCACGTGCCATTTTTTACTCCAATCCAATGTTTGTAGACTTATTTGGTCACGGCCTGGGTTTACGTTTTTATGTTCGTCCCTCATTCCCAGATATATTTTTTTCTCTTACGTGTATTCCTTTTCTATTTACACTGCCAAATTTCCTAGTATTAGAAATACGCCGTTGAAAAACGCTTTTAAAAGTCTGCTGGAAAAATCTGATCACCTCTACTTATTTTACTATTATATTTTCCATGTGATTACGTTTTCTCATGAACCGGTCTTTTTCTCTTTTTTTTGACTCGGCCAGTTCAAATATTTTTTGCGAATAATCCATAATTTGTAATTACATAGTGTTCATTAAAACTTCGTCTCATCTTAAAATCAAAAATATTCTTTTTAAATAATACATGTGCTTCTTCGAGTGTAAGTTAAAAATGACTTGTGGATACATATTATACATATATATATATATATATATATATATATATATATATATATATATATATGTAAATACATAATACAAGTTGAAAAGTAAAAGGCAAAAATAACGTGGAATTAAGATATCCATATCAAGATACAAAAGCACAAACGTTGGTAAAACAGATAATAATTTTGTTCATTTTTATGGATATTCTGTATTTATTATTCTGTATATGTATTTGTATTTTTATGTAATATTTTATCCTGTCTTTTTATCTTCCTGTCTGAAATGGCAAATGTAACAAAGTAAATAAAATATATTAAGGCATATGGTCCCACATTTTGTGCATAGTTGAGGCTTTTGATTTAATGCATTAAAAAGATACGGTTTTTTAAAATCTCATTACATTGAACCTAAACTTAAATAAACAATTTGAAAAAATGTTATTCGGTATAAAAGTTAACTTTTTAATTTCTCTATTTCCGTTGTTTGTCGGTTTGTAAAATATATACTTTGAATATCGAATATATTTGGCGTTAATTTTGTAGAAATATATTATTCGCAATTAAATGAAACTATGTGATGTAGTATTATTTCTAGTTTGTTTAAGTTCTTTACCACAACCTAGGTTTCGTTGTATTACAATATCTTCAGGTATCTTTGCTAATAGCCCACTTGAAGATGTTGGATTACAACAAAACTTAGGTAGTGGTAAAGAATTTAAAGAACACGTAGTTTCATTTAATTGGAAATATCTACTTACTAAGCTTGTCGATATTATGATATAACAGTAAGAAACCTTCAGGGCGCAAGTTTTACTCATGTTCTTTTGTTCCGTCATTCTTTTAGTTCTCAATATTTTCGAAATAAGAACGTTAAATATATTTCCTTTAATTAATTTATTAAGCACTATCCGTAGTTTTCCCTCCTAATCGCTTTATATGAATTATTATTTAATGCAAAAAATCATAATTACATTTCAAATCAAAGACTATTGTTTAGCGTTTAGGCCACCTTCCAGAAATTTAATTCAAGAAAATTTATTATAACTCAAATTGTAAATAATGTGGTTAATGAACTCCGTGTGTCACAATAGATGTTTCAAGAAAATATTAGAAGAAAAATCCAAAGTTGGTAAATTCCATTTGTCAAATGAGTTTGAGTTAATCAATAATGGCCAACATTTTCTGGAATTGCGCCAGTTTTGCGACATTACATTAATTATATACATGATTCTCTAGTATTAGTGAAAAAACGAAGATTTATGATCACAAAGATAATAAAAGGATTTATAATCGACATCTTTTGGGCTAGTTAATATCTAATTCTCTTCCAAATCAGCTGCGCATCATTTTCTTTCAAAACAATTTAAAGAAAACTTTTCCCACATATTTACAGATTTAATAAATTTATGTTTATTTAAACAAACGTTTTTCCCTTTTCATTTGTCTACTATCTCTGATTATTTATCTCTACTAAAGTAAGATTTTAATTACTCCACAATCAGGGTGGCGTGTAATGGAATGGGCGGACGCGAGGTCGTAAGACTGCGGTAGGATGAAGTCACGCAATCTTGTAAAACTGCAAAACAGATACTTAGTATGGAAACTATTTGAGGCACTGCGGCTTTATTGAGTGATATTTTAGATTGGCTTAGAATGATTTATTTAATTCGTGTAATTAAAAAATCTACTGGTCATTTCATTGGCGCAGTTAATTTCTATTACTGAAGAATAATTGTTGCAAAATTCAAACTGTTTTTATATCTTCTGATTTTGTAGCTTAATATACTGTTTGTTTAAAATAAATTTACAGTTTTGTCTTATATTATAAATAGTGAAAATATCAGTCGCTTCAATTTAACTCTAATAATATTGAATATATTTGGCGTTAATTTTGTAGAAATTCATTATTCACAATTAAATGGAACTATGTGATGTAGTATATGTGTAGTACTACGTGATCTTCAAATGGGATATTAGCAATCTTTGCTAAGCCCACCCCCACCCACCTGAAGATGTTGTAATACAACGAAACCTAGGTCGTGGTAAAGAAATTAAAGAAAGTAGAAATAATACTACATCTCGTAGTTTCATTTTATTGTGTCTAATAATATTTTTTTAACTATTTAAAGTTACTAAGACCTAGAACTAATTAAGTGTTTGACCTTTTTTTGGAGTGGTATAATACGTTTTTAAGCAGAAGGAAACATATTTTATCACTTTGCAATATAAGTACGTCAAAGAGTAAATATTAGTGACGTCCGATAAAAAATATTTTGGAACATGATGATTACTGAAATGAAAACAAACTGCAAATTTTTATTTTATATGTGCAAATTAATATGGATGCACGTATAAATACTGTGAACAATTTTGTTTATATCACTTGATTTACGCTGATACTTATAAATATACGTACATAAGAACAACTATGAACAATTATAAATATATTAGTCTTTACATCTAATGAAATAATAAAACTAAACCTTTGTAGAAGAATGAAACACTTTAGTTGAATATAAATTAAGCTCAAATAACATAACAATAACCATAACAGGAATAAAATAGAGTTATGCACAATAACATCAAATTATCTGAATGTCCACGCTAGGCTCGAAGTGACCTTTCAATAAATGTTTGTGAAATTTTGCTGGTTCTGAATAGGAATTGCTTGTTGATTCCAAACATTATTTAAAAATACAATGTTTTTCAAATGTTTTAAAAACATTCTAAGATCTCTTCTATGCCAATAAAATTTAAAAAATTTTTCTTTTGTTTTAATAAAGCGAATATGATTCTCCCATATTAACAAATTGGAAATAATTTTTACGAAATTGCTTGTCGCATATATTTTGTTATTATCATATATTTTAAAAAAATACTTTTTTCTTCTCTTTAAGGACCCCATTATTTTATTTAAATTCTTATACACATAGTAAATTATTTAATCTTTAATATTAAAGGAAACCCACCAAACTATTTCCAAATATTTACTTAGGTATTTTTTATATTCCCATGCTAAATGTGAAAAATGGAACCTTTGTGTGCTCGTAGCAGTTTATTCGTATATGTCCCTAAATCTTAAGAAAGTAATAAACGGATTTGGAACAAATTTAGAAGAAAAGCATTATTTTGATTTTTATAAGTAGACACCAAAACTATTAATATAAATCCAAACAGAGTTTTTTAAATACAATTTATTTTCTATTTGAATACCTTGACTACTTAAGAATCTAATAAAAAAATTAATAGAATCCTTAACAAAAAAGTTTAAGTTTGCCTATTGTTCTATCTAGTAATTTCAGGTTTCACTGCCAATGAAAACTTTTTAACAACCTAAATTATCAGAAATAAATTGTTATTCTCTGAAACTTGTCTATTTATAACGTAGTCTTAATTTTACCCAAGATCCGGTACGTTAACTTTGATGTATTTTATTTCTAATACATACTTCTTTTATTGTCAAGTTATTAAGTTAATAAAATTATTATGACAAGCATTTTTGTAAAATTTCTGCACTTTGTTGAATTTATTTTCGTTTGTGACGAGATATATATCGTTTGTGACGAGATATAGCCGGGTTATAAAAGGTCCGAACAGTCACACGTGACAGACTGGACACTGACATAATGCAATCGCTTTCACAGAGCGTTACAATGGAGAAAATAAGAAAAATGTTTTATGGTATTCCATGATACTTTTGGTATTTCGTAAGATTGAATTTCATGCGGGATTGGACAATATTATCCGTATTAGCTACTCATCTCTACATAACAAAAGATTCGTCAATACTTCTGGCAAAAACAAAAATAAAAAGACAATTCCATTCAATGTAAGATGGCAGCGAATACAATGCGCCACGCATTTAACCACTCTTTAATGTTCTATATTAAAAAAGGAGCTTTTTAATTTCGTTACATCCGTCCGTTCTTCTGCCACAACCTCACAATTTCTACAGTTTAAGTTGTATACAAGATTTGTGAGGAGATTTGGTTAAAATTTCGAACAGAATATTATTGAACTGGTTTTTCAAAATGAAACGTTACACTTTCTATATCTCACTTTGAAAACATTATAATGTATCTTACTATGTCGCATTTTACAACAGCTGATATTCGAACTTTCAACAAGTATAAGGTATTTTTGATGCACTTAATTTATGATTATTTAATTTTTTATGATTATTTAATTGTCTTAAAAAGATTCAAAAGATATAGACAACTAAGACACATTTCTCTATGAGCATTCCGATACATATTTTATTTTTCAGGGCAAATGAGACATAATCCTCAAAAGATAATTCACGTACCCATCTGTTACAGCCGTTTGTCTCGGCGTATAAATTTTAAATTTGATAAAGTATTAAGAAGCGCATATCTCAACAATATTTATACGTAAATCTATGGGGAGGGGAGGATAAATCAAAATCTCTACAAATTCCATTAATAATGTTAGGTGTATAATAATGATTTATGATAAAATGGTTTCACTCCAAACGATGTGCGGTACCCTCCATACTGAGCAGACGCGATTCAGACTTACACTTGGCCGACTTTTTTACACCAAATATTGTATACATCATTGAATAAAATTAATCTGATTATAGTTTTTAGGCCTAAATATAATTGCAAAGAGTTATAAGTGGCAATCAATTGTCATATAAAAAGTAAACTTTTTGTCCCCTTTTAAAAAATGTAAAGGTCATTGTTTTTCCATAAGCGTCAGGTTTTCGTAGTAAATAAATACCATTAAAATTTTGTCACGTTCGTCCATTTGTCCGTAACTCATACCCCATAACTTGTCCACTGGCTAATCTTTCAAAATTAATTCGTAAAGTATAAGCAAGTTCTCCAATTTTGCAATAGTAAAATTAAATAAAACCTGAGAAAATGTGGGAGAGCTTTCAAGTACTTTCAATGAACAACCGCTACTTGTGAGTTACGTTTCTTTTTTTATGAGACACGAAAAAAGTGGTTTGTTCAGTATTTAATTAGGTTTTGTACTTACTATTCAAGTACTTAATTAATAAATAAAACCTTATCAAGCACGAACTGAATTCACAATACGAGACTGCCGTACGTAGGTCGATACATGTAAAACAATTAAGGGCACAAAATTTCTTTATTTAAACATTTCTAAAGATTACTGTTATTTCAACCATATTAATATATTGCCTAGTATAAGTTTCATAGGACAAACCTAGGATAACCATTATAGTTTTCCCTCTTTTCTTCCAGTTGGATTTCAAAATTCGTTTTTCTACATGATTCAGAAATTGCAGAAATAAGTAGGAATAATTACATTTCTTTTGCTTTCTTTCTATGCATATCACTGAATTGATATCCTTATAATTGATTTCATTAAAAAGTTAATCAAGCGTTTCCAAGCGATGGGAACGACATAAAAAAGTATTATGTTTTTTCGTACTTAATAATTCACTTTCAAAATTAAAATAAAAATATTTTAAAATATAATTTGACTTTGCCAGTTACACGATCCATTATTGTGTCAAGTTTGTACGTCAAAGGGTTTTGAGAATTTTTTTTATGTCAAATGGACAAACGGAAACCTGGCTGATTTTCTAAGTACTCCTTCTTTTGTTACCTCCTTCGTTTGCGACCCATAAAAATGAGAAAATAAACTCGTTTAATAGAAAAAATACAAAAAATGTGAAGAAAAGGAACAATTATTATAAATATAACATCAAGATTTATACCGAAACTTGGCTGATTTATATTAAAACACTTTTTTATTACGATTACGAATAAACCACAAAAATCAAACAACACTAGTTGGCATCGACCTGTTGACTTGTTAGTCTCATTATAAAGATTTTGTCACATTTCAACCAAAATTGGTATTTTCTAAGAAGTAATTTCGAACTAGGTATATGACCATATGTCGATTAATTAGGCTTATACTACAGTATATTATTTTATTTCATGACCTATATATTTAAAACCAATAATGGTTTCGGAGAAATTCATCATGCCGAACGAATCTTGAACATTGATTATATTAGTCGTATCTTTGATATTTAAGATTCATATATTTTACCATCTTTGTCAAGAACAATATTACATAAAAATACTGAAAAATATCTAGAAAAAATATTACTTTCAGATACATCAGGAAATCCACCATTTCAGAAAAAGAAAATGCTTGTATAGAAAGTTATTTCACAGAACCAGCTATTTTCTTAAATTTTTGCGGCTAACATGTTTTATTAATTTATTTTTAAGGTCATTCGACAAACGACATCAATTAAAAGGTTTCTGTGAGATTTTATGTTATGAGTTGTCTTACCCTGAGCGCATTCAAATAAAAGCTACAAAATTAGTTAGAAAATATTTATTTTTGACAGCAATTTACTATCATCATTTTTGTCATATTAGTTTAGTAGATATGGGCCTGACATACCATAAGGATGCCGTTCATGTGACATATCGTAAGAAGTTTTCTGGGGGATATTTGATTTACGTATGGTAGTGTAAATATGCTCCTTTGTATTTTGAATAATATACATGTGAAATATTGATAAACTCGAAATTGTTTACAAGATCTTTATTCGTGAGGAGTATAGTTGAGAGGGTAGTTGCGCCACGTGGATAGTTGCCACTTTTCTGTTCATAATAATTAATTAGTCACAAAAATGAATTCGGGAATGCTACAAACTTACACCGAATTCAGCCGTCAAAATATTTTTTTTGAAGTTATACTTCTTTAGGCGCGTTATGAAAAAATTATGAGAGTGAAATTTTAAGATTCGTCACACAAAAGTTACAGTATGAAGTTGCAGCGGTCGCAATCTCGAAACAAACGCTATTGGCACCATCGTCGCCTCTGTTCACTGTTTTCATATTCATAGTATTTATTCACATGTTTCTAGTGTCTACATTCACACACGTGTTTTAGTTTCATATAAGTGCGATTTATATATGTGCTGATAAATTATATTCAGTAGTGATTTAAATTCAATATTTTGATTAATATATTTACTATTCGTAAATATTAGTGAAAAAATTGTGTTTATAGACTTTTTCAAGTGCTCCAATATAATTTAGGTTATCGATCCGTATGTATTATTTAATGATGCCAAAGAAGTATAACTTCTCACGCGCGTACATAAGTACACGCACCCTTTTTTCTTCGTTACAAATGCTATCATAAATGATCCAAAGTAAAATGTAGATTTTGTAAAGTTTCTATTAATTCTATTCATTAATTCTATTAATTATATTATTCTATTAATAGTGACAAAACAAATAAACAATTTATAAAATTAATGTTTTACCGCTATAAATATGGATATCAAGAACTGGTGATTATCATCTAAGCACGTCTAAAAATTATATCTCATACATCTGAAAACAAAAGAACGATATAAAAATTTGCTTTATTAATCATTATATATGAGTATAACGGAATAATTTATTATTATTATTGTTAAGAGAGGAACTTTTTTAAAAATCTATTAAATCCGTGAAAAGTTCCCTTCTACATGTATAGTTGGCTACAGATTTTAATTCCGTAGACTCCCATATGTGTAAAAGATGGTAGAATTTTTTTTACATAGGCTTGTATCACTGAAAATAACACCTTGTGTAAAGTAAAAATATATTGTGTTTTTATGTTGTGGGGCAGGCCGAAATTCTGTCGAAACCAAATCAATTTTGTCACCAGATTTATTTTGATAATTTTACAGAAAAATCAACACAAGTCTCTGTTCTATATTAAATATATTACATATATAGCCAAAAATACTGAGAATATATTAAATTATAATAGCTTGTAGGAATATATTTTGGGATCCCTGTCATGTAGATTTGTTGTATTTTTTTGCTTTTGTTTTAATTAAACCAGTACAATATTTACTCGTTATTAATAAGAAAACTCTAAAATTTGGCTGTGAAATTTTATTGAAAAAAATAACCTTTTTTAAGTTATTAAAATTTTGAATAATTTTTGTTCAAAATTTTGATTATTTTGATTGCAGTGCATCATATTTAGAAAGCAAATAACCCTTCTATGCTCTTTTAATATTCACAACACTGTGACAATATATTGACTTTCCACATTTCTGAAGAAAGTAAACTCCAAAATGAGGATACAATTTTTTTAATTTACCTTTATATTAATAAATAGCAGAACTAAATTAAATGAGTATTTGTTCACCCTAATTCTAGGTAATACGATTTCATATGATCTAAAATATTTATATAATCACACTTATCTGATGACTTCATGACGAAAATTGGTCGTCGATTAGACGATATGAAGTCGTCAGGCTGTCAATGAAATCAATGCTCTTTGTTCTGATTGATTATATGAGTAGATTAGCCATATTTTCGAATAAAAATCTATTGCTTTATTGTTGACATAATATAAAAATAATTTAGGTGAAATTAATTTTAGATATCACAGTATTTTATTAATAATATCACAGTATTTTATTAAATCGTACTCGTACAGATTTAATTAATTTGATAAAGTTTTAATTCGATCAATATGTTTGCAACTCAAAATTGCCCTTGATGTGTATAAAATTTACTTACATCTTAGCGTAAAGTTTAAACTAATCTTGATAATTTTTATTTTTAATTCCTAAAGATTACATACTTGGTTCTTAATATCGTTTATACAAACGTTAATAATAAATGTTTTTTCCCTTAAGGAATATATAAAAACTTAAATAGTGTAAATCTCAAAACATTTACCATCATTAAAATCGATACAATAGCCTTTAGCAGTACTTTAACAGACATATAAATGGACATCTAGGCTGAAAAAAGGCCCATCTTTTATAAAAAGAGAAAGAAACTTTAAAAACATTTCTGTTTTGTCATCGTTTATAATGCCATTTTCTTAACATAAAGATTTAAGTAAAAAGAAATATATCAAAGGCACTAGTTTAAGAGGAAAGAAACTCCATTAAAGTGTCTGTTTGCCATAATACCTCAGAATTATGAGGATAGTTATAATAATTGAACGAACTTCCATATTACCAATATATAGAAATATATATTAATATATATATATATATATATATATATATATATATATATATACATATATATATATATATATATATATATATATATATATACATATATATATATATATATATATATATATATACATATATATATATATATATATATATATATATATATGTATATTGCTATGCCCAAAACGTGTAGTTTGAAAATTGAGAGGTCGTACGAAATTTAAAAAAAAAATATTTTGAGCCCCTTTCATATTGGAATGGAAATGATAGTTTAGAAAAAATTACGAAAATGTTAGACGGATGACAGAATATGCGTCTTATAAAAATAATATCGACCTTTATTCAGTAATTCACAAAAAATCTTGGGCATATCAATCAGTATCTGTTTGTTAAGTTCCTAACAATGATAACATGTCCACATTGTGTACAACAACAAAAACTACTCCTGCATTATATTTTTTTTAAATATTCAATGTACATACTATGAAGGAAAATATGAAATCATTTTGCTTTGATCAATGCCACCCTAGTTAATTTATCTGTATTAAATTTAAGAATAATAACCACATTTTTTTAAATATCACCTACTATTTTATTATCATATGAAAAAGTAGGAAATAATAAGCTTGAAATTAGTGTCGAAAATTTAACTCTGGGTTACATGAACGAAATCAATATTATTTAGACACGGGGTGCGGGAATAAGTGTCGGACAAATAAAGACGCGATTCGTTATCTACAAAGGAATAAATGGTTATTTAAATAAAACGTAAAAGACGCCCTTTTTATAAGACAATAAATGCGAAGAAAAAATATTACACATAACTCTTTTTAACACACCCAACACTTGCCAAGACCGCGATGCTTACCCGAGCAGCTAGATATCTTTGCAGTTGTTCATGGGTTGTTCCTCTGAACAGAGCTGAATAAGGTGCGCAAGGTATCGTGCGTACGAAAAAGATGACAAATAATTTTTAAATATTATTTTAAATTTTCTGAATAAAATCATGTTTTAAATTTCATTTTAACGCAATCAACTATTTTGCAATCAACGAATAGAGTCTTTCTTTATCTGACACTTATGTCCATACAGCGTGTATAAAATCATTTGAGCTTTCTGGTGCAGTGTCTGGGACTGAATGATACATATTTTCTGCTGTGTATTTGATTAAAGTATGTGGTTAGGGTCTACACTCAAAATTAAATAACCCAGTATTGCACGGATCGTTTGTGGAATATCCGTTGAATACTTAAGATAAAAGAGCTGCTAATAAACTTAACATAAGAATACTTTTTCAATACTAAAAATATATATTTCTAAAAGAAGCTGTTAATCCAATCTACCATGTAGTGAATTGAATATTCACCAAAGCCATACTCAACTCGAGTTTACGCCTACTTTGTACTTTGTACTCACAACCTATGAAGGATTAGTTAACTTTGATTGAAACACGATCCAAAGAGTTATAAAGCAAAGGTTTTCGAGGGAATGCTGGACCCCAATTAATTAATATAATGCACAGCCATTAGCGGCCAAGTTTGTCCCACTCACACTTGCGTGCGCCTCCGTTCCGTTGCGTGTGGGCGCTCCGTTAGAATTTACTTGTTGATGAATCGGCGATTGCTATCAGTGGGTTAATAGCTCTTTTTGTCTATTCAGTGGGCGCTCTCGTCTCTGTCTAGTGTTCATAAAAGATTATTTGTGTTTTCTTGCTTACCTATCGCGATTGTCCTACATTGAATGAAGTAAATTCTTGTTAAATTTAGATATTTTTCATAGAAATATTCTATTCAAATTTTAATAGTGTAATATAAGAAATAAACTTTTCTAAATATACTAGGCTAAGACTACAAATAATATCAATTCAAAGAAATTCACGTTCGCATAAAAATTGTAGGAAAGTGTCAATTTATAACTTATGTTTTTTTTAAATTTATAACTTTATTTTTTAACTAGTTATATAATAAAATTAAGGACAACCTAAATTTTATGTGTCCTTCTATTCCAATATTAGTAGATTATTATTTTCCTTCAATAAATAAGATAATAGTGCTTCTATTTCATGATATAGTGTAAAATATGATGGAATGTGGTATTATAATGATGGAATGTGGTATTATAAAATATGATGGAATGTGGTATTATAAAATATGATGGAATGTGGTATTATAAAATATGATGGAATGTGGTATTATAAAATATGATGGAATGTGGTATTATAAAATATGATGGAATGTGGTATTATAATGATGGAATGTGGTATTATAAAATATGATGGAATGTGGTATTATAAAATATGATGGAATGTGGTATTATAAAATATGATGGAATGTGGTATTATAAAATATGATGGAATGTGGTATTCTTTACGCGGGAAACTAAGAAATGTTATGAAAAAGAAAGAAATAAATCGACACCAAAAAGTGTATTAGATTAATAAAACCTGAGCCTACACATATCAAATTTACGTCCTATAAACTCATTTCCCTTATTCGTTAAGAGTAGAGTTTTCCCTTAAGTTGATACATCAAATTATCTAGGAATTAAACTAAATATCAATTTAAAATGGGAGGAAAACATAAAAATAAAAAGATAAAACATGAAATACAAACAACTTCCTTTGCTACTGGCATGAACTTTGGATTATGAATAAAATAAGATTCTGCAATCAATTTTGAAATAAATCTGGACTTACTGTGTTGAAATTTTGGGATGAAGTAGGAAAATGAACATAAAATAAATGCAAAGTTTCCTAAATTAAGTATTGCGGAGAACTATTTTCCTTTAAAAACAGTAAGCAGTTTCCTAATTCATAAAAAAATATGCAACAGATTATATTATGCGATTCCAGAATAACCAAAATATTATATTCAAGCGATTTCAAACGTGGAAGTGTGACCATTTATCAAGAGAACTTAAACTCCTATCGGGTTTATACAAACACTTCATTTTCCTCTGATAAGTGCTACTTATACCCGATAATTGTAAAAATGAAATAAAGGTCTTAGATCGGGCTGCTTTAAATTGGTCGTAATTATGATAACGATTTTAACAGGAAAAAATCTGACACAATTTATTGACCCAATTTGAGTGTTTTTATGATATTTTCACCTCCTATTAAAATTTAAAAAAACAGAAGTCGTTCCCCATTAATATTTGAAGCCCGCATTACATAATGCAGAGTATATAAAATGGAAATTTAATATTTTGATTTTTTTTATTTATAGAAGGGAGTTCCTACTCAAATTAAATAAAACAAATGAAATCGTCTCATGTACGTCCTTTGAGTCCAAACCTCTATACGGATAATTATAAGCTTTTTTTACTTAAAACTATTATTAATAATGATAATGGTATATGTAAGTCTATACAGGTTCAAAAATAGTATATAAACCAACCGTAATATAATAAACCAGTAATATAACAAGCTGTTATTTACTTAGAATAAACTTCTTTTTCGTAAATAATACAATAATATCTTCAAGAACAACGCACATAGCATAGAAAATTTTGCATAAATCAATGTGCAGGACACATGTACTTCCCTATTTGTTTTCAAAACATGTGAAAAGTTTATTAACATTGATTGAAACATTATTTCTTGAGTAACAGGGGAAGGTTCTGCGTGAGCATAGTGGATCAAAGCTAATTTGAATAATTTATAGCTATTAATGCTCGCATAATTTGTTGTTATTGTGTGCTACCTCGTTTGGCTTGTTGCGGTTAATTTAAAAAAAATAAGGAAACGCCTTATGACGAATCATAGATATCATCTACTGGTATATGTATTTTATTCTGTTCGATATTTATGATGAGATAAGATTTTTTAGCTTTGGACATAGTTCTGGTAAAGTCAAATAGGAATTTTCGCATCAGAATTTAGTTGATCAATAATCATGAACTTGGTAAGTGCCGGTTTGTGAGGCGTTTATTTGTCTATAGCCTTAAAAGTAAATTATCTTCACAAGAGTTTCTTTACTTGAGCCTGGCGATTCTGAAGCCTAAGAATAATTGAGTCATAAATCCTAATTAATATATTTGTCACAATTAAATGAAACTACGTGATGTAGTATTATTTCTACTTTCTTTAATTTCTTTACCACGACCTAGGTTTCGTTGTATTACAACATCTTCAGTTGGGATATCAGCAAAGATCATCAATCTTTTCTAATATTCCACCTAAAGAAATTGTAATACAACGAAACCTAGGTCGTGATAAAGAAATTAAAGAAAGTAGAAATAATACTACATCACGTAGTTTCATTTAATTGTGAATAATGAATTACTACAAAATTAACGCCAAATATATTCAATATTCCTATATTTGTTATATTAAAGATTCTATAGATTTGGAGTGTTGAAAGAACCAAGAAAAAGGAGTTAAAGGAGAAAAAGGAGCTACCTCCATTTATAGTGACTTTAAGATATTTAAAGAATATTCATAGTTTTGGATACTCGTTTATACATTTTAAATTTCAAAGCAGAAATATTTAAAAGACGTTATTTTTACTTTTAAATATATATTTAAAAGCATAGAGCATGAACTGACACTTTGAATTTCACGGTAATTATTACTTCACGGTAATAAGTTTGCTTATTTTATATTTTATACTGAAGTGAAACTTCTTTGGGCGCAATGATAGTAAATTTTTTATGGTCGCAATGTTATTCATTTTTGTGACGTCAGAATGTAAAGAATCTATGGTAAATAGGATGGAAAATAGTTACTTAACTAACAACGGAAAGAGATAGATGAATATGATAGAAGAAAAACGTACAGGATGATAAGACAAGAAGTATAGGAATGCGTGAAAATAAAAACAAAATAGCGCTTACTATTGATATCGGCCGTTTTGTACTTGATGTCTGTTAAAAGTAAACTGTTAAAATTTTGTCAAATGTACATAAACGCAAAAACAAACAAAAATGACGTTCAGTTTTGCTATCAGTTTATCTGTGCGTTATATGGTAACCGTGGGTCGAAAGTAAATTTTCGAAATTTCGTCGAATTATTCATCTATTTATGGCTCATTTATTACTAATTGTGAGTGACTTGATCCATTAAGAGACTAAATATATATGTACCTGATTTATTTATAAATCCGCAATGAACCCACACGTATAGTTGTCGTAAATATAACTCACAACGAAAACAATACATCCCGACTTCCTTCAGCATCATTTAGCTGTATTCTGGTTCTGGTATCGCGATCATTTTTTTAATCGGCGAGATCTTCGCACAAATTTACATAAGAAGGTCTATTTTTGATGACATTTTACTATTTTTTTCTAAATATATAGAGTTAAAGTATTCTTATAAGAATTTGTTACAATCTATGGTCTTGCACTCTGTTTTTCTTTAATATTTAACTCAACGTATTTAACCTTCCATTAAACATGTTTCAACTGTGAAGTTTACGTGTACACATGTGCTACATGTCTTTCAACTTATAATTCCTACTTCATGCCTATAATTAATTTGTATTCATATCTCTATTTCCTTCCCTCTCTCTCTCTCTTTCTGTCTCTCTGTCTCTATCTCTGTCCTTTTACCCCTTATTATATATTTCCAAATCGAGGTTTAGATAAACAAAAAAGTTTCATTTCAGTCACATGTACTGAGTTGCACGCGAAATTTTAACATAATTGTTATTATTTTATAACAACAGATATTTATGGTTACTGTACTAAGTAAGATATCACATTAGGTTATATAACACGATGGGTAGATGGTCGCTGCATTCAAAAGTCCGTTGAATCCGATAGATAGATATTGGATTTATATATACCGACAAAACACATATTTTTGCTCTTTATAGTATTAAAGAGCCTTAAACTTTTGAAAATACTAAGAATAATTTAACTTACTAATGGTAACGCGATCTAGACTTCAAATATTAGTAACGCCGAACTCAGGCTGTGCTTTTCCCCTACAGTATATTCAAAACTCATAAAAAAGCTTAAAGAAATTGTGAACTTATTTAGAATATAAATAATCATATTATTAAAAACAAGGAAATCTTAAATTTTATTTGAGTTACTATCTGATCTTCTACTTTAATTTCATTACTAGAAGAATTCCTTCAACGTTCTTTGCAATTGACATTGATCTATTTTGTAAGCCATACTAATAAATTTGGTGTCCTAATGTTTACTTTTTTTAAATTTACATACCTTTCGGCCGGAAATCAAACCTAACCTAATGTTTTTTAGTAACTTAATAAAATTGTTATAGTTTTTTTTTCATACATCCTAAAATTACCAATGCAATATGAAATGGTACAAAACTGCTTTAAAATATCAGTCGCGAGAAACCATTGAATTAAGAAGCTACTCT
This sequence comes from Druceiella hillmani, assembly GCA_039881145.1. Classification (NCBI taxonomy): domain Eukaryota; kingdom Metazoa; phylum Arthropoda; class Insecta; order Lepidoptera; family Hepialidae; genus Druceiella; species Druceiella hillmani. The sequence goes on from JAYKKI010000076.1 coordinate 8,247,570, forward strand.
GACATTTGCGGAAGTACATAATTTAAATATTTGTCACAATTTTTTACTCACACACAAACACTATATTTTTTGTGGATTAAGTAACTAAGTTAAATTAAGACAAAGAACTTACAGCTTAAATAAAAATATGGCAAAGCGATAGTAGGACTTGTGCTTGAGGATTCTTTGCTGTTATATCATGGTAAATCAATTTGTGGTAATTTTGTGGCCTAAAAATCATTTTTGTCGCCTAAGAGTTTCATGTAAAATTATAAATAAATAACTTTTTTTATATTATAGTATAGATTAGTTTCGACAAATCTAATCACACATTTAAAAAAACACCAATATATTTTTTTTAGCTTTAGTGACTGGATTGCATCAACTTGCCGCCAATCTCAATCTCATAAGTAAAAGAAATGGATATTTGATACAACAACTTACACACCTGTTTGATTATTTTGCTTTAGTTAGCCGGCTGATCGATAAAAATCTGTTATTAATGGTATAAAATGTATCGAATTTTTTTGTTTTCTGTGCTTAGTCACGAAGAACATTTAATTGATATTTGCGACTAAGTTCGTTTAATCAGAGACAATTACCAATAAGCGTCAGTTTTCAAAAATGGATCTTTTTATCGGTTTGAGTTAGAAAATTGAATTGTTATTAAGACTATTGTTTCGTATACCTTAGTATTTCATATAAATTTCCACTTGGCAATTGACAGCCATTCTCCAGTAAAAGGATTTTTACGGACATGTAGATAGAAAGAAGGAAAATAAAATTATCTTATGAGAATTCCATATTGTTTAATCCTGAGTTACATAACCCTGAGAAAGACCGCAGAAATAAAATCGAAAGGAAAATATTGATGCAACTAGATTTAACATTTGATAACGTCATTGTCAAGTTTTCAATGGGTTTTTGAAAATTGCAAGATTTTGAAGAAAACATTTATAACTTGCAAGATATTGAAGATAGATTATAAAAAAAACGGTATTAAAATGCGTACATAATAAAATCACGTAGTTAGAAAAGGAACCTCAACATGTTTTTATTAGCGTAATGATTGACCGTTGTATCCACTGGGAGTTAACTGCTCGCAGGCTACATTTTCCGCATCAAACAATGTTGCCAAAGCATGCGTGTACTTTATGTAGGCAGTTAGAGAAGGTGATAATCTTATTTTTAAGTTCAGTTCTTGGAGTAAAGACACATTATTTCGCGCAGCAGTTCAGTGTACCTACATCACCAGGAACATATTTTATGTCAGTCTCTTTTTTAGCTTTTTTTATGATTTTTGTCTCCGCTCCGCACGGAATGTAAACTTTATTAATTAATTATTACATTTTTCAAAGAATTGCTTGATATTATTAAGAAATAAAATTGACATTTTCCAATTATTGTCTTAAAAGTTCTTAAATATTACTTGCGATAATAATAATATCCCAACAAATAATCAACTGAATGTCTATTTTGCAGACTTACCAGATTATGTGAATCAATTCTGCGGTGGTTTCGAAAGGTTCATATCCGCCTGTAGCATTACGAGCGAGCTAGATAATATAGTAATTAAAGTCTAACTTTGACGAAGATACATAGTTGGAGATGTGGTGAAAGTAAAAATAAAAGAGTTAGTGTAAATAACAATGAGTTTAGATAAACTATAAATAGGTCATCAATATTTTAATTTAACTAAAAAGGTTGAGTTCCCTCCTTGGAATAATGCGGATGTCTAGAGTTTAAAAAATATTCAGAACGGAATCTAAAATTTTTGAATAGGTTTCATTCATGAAACAGATATATTAACTCTCAGATATATTAACATTAAATTATAATTCAGGCAATTTATTACCGTTAAAAATTTTTTTTTCATTTTTAGGACGTATATTTATAATTCTTAATTGTATGCTGATTATGTTAAGAAAAGGTAACTGTAAGTTACACTGTGCATGTATATGATAAAAAAATTAAAAATAGAATGTGAAATTTAACCTATGTACCAAAAAATTGTATGTTTATAAAAGTGAACAAATACTTTTAAGTGTTATTAAATTTTGTGGTTAAAAATAGCCAAACGATCAGTTTTTTTCATGAACTTAAATAAAAATATGGCAAAGCGATTTGTCAATTGATCAATTTTGAAATAAATAGCGTAAAAAGGGTTTTCATTGTGACATGGAATATTTTTAAAATGGAAATTGATTTCATTGTACTAGATTAAATTTTATGCTGAGAATTACATTGTAACATGAAATACTAAATTCGTCCCTCGACTTACGAGCGAAGCATAAATAGAAAAGGAAGTAAGGAAGGAGAGAAAATAAGGATGTGAAAAGAAAATAATGGTTGGAATAAAGTAAAAAATAGAAAACGAGAAGAAAAGAAAATTTTTGGGTGGGGTGAAGGGAAAGAAATGGAGGGAGAATCTGAAAAACGAGTGGATGGCGGAGGAGGCAGGTGGACGTGGAAGAATAAAAGAGGATAGGGCTATGGGTGGAATCATAAGGATAGCAGTGAAGAGGGAAGATAAAAAGAGGGGAGAAAAAGAGTTAAAAATGGCTGGACCGATAAGGATATACGGAGGATAAAAATTAAAATATCTTGTCTTCTCGATGACTTTCTAACCAACGCCTCCTTTATTCTATTAATTTTTTTACAGCATACTTTTTGTTACTTAACTTCCTATTAATTGAAATAACTTATGTTTTGAAGCTTTGACTAGTTTATTGGCCTTCTACGCAATATTCGTTTTATAGTCTTTCCAACTTTAAAAGTATGAATAAGTAACCTCTGATGTAATAAGTTAAAAATCTTTTCAAATTTATATTAGAATCAAGTAGTCCCTATTTTACTTAAACCATAAAAATATACAAACGTAAAAACGTTGACGTTGAAACCTGCTCTTTAGCTCATATCAGTGCTCAAAAATAAATACCAAAACTTTGCTTTACGCAAAACCCATACGCAATTTGTGTTTGAAATCAGCAAACTGTTTATGAACTTTGATCGAACCACTACTCCCCAAGTAATGCGGTCAAAGTTTCCGAGATCGTCGAACCCTAGCTAATTAAAATAATGTACGCGTATTAGTGGTCAAGACCCGAAAAGTTTGTTGTTGTTATGTGTGAGCCAGTTCATTTCCTTGCAGTTATTCCATATGAATTAATTTGCAAGGTTTGGTGATGTTTGTTCATCTGAATAATTTATTTTTTAATCTGTCTTTGTATTGAATTTAATGCTTATTATGGTAGCAACAAAATCTAAAAAGTTGTTAGACGAGATTTCTATAGTTCATACATATCAGTTCGAAGTCTTTTTTTCAATTTTGCTTGTGTTTGCTTGAATTTTTAAGTATGATAGTATTTTGCGGAGAAATTAACACAAATAAAGTAAGAAACAACTTTCTGATTTACTGTTATTTAACTCTACTAACATAATAAAGGAAAAAGTGTTGTTTGATTGTTTTTACTGACTATGTAAAAAATATTAATCCGATTGACCATAAAATTGTTTCTTTATTATTTCTACAGCCGGAAAATGTATACATTTTCTATGTAATTTTTGATGACGTACGTTTTGATGTTTTGACGTTTTGATTGACGTAGCTAATACATCAACATAGTCCAAAAAAATGGTCTTGATGTTTATTTTTACTTAGCCATTTTTTGTTACTAAACAATAAAAATACAAATACGAGTATAAATTTATAAATTATGAAAATAAGAAAATCTACAAGACTTAAGATAGCTTAATATTTAAAAAAAACCGCCTATGAACACAGATGTAATTTAATATTTGGCAGCCCTTTTCAAGACTAAAATTACGTATTAAATCGATTTCGCCTTGTTGAAATAAACGTGCAATGCAATTATTACTATCGAATATTTTGTCGTTTATAATCGTTTTACTAAAGAATAAAAACAATATTTTCAAAATAGTTCAGGTGCCTTGGTCTTGGACATTTAAAGTGATATCTTGTCTTGGTGTTGCTAGTGTTCATAGTCTTGATGTAATGCTGTCATAACCATCGCATATTAACTAATGATATGTATGGAGGAGTTATTGACATTCTACATGTCTAAGGCGAAATTCCAAACAGCATTTATTTAATTATTCATTTATATACTTTAATATATACGAGAGAAATCTCCTACAGCCAACCAGATTACTAGTCAAGCCCCGCACGAAGAGCGCCCGTGACAGGAAACCAGATTCTCGCGACGCGTCGCGTCGTTAAAGTTTGTATACCTTGTGATCAACCCAATACACCTAGATGACTACTTTATCTATCTTTTATGAATAGTCCACTATAAATGTTTAGATATATTTATTAATTTCTACCTTCAATGCTTACCATTTTGATATAAATTAATGTAATTATTCTAACGTGAAGTATTCAAGACGATATTTACGATGATGTAAGGACGTAATTATTTTATTAGACTACAAATAAAATGAAAGCGGCCAAGTGTGACATCGCATATTAAGACTCCATATCTCGTATGAAGTTAAATTACTTTGTCTTAATTCATCACTAAGGTCAACTATGATTAGTCTAGCGCAAGAAATATTGAATATTAGTTAATATAAATAAGTAATAAGTAATAAGGGCGCTTATGAATACAAGCTGCGCCTAGGACTTGGTTCACGTAAAACTCGGAATAAGAAAATTATTACCATTCCAAATTTCATCAAAATCCGTCCAGTATATTTTACGTAACTGACAAACAAATTAACATATAGACGGATGGACAGGCAATAATTCTAAAACCAGAATTCTTCTAGCATGGCTCGTAGCTTTCTTAGAATAGCAGGTTTCTAAAAATTCTGCTTTTTCATTATGTTTTTTTTTAAATATTTGTTATTATGTTCTCAAAATTGACTACCTGAAATTATGAAAAATATATTATTGAGACTATTACAACTAGCTTTTTAAACCAAAATCCAGAATATAAATGGAAATTAAAAATTGTTCTCCCCACCCCACCACTTCAACACTCCTCCAACCTTGTAGAATTTTTGTATAAATATTTTTAAGTACCAATATTCAAATTTACAATTTCCACATCAAATTTATATCAAATTTACAATTTCCACGTCAAATGCCTGAGAAAAACAATTGTGTTAGATGGAGAGATGAGTGATCTTATAAGTATCTTTTTTTGCTTTGTGAGGCATGGAATTCAAAAAAGAATCATCATTGAAAAAAAGAATGATCATTGAATCAACAAAAAAAAGAATTCTGTAATTCAATTATTTCATGCAAGTGAGTTAAATAGTAATATTACGCTTGATATACTCCGAATTTTAAAAGAATATTGGACCGAGTTAGACCCCCAACGTTTCTAATTCTCTCAAAGTTTTAGGTACACATTTTTAGGACATTTTAATGAAATAAAACTACACAAGTTCAAATTTAGTACCTCGTGATAATTGTTAGTAAAGTCAAAATTTAATTCAATTGCAGTGAACCCATTAATTTGAAGTTAAATGCGTCAACGAATGAAGTAACTTAAATTTTAATTAACTTTTGTAAATAAATCAAACTAAACAGTTCTGAAACACGAGTTAACAAAGCCGTAAAAGCGTAACATAGTTTGAATAAATTACTTACTAATTATGTGTTCAACAGTTTTATAAGATTGCGTAACTTATTATGTCCGTCGTCAAGACCGCAATAGTCTTGAGGATTCTATGTCTGTTTGTCGTACTACACAATTTTGTAGACTATAAATAAACATTTTATTGTGGATAATTTATTATTTAAATAAAATATGGGGGGTTGGGAATAAATTAAAAGTGGATAATATTTGTTAAAATTAGCATTAATATAACAAAACTAACAATATGTTGACATTGTTTTTGTTTAAAATATGTTTTGGGTTCTATTAAAATACATTTTGAATGCAATGGGTGTTTCAGTTAACTTATGGTAAGTACTCTAAGCTAACTCAAACATGTCTGAAAGCATGAGAAATTAACAGACTTTGATTACGTTATGATTATACAATTTTTTTAAACTGTTTACCTAGGAAAACACGTAATATTTTATGTTGTGATGACAATTTAATTTTTTTTCTCCAAATTCTGGCAACAAAAGTGTTATAAGGACCATAGGCTTAAGAGTTTTGTGCCCTGTACCAAATACACAACATACGAGTTTCATTTATTGAAGCAATTTTATTTAAATTCTATTCTTTAAATTATTTTTTTTTTCAATACATATCTTAATTAATATATTTTTACCCATATTCACCAAATTCAGAAATTCAATACGTACGTACCTACTTCAATGTTAGACAAATTTTGTAGTTTTTTATTGATGTCGCCTTTTAAAATAAATCGTCTATCTATTTACTCATTAATATAAAACTTTTAATAAATCCCAGCCACAATAAAGTTTATTTTAAAATCTCTCTTCACTGAAGTCAAGAGAGCGTTGCAAGCGAGCCAGCGGACTAGATTTATGCCGTATATTGTCGTTGAACGTAGTAACATAAAACATAACAAGTTCAAGCAAGTCGTTATAGATTGAGTTTCGTTTTATTTATTGCATTCCTATGCAGCTAAGGGTACAAGATCGAATAAGAGTTTGTAGCTGAAGGTATTTAAACGAGTTAGGGTAGACTAAATATTAGACTGATAGGGAAAATATTTATTAAAATTGTTTGACCAAAGGCATGCGTCTTTTGACCTCAAAGGTTTTCAGCAATAAAATATATATTTTTCATTTCATTGATAAAAGAATGTAATTTACGTAAAAGAGCGCTTGTTTTCGTTTCAAATAGTTTAGGTTATTTGACTGTAGATGCCTTTCAGAAATAGTGAAAATTTAGATTTTTTAAAAATTTAAAATTTGATATATATATGTATATATATATATATATATGTATATATATATATATATATATATATATAACAAAACATTTTTTAAAAATAATAGAAAACCGATTTAAAAAATGAACTTGTAAATAGCTGTTAAGTATTATATTGACAACCAGTCTCAATCCTCTTTTTACACAGTATTGCTTAGTTCTTGAGGTTTTTTAAGTTTGGTAGATTTTCTTACATTTCTTTAAATTTCTTCTCATATTTGTATATAACTTGTCTAGTAGTAATTAAATAAAAACGTATCGTTCTCTTAAAAAAAGTTTAAGGTCTTTTAAAAAAAACGCTGTTTACATATGAAAATTATATTACATTATTTTTCATTTTCTAAAATATAGATTTAGCTGCGTTAATATAATATAAAATGTTTTACGTGCAATTTTGTTTAAAATTACTGAATTTTATTTTATTTCTGCATTATTTAAAGCGGTCCAACAATAAATGTTGGACATTTTTATATAATTAAATGTTGATATTTTTACGGTTTTTTGTTCATAACCAAGAGCTTGAGTGAAAAAATAGTTGTCGTTATTGGTCATCAACCCTTTCGTTGATTCGGTATTTTTAATTACTATCTTAACGAGTTTCCTTAGATCGTTTCTATTAGTACGCGTAATTATTTCGTATAAATAAATTTCTCATTCCTGTTACTGTTATTCCATTTTAATAATTTTGGTTTAGGCATCTTCAGTTTTCTATTTAATTAATTTTTTGTTCTTATAATAATATTACTATTAAAAAGATTTTGCAGACATAATATTTTTTATCTCAAAAGATGGCATAAATTATAACGTTTGGAAATGTTTTCTTTTATGTTGTTGGTTTTTCATGTCATTTTTCATTTTACCTTCAAAATATTTCGATCTATCGATGATTTATTCAAACAATGTTAAGATTCATGCGTAAGTAAATAACTTGAACAATTGATAAATTTCTGCCAAGTAAAATAATGAACTTGACAATGTTTTTACGCGTACACCTTTCGTTGATAATTACCGGTACTAGTTCTTTCTGTGTATTAATTGCAATGTTTTGCACAACATTACAACAATAATCTACTGGAAAATTTACTGTTTAATTTCTTCAATAAGATTTTTATGGCTAAATCAAATTTAACATTTCATACTCTCCACAATAAATGAAACTACGTGATGTAGTATTATTTAAGTTACTTTCTTTAAGTTCTTTACCACGACTTAGGTTTCGTTGTATTACAACATCTTCAGGTGGACTATTAGCAAAGATCTTCTCATCTTTAAAATTTTTCTTAAACAATTTTAATTATATATCATTAATGAATCTTTAATACATCAGTTAATTCGTATGAACATAGCATTAAATTAAATTTTCATAAATACCGATTCGCAATCGGCTTGACGCTCGCTGGCTGTACTATAGATGAGTTAGATTAATTAAAAATAGAATGCAACATTTATACAGAAAATAATTTTTCTGTCACTGCATATATACCCACATAGTTTGATTTATTCTATAACTGAATTATTCAATACGTTTTATGACTGAATCTATTCACACACCATCAACTTTTGCCCGCCGCTTCACCGACGTGATAGTTAACTAGATGCCCTCCCTCTCTTTTCATCTCAGGCGAATAATCAATCCACCAGAAATCCTTATCTGATCGAAATACCGCGTGAACATAAAAACATAAGCAAAGATATATGATTGCCTTTAGGGCTACTGTAGAATAAATGATAAGTACATAGCGTTAAAGGAAATTTTGCAACTAAATATATTAACTTGCAAACAATGGAATTTATTTACATAAAGATATATAAGTTTTTGCAAGAAATATTCATGAATATGATATCCAACAATAAAGCGATGAATATTTTTATATACTATTAAAACTCTTATTTTCTACTGCCTATTGAAAGAAAATATATGTTGCGAACTTTTCCTACAGTTTTGACAAAGAATTCTATCTTAGGTGAGCGAGCACAATTTCACTGTTTTGCTCGTGTAAAAGTTATATATAGCCTATATTTTATATTATTATATAAAATATAGGCATATATTTTATATTATTATATTTATATTATTATTATATAGCCTATATTATATATAGCCTATATTTTAAACCAGTAATTTTATTATTAATGTGCAAACATTTATGCGGGCATTTAATTCTAAAAAAAATTATCCAAGTAAATAAATATACAACGTCTTTGTCTATTTTTATAAGTAATAAATTTATTAAATAAATTATTTCTGTTATAAAATTAATGTTGACATTAATTAGAAATGCTATTTATTTACGGTTCATTTATTTTTTTTATATGGAGGATTAACTGGTAACACAACAATAGGAAAATATGTATAGTGTACAGTTAAACATAACCGAAATCTGTAAGACAGTAAAAGTTAAAAATGGATTAAACATTCACTGTTTATTCACCTCCATACCAGTTATCCAGAAACGAAAAAAAAACGGAATAAACATAATTGATATTTTGTCATTCCTCTTTTTTTCTTCATATTCGATTTCTTTTGCTTTTCAATTATTCGCTAAATAAGACGATTTGATAAGAAGGTTTGCTTGCGTGTTGTAGTCTCCTATTTAAAAATTATTGAATAAATAAATTTTGATTCGACTTCGACCTAAGTTATATTTTTCCAAAACTTAATAGTTCATGTTAGAAGATACAGCCTTTTAAATTTGACTTGATGTTGATAGGTACAGATTTTCGTTTCTGAAACGAGTTTAGAGTAGTAAAACTGTCCAAAAAATTCAAGTTTCGTATATTAAAGTTCTAAAGATATTGCTGGATGTATGCGTAATAATTTTCTCAACGAGCGTTTTATTTGAAATTCTACATAATATTAAACGATAATAACTCCCGCATATTTCAATAATGAATACTTGAAAATATTATGGAAGTTTTTGTTGGGGCAAATAAGAAGTCCATTTTTTTATCTTATTTTTTGTTTATGACGTCGTTATATAGATTTGAAAACTACTCAGTTGGGAATTTTGTGTGGTGGTACTAGAGATATTGCTAAAAAGGTTTTCTTAATCTTATTTTGCTAAATATATTTGGCGTTCATTTCGTAGAAATTCCTTATTCACAATTAAATAAAAGTACGTACGTGATGCAAACTTAGGTCGTGGTAAAGAATTTAAAGAAAGTAGAAATTATGCTACATTATGTAATTTTACTTATTTTGTTGTTTTTGACTTCTTTATGTAGATTTGAAAAACTACTCAGTAGAGAATTTTATGTGATGGTTCTAGAGATATTGCTAAAAGGGCGCATAAACATTTTCTCAGCGAGCATTCTACAATGAAACTTGAATTTCAGAATGATAATGAACAATAACTCATATTTACTTCAATACTTAACTTCCAAAATATCTTTATGTATACTTTCGAGGGAGCAAATATACTACGCAACATTTTTGTTTTGTTTTATATATCGCGGAAATTAACTGGAAGAACTGATCTGGAAGATTCTGAAACTATTTTTGGTTTACATATAATTTAATTCTAGAGATATTGTTGTAAATGTACCCGAGAATTATGTTCTGCCCTCACAACAAAATATATTTCCCCACAGTGTTCCACCAGAAAAGCATATCCACAAACGATAATTTTATAAAATTTAAAAAAAGTGAAAATTCCATTTACAGAGAAATGACGAAGATTTAGAAGCCTGTCTTACTTAAATCTACTTATTTCAAATTTACCGTGTTATAATACTACATGGTTATTTTAAAAGTAAATACTAAATTGCAACTGCTTTACGGTATTAAAACCACAATCAATTCCCGGCAAGAAAAATTAAAATTTAGTTAAATTGCAGCAAACTGCTCATCAAATTGACGAAGTAACTAAATAAAATGTTTATTGAATGAATTAAATACATTTTACTAAACGTTTATTTACTAAACTTCGAAAATGTCAGTGAGCTAAGCCGCAATGTCCGAAATAAATTACTCACAAAGTATTTGTTATACAGTTGTGGAAAATTACGAATGACTCCCTTCCATTGCGGTTTTTACAATCTCAAATCCACACAAGTCTGCATTACGCTTGAGCTTGATTGCGAAGTAATTAAAATCTTACTTCAGTTAAGATAAATAGCGATAGTGGACAAAATGAAAAGGTTTGTCTAAGTGCACACGAATTTACTAAAACTTTAAATATGTCGACAATGTTTAAATTTACTATTACGATAAGTTTATCGTGCTCTTTTTTTATTAACTTGGCCTTCATTTACATTATTTTCGGTAAATCAAGTATATGTTTTTACGTTAATTAATTTATTTGTATGGTCAAAATTACTAAAAAAATTAACGATTTTTAAATAGATCTTATATATAATAAGCAAAATTATTTAAAAAACCCAACTGTAAAGACACAACTAATCATATAAAAGATTAAAAAACAGACAAACCTAAAATAAATAACTGAAAAGAAAAAAGAAGCCCTATAGTACATTCAATTCTCGATTAAATTTTGGGGAACTTTTCATCCGTTGGTAGAATCCAATTCCCGAAGACGTTAAAGCTCTTCCAAGGAAATTTGATTATGGGCAATTCCACAGCTTTTTTGGATGAAGTGTACTAATAGCTAACATAGGTTATATTTTTACTCAGCTAAGAGTTACATAAGTTTGACATTTTGTAAATATATGGGAGCTGAGATCCACGATGGCCTGATCGAATATGCTTATTCGTAGCTTTGGAGCATTTACAGCCTAACAAACTATTAAAGGCAACAATTCGTTAAATTTTCTCCTCCGTCCGTTTAATTTTTCGATAAGCAAACAAGAGCATCAAAGTTGATTGTGCAGGCCTAAGTTCATCCACCTACTCTTATTAATTACCACTGACTGCATCATCATCAAACTCAGCAAATATTTCTTGCGATAACTCTCCCGTTTTCTATCGATCCCTGCGAAGAACAGGCAGCTCAATTCTTCAGATAGCACTCACAGCGCCATTCGCTAGACGGTGGTTATCATTGATATTACGGAGTTATATTATCTACGATCCAAGGGCATAAATACGGCTTCTGTAAACTACGAAACTTCATATTGGGTGTAAAATACTTGATATGAGATCCCGTTCAGAATAGAAAATAAAACTTGTTTGAGGAGGCAACTTGCACTTCTATTAAAACTTTTTTGTAATGAAATTATTAAATGTTTTCCTTTAGAATTTGTCTCTTTAGCTTACTTTCGAACTTTCTTAATAATGTTATTTAGTCATATTCTTCACCAATTCCTTTACATTTTCATTCAATTAAATGAAATTAAACTTATAATTGGAACTTATAAATTCAATGAAGTGAAACCTATATTACCTCTATATTTTCATTCAACTAAATTGCGTGAAACTTATCAAATACTCACCGCCATAATTAAAGTTACTTTTGAAACTCCATATCCATCAAAAACCTTACACTGTAAGGGAAAGAGAGTGCCGCACGCGATCCAGCGGAAAATTTATATTGTTTGTTGTTGTACGTAGTAACTTAAGCTCGACTACTTCACACAGGTCGTAATAAATTCAGTTTACCTAGATTTATATATGGTTTCATTGTTAGGTTACTAAGGGTGCAAGTCTAAACAAGGGTTTGTAAATGAATTGAGTTGGGTGTAAATTTAACACTGCGATGAAAGGAAGATTGTTGTCTTGATATATTATTGCAGGCACGCTCATTGGGGACAGAAGAAATTAATAGTTTAATTGTTCAAATGTCTATAGTGTACCATTGAGAAATAGAATTCGAAAGAATAAAAAATTATATACATATATATATATATATATATATATATATATATATATATATATGTATATACATATATGTGGGTATATATATATATATATATATATATATATATATATATATATATATCTTAAAGTTAATAAAAATACTAAATTTCTTGAAGTTTTAAGTTAGTTGTATGAAAATAAGGAATAATACGTACCTCCTTTAAACCTTTATTTACCCCAATTTAGAAATATATATTTTTTAATCAGCTTTGAAAGAGAACTAAACTAATTTTACTTGAATATTAAAATAATACTTTTTAGAAATTTCACAATATCACAGAAGCTATAAATTGCTCATTAATGTGGAATAAATTATTATGTATCCAAAATTGATTTGCAAAATTGATTACACGTCACGATTGTTTATAATCGTTTATTTTTTTTTTCATGTAAACCCTTATTGATTAAGATAAAATATTAATAATCAAAAATATGACGTGTATGGCTTTTTTATTAAGTATCCCCCCACAATTTGTGGGATTCACCGTAGCATAAACAACGAATCATTTAACGTAAGATATGCATTGTTTTAAAAATTATTTTATTCAGCAAATGCCGTAAGTCATTATTCATGTTGATAGTCAATATATTAAAAAGGTACTGAAAAGTCCCCATGATAATCTTTTATCGATGGTCTCTTTACAGGAAATTTTATCTCATAATTTATACTAGGCCAATTCCTTGAATGAGATATTGATCTCGTAAAAAGATGGCCTTCTAAAGCAAAATTTAACTATAACAAAAATTCTGCATTGAATAATAAAAATAATTTGATTTGACTTTCCTTCTTAAACTGGAACCACTCTCAGAGCGCATTTACTCGCGTAGGTCTTTCTCTACTCACCTATAATAAATGATATCAGTCGCACGTCGTCTATGTTAAACTATAAATGTTCACCAATGAAATATTTCTTGGTCGTTATTTACACATTAACATTTTTAACATACAATTTTGATAGCATATTTTGATTGTAGTTTATGATAAATTTGACAAGTAATTAATAAATTTTAGTTGCATTAAATATCATTAATTTGTGTTGTGTCGTTCCTAATTTTGTTTATGTTATTTTTCTTTGAAACGTATAATTATTAATACCAGGTGTATGGCAAATAATTTTTCTGGATGTAGGGCAAACTCTAGATAATAATCTACAATATCTAAGCTTTACAGAGTAACAAAATCACAGACAATGTCATAGATTGCGTTAGCTTATAACAAAATGGATATTGAAATCAAAACTTGGATACCTAAAATAATTTTTAAAGTATGCTACCATATACTGGCCCGTTAGAGTCAGGTGAAGCGCTTGCATAGACGATATCATAGAAAAGCATCAAAGAAGATGAGGATTAAGAAAAATCATAGAAAAAGACAGCAGTGTAAGAGGCTGATTGATTGGTTATTCTGTGGGTCACAATTCGCCGACTAAAGTAATATAGCTTAATTTTTCATTTTTTAAACATTTAGTAGAATAAAAATAAATTTTTTTTCACGTACACAACCATTTGTATACTTATATTTTTTTTAATATGTATGTTTTTGTTTTTAAAAGATTCTAAATTAATGAAATGCTTTTTAAAAAAAAATTCATTTTTAATTAAAAAGATATTCTCCTAGCAACTCTCGATCAAATTTGGTGTCAAATATATCAGGATTTTTTTTTCAAATGCAGGTTGCATATCATAAAACGTTCCCAAGAATCAATAAAAATGTTCATTTCTGAATTTATATTGAAACAAAAAATTTATTAAGCCCTATAATACTAATGTTATTGTCCTGAAAACAAAACAAATATAACTTCTATGTACACTTCTTCTTTTGAAAAAAATTATTTTATTGTTTTTGTCTCGCAATTATTGTTTGCATAGATGACTTTTGAACAATGGAACAATAACACGAGAATTCCCTTTGCATTCATTGCTATGCCGCTTAATAAGAAGCATAAAATATCTTGAACAACTTGAAAACGTCTTTAGTGGAACTTCAATTCAAAGAACACTTTGCTGTACTAATCGTTATCGGAAAATAAAGGCAAACAGCGGAGTTTCCGTTTTGCAACCCTTATGTATAAAAAAATTGTAAATAAACGAAGACATGGGATTCGATGAACCATAAAAATATTTTATGAAAACCGATTCATATCAGTGAAGACAGGGGTTGTACTACAAAAGAAAAAAGAGCCAAGCAGTATTTTAGGCCATGCGTTTTTATTATAACTAATATTACTATATAATTGAAATTCCATAAATTAAAACATTTTTTACCAATATTCCTCATAAGTTATTTGACTGTGACCACTATATACTTAAAGATTTCGGATGTTGTCGACATATAGCACTTAGCCTATATTGAAATACATATTTGAAAGTAATACACATCTAACTAATATGGAACCGAAATTATTTGCAATGGGCTTTGTACATAACAAAATTGAGTTTTTGACGAAACCTTTCTTTAGGCGAAACCCGAACCTTACTTTCTAGACTTTTTTTAACGCTTCTTCAATCTATTTTTGGGACAAGAAAATAAAAAGTTAAGAGTTCGTTTATATAATTTCTTATTTTTTTCATGACTATTATCATATATATTAGCGGTCATAACATTAAAAGATCAGGTCTTCCTTTATATTTATTCAACTTATATGCTATTTTTACGAAATAATTACACATTTAAAGACGGCTGGTGACCCATATTGATTTTCCACCTTATTGGATGCCACTTTCCTGTTTCTCTTCAGGTTTTTTTTGTCCCTCCACGTGGCTTAAACTTCAAAGTGTTTGACGAAATTAGACTTAAAAACAAAGATAGGACACAGAATTTTTTTTCTATATATGTATATATATATATATATATATATATATATATATATATGTAAAAAGAAAAAGCTGTCGTATCATTAACACATTACTGCAACTAACTATCTTTTAATTATAGAATTCAAATTATACATTTTTAGAGGTTCCTGGATAGAAGAGTATAAACGTTATCATGCATCTTTTGTTATTTGCGTATCAATCTTGTAATTTTCAAAGTGTTTCATTCAGACTGAATATGAGGGTTAATTTTAAAAAAATTCTATTGAAATTTGAAATACCAAATTTTCAGAAACAAAATTTGACACAAACTGAACTAATGGTTAATTCGTTTGATCATCCGATAAATATAAACCCAGACGCACGCGCATAAACAATCTGGAGCGGCGTAGCGTATGTGAACGCATGTATATGTATGTGCGTGCATGCGCTCTTTTGTATTCATCCGCGAAAGTAATAATATTGTTTCTTCAGAAATGACTCTGTTATTGAAAAAATGGCATAGCTAGATTTCCCGTAAAAACTCTGATTTTAGTATTTTCCATAAAAAATTAAGGGAAATGAATTGCTGTATCAACATACGCGAGAAGAGTACGTAGCGGTTGGATAGAGGTGCGCCAAATAGTACAAATACTTTCCAAACAATGTAATTTTACTGAAATATATAAAAAAACGTATAAATAAACCTACTTTTCCCGAGAAAATAAGTCTAACTACCGGTATAGGTCATTTTAGATATATTACCACAGTAGTCAAATTAATATTGACCAAAACTGTGGGTGAAATTTGTGGATGATCATAATTCTTCCTCTCCCCTACGTATCTCAAAAGTGTAAAGTGTTAAAAGTGTGGTTAATTGAATCATGTTATAAAGTTCCCTTTAATTTAATTTGTACTATTTATCCAGTTAAGGACAGTGATTGGTGATTCGTTTCTTTACTTTTGGACTTAATTTTTTCTGTTTTATGGCTGCATTTCAAAAATAAAACCATAATAATTTCTTTTTATCTCTGTATTTTATATGTCTGTTTAACATATCATCGTAGTTTATACAGTTTCAGATCAGATGTAAACAAATATACATGAGTACACAAACATTTAGCAAAAAAACCTCAAATTTAATGAAGCTCGAACTAAAGAAATGGGGATAAAAAAGTACCTTATATCATTGCCTGGAGTATCATAAGAACGGTCTGCTTAAACAAACAGTGTTAGTCCTATTTATCACTTCCCATTTTTAGTCCTCTTTACGAAATATTAAGCTTCAAAATGGTTTTATTACTTTTGGAATTTTGAAAAAACTCTCAAATAAAAGAAAGTAACTCGTATAGAAATTTATGTATTACTGATTT
This sequence comes from Druceiella hillmani, assembly GCA_039881145.1. Classification (NCBI taxonomy): domain Eukaryota; kingdom Metazoa; phylum Arthropoda; class Insecta; order Lepidoptera; family Hepialidae; genus Druceiella; species Druceiella hillmani. The sequence continues at coordinate 8,264,408 of JAYKKI010000076.1, forward strand.
TGAAAAATAAATTAATATATATTAGATCATTCTTTGAACTAATATATTAATGTATATTAGTTCAAAGATAAATTAATATACATTATTTAATAATGTTTCGCAATATTTATTTTCAAAAATAACCTCTACGATACTCTTCAATAAGTGAAGATATAATTAAATCTAATGAAATCAAGACTGGCATATTTTTTGTTCATACAATTATCATTTTATTTATGAACAAATATTTATAAGCAGAAATAGCAGATTAACAAAAACGTTTAATTGCAAAAATGTTAATTTACAAATGTTATATTGTCGAACTTTTATGAACTTATATATCCTTTTTACTTAATCCTTATGTAATAAATTCATTTCTTCTAGGAATCGAAAGCTTATAATTATGCTTATTTATCGGAAGGAGTAAATTTATATTAGAGCTAAACAGCCATGTTTATTAAAATAACGTTTTCCAATGATATGAATATTTGTTGCGAGGATATGATTTATTATATTTCTTATAACAGGTTTAATTACAAAACCAATAGATAATGTTGCATCATGGATTAATATCTAATCAATTTTGTATTTATCTAAAAAAAATTGTTATTAGTTACTTCGTAAAATTTAAATATTTAATATTAATGAAAATATAAATATTTTATAATTAATAAAAATTTAAAAAAAGTACATTTGAAACAAATAGAGTTTTCTATAATATTGAGTCTTTTTTTTTAGTATTGCCAAGGTAACTTTTTTAAGGGATGCATAAAAATATTAATTTCTACAAATAATTGTTATTTATCATTTCTTAAAGGTACATACGTAACGTCTTAAGGAATAAAAATTTAAGTAATGTGAAGCCCAAACTTTTACCACTGAAGGTTTAATAAAAATTTTAATTAATCCATTGTCATTATCTAGGATAGGATGCTTTATCAAATAAAAAATACGCATAGACTGAGAGAAATCCCTCCTTTTAGAAAAACAAATAAAAACTTTGGCATCACGTATAAAATCACTTTTTTTTAATTAAAAGGAACGTATCGAGGCCACTAATGTAGAATAAGAAAAAGAGCATTTAAATTAAATATCCTGTCTATTTGTGATTATATAATTGCATAAATTTTAATATAATTACATATAACTATTTAAAAAACTTTGTAATTTAAAAAAAAGTCAAACAAAGTTTTTGAAAAAAGTTTCTTTTATCCACTTCTGCTCTGTTGGAATTGAGAAAAGAGTTTACACAAAATGAAGGAAAAAATGGACAACAGGAAATGCTTCTTATAAAAATAATATTGATGAATCGCTAATTTTTAATATGTTTGTGAATTCCTTAACATTGACATTAATGGAAGATTATGTACAACACCAGAGTCTACTCCTGTACGATATTTTTGAAAAATATTTAGTAGGCGAATACCGATGGACTTTATAAAATAATTATTATTTGATTAATTTAAACCTAGTTCACACGTTTGTACTGCAATTAAGAATAACAATTTGATAACGTGCAATCTACTGTTTCATTATTATAAGAAACAATGAGTAATATGCATAAACTCCGTCTAGAAAAATTAACTCGTCATAATGTCAACTAAATTAATGTGAATTATATTAAGTCTTCCGGTGTTTTTACGATGAATATTTAAGAAAAAATTAATAAATGCAAAATGTTTTTTGCTATATGTGGCTAGGATTCAATTCTATATTAAATGTCCCGATATTCCCAACATTCGTTCATTATATAAGATGAAAAAACTGCTAATAACCTTAACATCGTATGCAGATTTCGATATTAAAATTCCTAATTACCTAAAAGAAACTTTTAATCCAATTTGTGATGTAATGAACTGAATATTCACCAAATTAATACTCAACTCGAGTTTACGCGTAATTTGTACCCAAAACCGATGAAGGATTTGTTAACTTTGATTGAAACACGATCCAGTGAGTTGCAAAGCAAAGGTTTTCGAGGGAATGCTGGACCTTAATTAATTAATATAATGCCCAGCCATTAGCGGCCGTGTTTATCTCACTCACACTTTGCCGCCGTTGCGTGTGGTATTACGTTGCGTGCGGGTACTCTGTCAAAATTTACTTGTCGATGAATCAGCGATCACTATCGATGGGCTAATAGTTCTCTTTTTGTCTATTGGGTGAGTGCTCTCATCTTTGTCTAGTACTTACAAAAATTATTTATTTTTCCTTACCTTGAATAAAATTAAGTGCTGTGAAATATTCTTTTGTTTTTTATCGATATATTCTATTGAAATTTAGAAAAGGTAATGTTATAAATACATATATTAGTTTTAGTGCCACAGATTACACGAATTTACAACCACGTAGTGTAGAAATTATAGAGAAGTGTCTCGTTGGTAATTTTTCAAGAAAATAGATAAAAATTCCTTTCCCCTAATTATTATCCCTTAACAAGTAAGGCTACAGTGTCTCTATTTTATGATGAGGTGTTAAACTATAATGGAATTAAAGGAGTCCATAATTTAAATTGAATATAAAATCGTGGATATTCTTTATTTACAGTGTTTCCCCGGTCGTTACAATTGTGTTAATTTTGTGGTAGATATAGAATCAAAATAATTTCATACCTAAGAATGCCACGATTTAATATCCGATTAAATTCATAAAATTACTTAAAGACACGACTTCATATTTTTGGCCATATTATAAGATAGATAGAAATACTATAGCTTACCTCTTAAAGAATTATCAACTTTGCACGAAATGGACGAATAAATGGAACCAACTGTTCCCTATTTATTGGTATATTTTTATTGGCAATAAGGATACTCAATCCAGTTCTCCTTATTGGTAGCTTACATAAGTGTAAAACAATGACAGTACACTTTGTATAAACAATGACAGTATGTAGTAATGTTTTGCACCTGTCTCATTATTATATGGATGTTTTTCTACATTATTCACTTCTGCCAATTCCTCCTTATTACGTGGCTTCTTTCCTGTCAACTTCATAAAATCCAGTTTATCAATCCGAAGTCGAAGAACTTCGGATTACACAAAGATTTTACATTCATGAAATAATTTTGTTCACAGAAATGCAGTATCAGATACAGTGATATTTTGTGTACAGTCCTCCGCGTTTTGTGTCTTTCCCTTATTTCTTAGTTGTTTAACATTTTTACCCACCCAGGTGCCACAAAGATCTTCAGTGCATCACCAAAGTAGGCTTAAGTGGCGTGTATAAAATAGTTAAACAAAACTAAAAATCGCGTCAAAACTCGATAAGTCCCTCTTATTACATCACATACAATCAAATGAACTATGCTTGTCAAATAAAACCAAAGTTTTTCTAGTTAAGTAGGAGTAAAACTTTGAAATATCCCGTGCAATATTGATTGATTTACATTACTTTACTTAAAGAAAATATATGTAAATAAAAGTCTACCATGAAGGTGTGGAACACCAATTTCATAGATGTTTGTCAAAAGAATATACGAATTTTTTTAATCATAAGTAACAAGTAGGACTTTCAAACATGTTATGCAAAAAATATTTATAATCGACGTGGATTCATACAGTGTTCTGTAAGGTGGCGCGCTCGGTGAAATTTTGTACTATCTTTATAAAACTAAGAACAGCAACTTTTTAATAAAAGCCATTATTAGCTATTATATTAACAGCTATTATTATAATGACTAAAACATATATTATAATCCACAAGACTGCAAACTGTCATAAAACAATAAATAAATTACTGCAAAAATGGCGTATTAACTTAAACGAAACCGAACTTACTCGTATCAGTCTTACGTTCGATAAAGTATATTTAATAGTCACGGAAAACTGAGTTATTCTTGGGTATTATAATAGCTAGGCTTTAATTATGATGTCAATTTGAAATGGAAGGAATGCAAAAAATATAAAGGAGGAATTACATCTAAAATACAAACAAATGAAGTGGTTTCCGCGATAAAATTTCGTTTTGAGAATAAAATGATAATCAACGATCAATTTTAAAACCAATCTGGATTTACAGCTTATAGCTTTATTGTTCATCACATAAAACCAAAGTTAAAATCAATTAATGGGAATAAACATTAGAATAAATTTGACAGAAAAAAAATTAATAAATTCGAAATTTCCCAAATAATGTGTAATGAAAAACTATTAATGTTTCACAGTACGTTGGAACCACTTAACCAGATTCTGAAGTCATAAAAAATTATGTATAACCGATTACATTATTCAATTGTAGAATGACGGTATCTCCGAGATAGAAGCGGTCCTAAATATAACGGATATATCACCACGTCTTAAGGTAATCTCATGAATTAATGGTCTGTAGCCCGTTAATAGGCCTATTCTACGGTACGTGTTCCATCCGCCCGATAATTATAGGTCAAAGGGTTTTTCATGGATAAAGTCTGACACTGTCTATCAAACCCACTTGAGTGCCCTTTGATGATTTTTTCAATTCCTATCAGAACTAAGGAAAATATTGTTCAATCCCCGCTAGCCCTTCGAGGGTTGGCGGAGAGTGAGCAATTTTTATAGAGGGACTACGTTGATGAATGCAAAATAAATAAAATAGAAATTTAATATAGTGAATAACTATTTAATTTATGGAAGTGAATTAATTCTCGAATGAAATAAAATAATTGAAACCATCTCATATACGTCCTTTAAGTTGTAACCTCTATACCTATAACCTTTTTAATTTATAATTAATAGTAATAATAAGAATGGTAAATGTAAAGCTACATACCTATGTTACGAAATAATATAAAAATTCTGCAAAGACAATAAAGGCCACTATTTGCTCGGAATAAACTTCTGTTCAGTAAATAGTATGATAAAATATTCGAGGACGATGCACATAGCACATGAACTAATTTACATAATTTGCAATAATGGTGCTCAAGATTTGCTCCCATATTTGTTGTTATTGCACGCAACCTCGTTTGGTTCCTTACGGTTAATTTGTTTCCTTTCGACGGATCATTAATGTCGCATACTTGTACATATATTTTGATCCACTCAGTGTTCCTAATGACATTATGAGATCTTATTAGCTTCGAAAATAATTGTGATAAATATTGAATATATTTGTCGTTAATTTTGCAGAAATTCGTTATTAAAAATGAAATGAAACCACGTGATGTAGTATTATTTATACTTTATTTAAATTCTTTACCACGAGCTAGGTTTTATTATATTACAACATCCTCACGTGGGCTATTAGCAAATATTAAAGGATTATCTTTGCTAATAGCCCACCTGAAGGTGTTTTAATACAACGAAAGCTAGGTCGTGGTAAAGAACTTAAAGAAAGTGGAAATAATACTACATCACGTAGTTTCATTTAAGTGTGAATTGTGATAAATAATATTAGATAGGAAATTTATAATATTCGTGTATATTTATTTGATCAAGGGTCACGAATTTGCTTTGCAACTGTCATTAATACTGCTACATGACGCGTTTATTTGTCGTCTTGAAAATAAATTATCTGAACAATAGTTTGGTTGGGGCTGGCGATTCCCAAGTGTAAGAATAGTTAAATATTTAATCTTAATTTTCTTCTTTATTACATCAAAGATTCATTGTAGACAGATGGAATTGATCAAAGTCCTAACAAAACAGTCGATGAAATACTGGCGTACATAGTATCAAAAGTTCATCTACTGTTTCATTAAGACTTCGATTAATTTAAACTGTCTACTACACATAGTATTGAAAAGACTAAGGAATAATTGTAGAGAATACCTGAATCTATATTAACTCCATAGTTTTAAGAAAATTCATGTGTATTTTAGATATTCGTTTATATATTTATAATTTCAAACTTGAGAAATTTAGAAAAAAATAGTTTTGTTTTTAAATATGTCATAATTAAAGAAAAAACTGTTAAATGGCACTATGGAGAGTTTAGTGATTTAATTTAACATTTATTATTACGTAGTACATTCCGACAAACTAGAGGTTGTATTTTATTTATATTTTTTATATAATTTTACTCTTTTTTAATCTGATATATCTAATATTATTGTAATAAGGTAGGTAACTTATTAGGGTACATATCACGATTATAGCTCTATTGAAATGTTCCTTGAAAATAATAAATATATATTTGAATTATTTATGTCAGCAAAACCTACATTTTTCCACTTCTTGAAGAATTCTTAAACTGTATTTGAACATAAATTAAATTGAATAATTTTCTATGAGTTATAGAATAGCAACACATATTATATTGTACTTTTTATAGGCAAAACGCATTGTCTGCATTTTTCTCTCTGTTTGAAACAAAAATTAAAACAAAAACTTTTTTCAAATTAAATTTGAATATTTTTATTTTCAACGGATGAAAATTAAAAAATAATAAAACAAGTTTATAGGCAATTGGATAAAAGAAATACAGTTTTTGAAGTTGCTCATCTTTCGAGGCCCAATATTCGATGTTTTGTGCCACAGTTAACTAATTATTGCAGATTTTACAGTAATAATTCTCCTCAACTTGACGCATTCATCAGTGTATTTTATATTTTTGTTTATTGCTCTATCAGAAAATAATTTCCATGTTTCAAATAGTAAAAATATTGCATATATCTTGTAGTGCTTGTTGGTCCTTGGTAACTGTGTAATATTTGAGCTTCGCGACGGTTAATCTAAAACGCCTCATCTTGTTTAGTTTAGTCATGTTTCGTTATTTAATTTAAAATTTAAAAATAAAAATTTTCTATAATTTTATAATCATTTAATTTTTTTTATTCTCTCTTTATATTAGATTTTTCACCTGATCTTCTATTTTACATCCATTTTTAAAAGAATGTTTCGCCGATACAGTCCCATTAATATTCGTTACAATCGACATCGTTATGTTTGGTGTACCATACTTAAATATCAATAAATAAATTTGGCATTCTAGTATTTAGGTCTAATGTTAAATTTACATAATCTTCGGCAGGGGTTCAAAACCAGGATCTAATTATCTATAGTAACTTAAAAAAAATTTTGGTCTTTTATCGTATATCCAATAATAATGGATTTATTATAAAATTATAAAGTACTGCATAAAATATCAATCGCGGTAAAGTTGGGTTATTGTCACGATAGGATTTAGGAAGTTACTTTAAAATTCGTGAAACATTTAAATGATTATTAAAAAGTATGTCAAAATTTTTTCTCGCAGACATACACTATATCTCTCGCGGATTAAATAACTAAGTTAAATTTAGAGAAAGCGGTTACAATTTAAAAAAGATAGTCAAAATAAAGTGGGACATGGGCTTAATAATTTTTCATGAATCGGTACTTTAAAAAAATGGAACGACATAAAAATCAAATATGTCGCCTAATAATTTCATATAAAATTATAAACAATAAGTTTTGCTTTTACTTTACTATAAAATTAGGATCAGTACACCTAAGTACATAAGTCAAAAATTGCCAACATTTTTTATTACAAAAAGTCACTGGTTTGTATCGACCTACCACCTGACTAAAGTTCACAAGCCAAATAGACGGTTATTCTATACAACAGGTTACAGTTTTTTACACGTTTGACTTGTTTGTTTTAATCAGTAGGCAGATCAATGCAAACAAGTGACTGAGGGTATAAAAATATATTGCCATTGTTTGTGCTTAGTCACGAAGTAATTAGATAATTGAGTCAATATAAAATACATAAATTTTGAAAAATATATCTTTTTATTGCATTTAACTAAATAGTTGAATATTTTGTGGGAGTCTGTGTTCACATACATTCTTGTTTAATATAATTTTCACCTGATACTAAATATTCAATACTGAGAAACGGAATCTTTCTGGAATGAAAAAAAGGAAGAGGGATGATGAAATGAGAATTTCTGAATTGTTATTTCTAAGCTACGCATCCCTAAAAAATATCGATGTGACTAGGTTTATTATTCCAAAATATATCGTTGACAAGTTTTCAACTTTTCTTGAAATTTGCAAGGTTATAACAACGCTACTGGAGTAACTATAATATAAATCACCTACTTGGAAAAAAAACCCAAGTATATTCCTATTAGTTGTCTCTTTATGATTGAAAATTGTGCTCACTTAGACTTACCGGCCTGCAAATTTTATTATTCCTTTCCCGAAGTCCCGGTCTTGGGCAGGTCAGGTTTCAGATAAAGTTCGTATCTGGTTCAATCATCTGAAAATAGGCCTTTGGTTTCTTTCTCGCCACTTCGCTCACTATAAATATCTTTCCCACCTATTTTCCTCGTGTCAAGCTATGTAAACAAGGCATACAAATACTCTTTGTAAACATATGGTGGAGAATATCATTTTTATTTTCAATTCCTGGACTGTAGATACATTTGTTCGTGTAGAAGTTCAAGTTATCCATAGCGCCAGCAACACACTTTTAGATGATCATCTCACTTTCAACTTGCTTTGTGATCTTTATATAGATTCTTTATATAATATAAAGTACATTACGAATAAAAATTTACTCTCTCAGGATATTAAATGATCTAGTGACAGATATATAAAATTCTTAAATGCTACTTAAAAGAGTTTTACGAGATGACGTGACACAATTCTGTTGTGGTTTTGAAAGGTTCATATCCACCCTAAGCTTTATAGGCGATCTCGATATTGAAATAATGAAAGTTTTACTTTAATGGAGATAAATAATTGGAAATAGGGAAGAAAAAAAACAGGGTTTGTGTAAATAACAATGAATTTACAGTGACGATAATTAAGAAAATATGTTATTAATATTTAATTCAACCGCAATTTTCGAGTTAACTGTTTGGAATAATTGCGATTAGTTTAGTTTAAAAATGATTCAGATTGAAAAATTCGTTTCAAAAACTTACAGACATGTTGAAGTTAATATTCAGATCATATTAAGTAATTATTTCGGTTCAGAAAAAGAACACTTAAAAGCTTTAGTACGTGTATACGAGTATGCTGAATATGTGAATTAATGATGAAGTTAATTTAAACTGTGTATATACATGATAAAATATAAATAAAAAGATGAAGTTCAAAATATGTTTTATGTACATATACGCATAGAAATTTAAAAAATACTTTTATTTAATTTTAAATTATATGCTAAATGATGAAAATGCACAAAAAATACAAAATTTATTAATAAACAATTATCGTAAACAATTAACTGTGACAAACAAATCACGCTGGGATCTGCTCTTTAACCGGTATCTGCGTTCAAACATAAATATCAAAACTTTGCTTTACATAAAACCCATACGTAATTTGTATTTGAATTCAGCAAACTGTTTATTAACTTTGATTGAACCATTACTCTCCAAATAATGTGGTCAAAGTTTCCAAGCTCATCGAACCCTAGTTAATTAAAATAATGTACGCGTATTAGTGGTCAAGACCCGAAAAGTTTGTTGTTACATGTAAGCCAGTTCATTTCCTTGCAGTTATTTCATATGAATTTAATTTGCACGGGTTGGTGATGTTCATTGATCTGAATATTTTAATTTACAACCCTTTTGTTGTTTTATTAATTAAAGGAATCATAACATTTTTTTGCTTCACTCATATTGTGTTTTACGCTGTTCACGATAGTAATAAATTCTAAAAAAAAATTAGGCGATATTCTTGTTGTTGATTAGCCAAACATAACAGTATTTTCTCAAAAAATTAACTGGAAGAATTAAACATTTGGTAATTTATAGTCAAAAAATCCTATTAATATTAGAGAGTAAAGTTTTTATTTCTTTGCTTTTTAGGGATAAAGGTAAAAGTGCTAATGCGATTGATGTACAACTTTCCGAATGTAATAGCGAATAATTTTCAAACGACCATAGGCTGTAAATTATGCATGTATGTTGTATAATTTTGGGGCATATTTATTCACGTCAATATGGGCAAAGAAGAAGGGGTTGGTTTTAATATTTGTTTTTACTCATTTGCCATTTTTTGCTATTAAACCATATATATATACAAACATAAGTGTAAATTCATAAACTCTAAATGTAAGAAAATCTACAAAACTTGAGAATTTATAATTACGTAGGTAATTGAGAAAAAAACATGCGCGAAAAACGGTTGAGATTTAATGTTTGACAACCATCTTCAAGTATTGAAATTATTTTTTAAATTGATTTTTTTCCGAGTGAAATAATCCTGAAAGGCAATTATTTTTACCGAATATTTTGTCATTTATATTCATTTATCTAAAAAAAAAGCAAAGGTTTAAATTGGTTTATGTTTATTCGTTGGTGTTTTCCGTTTTAGTGGAACGTTGTCAAATCTATTTTATATACACTAATAATATATATGGAGTATTTATAGGTCTCGGATATGTCTGAGGAAAAATCCCCAGCAGCATTTACTTTTTCATATAAGTTACGATGAGTATTTATATATATATATATATATATATATATATATATATATATATATATATAAGTTACGATGATAATTCCATTTATTAATCTTCACGAAACTCAATGTCATAGTCACAGACCTCTTATATTTTATAGCTTAACGGTGCAACGTGATTTTATTTGTGTAAAGAGAATAAAGAGCATTGGATAAATGATAGTACAAAAATATTTTAACAGTATGATTGTGAAGAAATCTTAGTTAAATACCAGTAAGAAAACTTTTTATTTTCATTCTGTTCATTTCGTTATTTGGTGGAAAGACTTTTGAGGTGATGTACGAGGAAATTGTTATAGATAATATTTTTCTGTCCTTAAACAAACCCTATTGATATCAAGACTAATCGCTAGTAAATAATAATTACAACCCTTAATGTTTACAGTTTTGGTACAAATTACTGTAAATTGTCCTTGTGTTGTTGTGAAAATTATTCTAACGTAAAATAATCAAGACAATGTTTTTAATATAATGAGATCGTAATTATTATGAAACTATACAAATAGAATAAAAGTCGCTATGCGCGAATCTTGCACATACAAGCCCTATATCTCTTCTGAAGTTAAATGATTTTATTTATGATAAGTTATCATGAATATCGACTTCCCAGCGGAAGAAATATTTAATATTAGCCAATATTGCTAAGTCAAATGGGGCATATATATATAAATATATATATATATATATATATATATATATATATATATATATATATATATATATATGTTTATAATATCATATACAACTGGAAATAACGTTCCTAGAATTGTAGCTTTCTATAATCCAACATTCTGCGAGCTAAAAGCTGTCTAAAAATTATCGTTTTATAATTTTAAGCTCAGTAATTATAAAGGAAGAGGTGAAACATATTTTTGTAAATATTTCTAAGTAGATTTCCGAAGGCATAGTACTCAAAATTATGAACGAACTATTTTGAGATCATAGCAACTAGCCCTTCAAAACAATAATCAACAATATTTAAAGGGTATTTAAAATCTGATTTTTGAACTTTCCTTGAAACCCTAAATTTCTGAAATTTGTTTATAAAAAGTATTAAGTGCCAACTGTGAGTTAATATACTTTAATTTCATGCTAAATTTCAAGTTTCCAAGTTAAACAATTTTTGAGAAAACCGACTGTGATAGAAGGAGGAATGATCTTTTTACGGTTCTGTTTTTATTTTTGGGGTATAGAATTCCAAAAAAAAAACAAATAGAAAATTAAATTGCCAAAAAAAGGAAAAATCGGTGTTGTTAACTTATATTCCGTACAGGTCTTTTTCACTGTTATTAAATTATTTTTTTCAATACAATTTCAGGTTGTAAAATAGACCTTTTAAAGTTGAAGAACTACACAATTATAAATTTAGAAATATGTTTAGATTGAAAATAAATCAAATATTTAATTTAGGTGCAGTAAGCCCGCTAAATTGAATTTAACTGCATGATCGCAATTACCATTTACATCCGAAATTATATGAACGTGACTTTTGTTTTTGAAAAATTATACACCGTATACGAAATAATTTTTGCCAACGCAACTGACGTCCGTTGACGGTGAGACTATCTGAGAGTGCGCCAAAATATACTTTTGTTAGTATACGTACAAGTTAGAACTTGTCAATCGGCGAGAGGCCGCCCTAAGAATGGCTGTATTTTTTGACAGCAGCATCCGCTCAAGTATTCAAGTAATTCAAAGAGATTTTTGAATACTTTTTCATTTACATTGCTTGTTTTTAAATATATATTTTGTATAACATGTGTCTTATGTTCATTACGTTAATTGTTTGGCAACAATTCTCTTCGAAATTGTATAAATTTCACAGTCAATTTTCAATTCGCACAATCTTGGCATATTGGTTGTAGTATGTGAACTGATTGTGAAAGTTTGTTGTGCATTTCTTTATTGTTTTGATTTTCTATGGCTTTCAAATTTATTCATTTTATCACTTTTAGGGTGTCAAGCCACGGATAAAATGGTATGTGATCTTTTCGGAAATGGCAATATCTTGGAAATCGAAGATTTGAACGAGGATGACATAGAATTCGATCCGTACGTCCTATTTCGGCAAACAGCAGCCAAAAATGTCTTGGAAGAGGAACAAGATGACAAAATTATCGGTGGGAGGTCATTTACGGCATCTTCCTCAGCTTTTCTAGAGATACAGTCACCTTTCCCGCTGATTAAGTTGCCATCCCCGTCGACACCAAGAGCAGCTATTGCCCGAGAATCAAGAAGTTTACGTCAAAGACCTTTACGTTCCACTTGTGTTTCGAGTGATAGATCGAGATTCCCTGCAAGTAATTGTGGAAGAGGATCTATTCGTGGAAGATGATTTATTCGCAGAAAAAGATCAGCATCAGTAACCGGGGTTACAAGGAAGTGAATATGGAAGCAGAGTGATTTCACGGAAAAGGCCCACGAGTTTACTGTTTTGCTAACAAAACCTGTATGGCGTCCAATAGAATATTTTAATAGCTATTTTGACACTGAGTTTTTAGCGAAGATTCCTCACTATATAAACTTATATTACATACGCGCTACCGTCCATGAACACAAATCTATAGGCGCTGATATTGCTAAAGTATTTGCAATACATACCATCATGAGTTGCATTCCTTATCCCCGAGTACCAATGTATTGGACAGCTGGTATTAAATTATAGTTGATCTGTGACGTCATGATAAAAGACAGATTTCTTGGTCTTCGTATTGAGCTTCATACTGTCGATACCAATTCTCAAGCTGCAGATGTAACGGATAATTTATCGAGATCGAATATTATCTAGTTTGCATTAAAACTAAAAAGTAGACTTTAAATGTTATGATACATTTTTAGTGCTCTCTATAATTAATACTTGGAGGCTTTATAGAAACAATTGCTAGGCTGATAAGCTTCTCTAAAAAGACTCAAAGCCTCTACTCTACTTTCGTATGAATAGTTTATACAGGGTAATAGATCGTCCTTGTAGGGAAGATTGCCTAGACGATTTGTCTCTTCCAGTACCTCGTCGAGATTATAAAATATATAGACCAGCAATTGCACCATCAAAAGCAAAAAAATATGGCAGGTAGGAACACTATCCTATCAGTGACGCAACACTATCCATGATACACTATCTTATCAGTGACCCAGATCCTGTCGATTAGAAGATTGCGGCGGTCGTTCCAAAATTAATTGAAAAAAAATTGATGTCTATTTGTGCCTGTTTCGAGACATACGTTTTTTTAAATCGTATCACGTCAGAAATAAGTAGTTTATTTTTCTATAAGAATTTAATAAGCTGATTATTTGAATAAATTGTTTCCTTTACGTACCAAAATGTTTACTATTGGTTTCTTGAAAGCTAATGTTTAAAATTGTGTAGACTGATTAAAAATAATAAAGAAATGTTGTTTTTTATGTTGTTTTATGGAAATAGAAAAATACACATTTTATTTTAGCATAGTGAATTTTTCTTTCTAAAATAACTAGACTATGACACATACGATCGTACGACTTACCATTATTTCGTAAAACCCTCACAATCGTGAGGGTTTGATAGCTGGGGGCCTGCCCTCGCAGAATTTTTTTTCCAATTTTCCCATATCATTTGAACACTAAAGAAACATTTAATAATATTTTAGCAATATATAAAAAACTACATTTCTTGGATGTAAAGGGATAAGTATCACCATAATTAAGTAAAACTACGTGATGTAATTTTATTTCTACTTCATTTAATTTCTTTACCACGACCTAGATTTTGTTGCAAGACCATCTTTAGGTTAGCAATTTGCAAAGACTAGCCAATCTTAGAAATAATATTACATCACGTAGTTTCATTTAGTTATGAAAAATTCAGTAAATACATCATATTAGGCAATTCTAAAATATGAGCTGACAAGGATGTAATGCTTTCAATAAATTGCTTATCAAGTAAGTGATCTACGGTTTTAAAGATTCCGTGACTCGGTCGTCCATAGTCAAGATCACAATAGTTTTTATGGTTTTGTATCTGCCAGTTACACTAGGCAAGATTTTGTACTGTAAATTAATTATAATCTTGCTTCAGTTCATAAATAGTATAGAGACTGTGGATGAAATAATGTGTACAGATTGTAGAGATTGTGGATAATATTTGCAAAACTAGGAGTAGTTTAACAAAGTTAAAAAATATGTTACCAATTTTTTTTCAAAAATATGCTTTTGGTTTAAAATATGCATTAGATATTAACTAACCCCGAATATATTAAGATTATACCTTTTTTTACAATGTCTATGTAGGAATCACGTAAATATTATGTGTTTACGTCCATTTTTAATAAAATAAAAATGGCGCACCGTGTACAACATGTTTATGGATAGTATACGAATTTTGTCTCCTGGAGCAATTTAAATGAAATTCTGTTCTCGAAATTTTTTTTCTATTGCATGCATGCTAGTTGAATCTATTTTTTGGCCACATTCAAAAAATTTAATAATTCAATACATACGTACTCCACATTTTATATTGATTTTTACCATAAATAATCTATGTTTTTATGTATAAAAATTTAAATTTAAAAAATTGCCGATCACAATAAATTTAATTTTAAAACTCCTCCACTGTACGCTTAAATGCATTTGAGAGTCAAGCGAGCGCTACACACCAGCCAGTAGACTATTCATGCCATTTAGTGTTGTGCGTGGCAACATAGAACTTTACAACATCAGACCGGTCGTTATAGATTGAATTTAGTTTGGTTTATAGTTGAATTACTATGCGGCTAGGATGTAAAATCAAATAGGGGTTTGCGGGAGAAAACATTCGAAAGAATTTGGGTAGACTAAATATGATAATGAAATAAATACAATTGTTAAAATTTATGTCCAAACCCACGCCTCTGGTGACTACAAAAATTAGTAATCAGTAAATGGATATATCATTTCAAAATAACGACTAATTTACTAGAAATCTCAATCAAATATAGTGCAAATGATATTAACATTTGAATACATAAAGTTTTAAATAATTTAAAATTTACTCTGAATATTTTTCTTGTCCTATTAAGGAATATTAAAAAATTTCAGAACTACATAATACGATACATCAGCTATTGAATTAGCTAATCTATGAAAATATATCAGAAGTTTTCAGCGTACTTCCAGAGTGATGTTGATAAAGTTCAACTGGAATGTAAAATATATATAATAACTAATAACGTATATGATAGCGGAGGGAAAATTAATGAATCTGACATACGAGATTAGACTCACCATTCATACAGCCGCTGGTCTAGCTGATGAGCACAATGAAGTAGATTCTGACCAATGTTATATCTATATATACCTTATCCTGATCCTATTTATGCTGTGAATAATTTCATTGGTCTATTTGTTGTTAGTGAGTGTAATTTTATAGCCAACAATACACAACTGGATTATTTTGAACTTTTGCTATTCCCCTGTTATGAAAGTAATCAAAATACAAATTTACCTTTTCCAAAAACACAATGAAGCAATTGAGTGTAATAACAGTAATAAATTACGAGTTTGTTTTTGTATTTGCTGTCGATATGGCATGTGCAAAAAGAAGCTTCCGAAACTCACCACAGAAATTTTGGTTAACGATTAGTAATAGGTACGGCTAAAAAGTCAATAGCTATTCATTGACAAATTTAATATCATGAAGGTAGATGACATAGTGTGAAAAATAGTTATATTTTATAGTGTTTAATATGTCTAATTAATATAAAAGTGTAAATGTGTGGACAGGCAGTTTTCAAAAAAAATTTGCATGGATTCTATACGTAATAATGTGATCCGATTACAGGCTATCATATATGGGAATAAATGAAACTGTACATTGAAAATTAAAAATGAAATAAAGGAAGAAATTTAAAGATAAGACAGACGAGAACTTTATTGACTATAAAAAATTTATAAAATTCTTATCATTTATACATCATTTTTTATTTCTTCTCTGTTCAATCTCTTATTTGCCAAGAGCATGACGCCATCTAGCATCTGCAACTTACCCTCCTCCGTCAACGTTAAATAGCACGAAAGTGTTAAAAAGTTAATGAAAAATGTTAACAATTAAATGAAACTACGTGATGTAGTATTATTTCTACTTTCTTTAATTTCTTTACCATTAAATGGTGGTAAAGAAATTAAAGAAAGTAGAAATAATACTACATCACGTAGTTTCATTTAATTGTGAATAATGAATTTCTACAAAATTAACGCCAAATATATTCAATATTTGAAACATGTTAACTTAACTATAATGATTTAAAATATTCCTTCATTTAATACACATAGCAATAAAAGAAATATTTCAGTTTTTATTTCTTTGAAAAAAAAAACAGAATAACTCATGTAAAAGAGCGTTTATTTTTAATTCAATTATTTTAGGTCGTTTAAGCATTGATACCCTTTAGCGATATAGAAATTTTGCTTTCGTTCTTTAGATGAAGAAATAAAACGACCAAATATTTGATAAAAGTAATTGCCTTTAAAGATTATTTTAATAAGAAAATATCGATTTATAAAGTAATTTTATCGCATGACTGTAAAACATTAATTTAAACCATATTTACATGAAAATTCTTTAATTTACAGCGAAAATTGTTTGCTCACTTTTTTATTAATATTTTATTTAAAGA
The DNA here is from genome assembly GCA_039881145.1 of Druceiella hillmani. Lineage (NCBI taxonomy): Eukaryota > Metazoa > Arthropoda > Insecta > Lepidoptera > Hepialidae > Druceiella > Druceiella hillmani. Next base: position 8,281,399 of record JAYKKI010000076.1, read on the forward strand.
TAATTCAAGATAACTCAAGATAATCAGCATACCTCAAGCGTATATAGTTACTGTTTCGTATTTTATTCGTTAATAGTTTAATATAATACGCGGGGTTTATTTTATTTTAAAATAATCATCTCGCAGTATACCCGGTTTGCTGAACTAATATCTATAATATTATATCAATGTAATTATTTTTATAATGAGAAGTAAACACCAGAAAATTTATGCTCGTATATAATTATTTCTTATTCACTAGCCCAAAAAATGGCAACTAAGTAACAACAACTAGTAATTTTTTTTTAAAACTTTGTTTACGTATAAACATTGGATTACATGATTTTTTTTTTAAATAAAGAGTGAGTGGCCTTTGGAACTGATAAACATTTTTATCTGCATCCATAGTAATTACAAATATAATTTTGTTTTCAGTTACTAAGTATTTTTTAAATTTCTACATTATTTCAATTGTTCCAATATATAAATTAAGTTTATGATGTTTATTTTTTTCTTTTTGCGAATGTTGTCCCTTTATTCTTAATTAAATTTGACACCTGTTCTCTGGAAACCTTCATTCAATTAAAATTTTCATTAAGTGTTTCTCTCGGTACTTTTAATATTTATATTTAGGAGCATGCATTAGAAAAAAGAGTTGTCATTGTTGGGATTTTCAACAGTTACCAGAACTGTTGTCGATTTGGCATTTTTATTTACTATCTTAATAAGGTTTGTTACGTTGTTTCTATATCGTATCGTGTGCTTTTTTTGTAAAAACAATTTATCCTTTTTTAAGCTATCAGGACATCGTAATAATTTTTTTAAACATACCCATTTTTGCTTTAATTCGTTTCTTATTTTTATAATAATATTACACTTTACCGACATCATATTGTTTTATTTCAAAAAAATTATACGAAGATAACATTTATAAATTAGTTCATTAATAAAAATGTTGTTTTTATTTTTATCTTTAAATACTTTGAATCTGATTTATCCAAACTGTGCTAATATTCATATGTAATCCAGTAAAACTTAGTTTAGCTTGTTGGTAAACTTCCATTAATTAAAATAATGAATTTGGACGAAAATGTTTTTAAGCGCATACACTTCGTGTTTTATTTACACATAACCGTTATTTTTGCACGAGTGGCATATTATTTTGAATGACATTGCAATGAAATATCTGCTTGAGTATTTACTACATTATTTATTTAATAAGACCTTCATTTTTAAATTAAGTTTGGCATTTGATTATCTTTTAGATAATTTAGGGTTTGAACAATTTTTACAAACCTTTATTTACATTGAACTTTATATTGTAAAAAAACAGCCCAAAACTAATATTTATTTATGAAAAATTATTCAACCTAGCAAAGGCCACATAATGATTAAATTGGCGAGTTTCTAGGTATGAGAATAAATGATTTTAAAAACATTTTGGTTGTTTGCTGAGTAAATAAAGTATAACAAATATCTCCGACTCATCAATATTACGTCATACAATTAAATGTCGACGGTAAACATTTTAAAAGTTACTTTCACCGTCTAGTTTTCTAGTTCAGTTGGTTTTTTAGTTCAATGTGTACTATGTTATATTTTGTTTTCGCACAAAATTATTCCTCTAATTTAAGACTAGCGTGACACAAAATAGCTTCTGGTGAAGTAAAATATATTATTTGCTCACAATTTTGCTTGGGCAGATGAAGTTTACAATTACAAATATATACTCGTACTGAACTTATTGATGAACTACTGTACTGTGGTGGTATTGTGTAACATTATATTTTTCATGCATTTTCGATGATTGTAAGCTACAAGTACATAATACTGTAGGTTAATTTACTTGTATTTAGATAATACACCTTTTTTATATTTTTAGCTTTCAATTAGACGTGTACAGCAAACTAGCATTAACGTGATTCAAACCACACGCATTACATTAGATGTAAAATAAATTATTTTTTAAAATGTTTCCGTTACTGTACATATGTACTTTCTATATATATATATATATATATATATCTATCTATATATAATAAATACATATTTATATATATGTATATAATATATTTATTAAAGTTTTTTATCAAAATGGAGAGAATGAAATTCTTTGCCTCTTGTCCACTTTAGAACTAATTAATTCCATTTCCTTCTCGTTGCAAGTTATTCATATTAGCACTGGAAGACCTAAATACCACGTGAATATAAGCAAGGATAAAATATTACCTTTGCAACTACTATACCATAAATGATAAGTATATAGCTTTAAATGAAATTTTTTATCTAAATATGTTTACTTACGGACAATGACATTTATTTATAAGGATTCGTTATTTTTCCCAAAAAAACATCAAAAAATGTGATGTCCAACAATAAAGTAATATTCAATATTAATACTTTTATTTGACATTAAAAAGAGTATTCTTTACTATCTATCAATTGTTGCCAACTTTTCTTATATAATTGACTCGGTCTTATGAATTCAGTCTTATATGATTTTAGCTTATTTATTCACTGTTTTGCTCGTGTAGTGGATAGCATAATTATATATAGCCTGTTGTTTATTCTAATATAAATATTTTATAAGTAAGTAATTTTATCGAAATCAGTCAGGGTATTTAATCTTGAAAGAAAGATATGCAAGGAAATAAACATATACCGTCTTTTTCATTACATTTCTAAGAATTAAATAAGTAATATCGCAATTGATATTACGGTCTAACTTTTAAATTACTTCTGTTATGAAATCGATGTTAACGTTATTTAGAAATACCTTAACATACAATTTGTTTTAAAGTGGACAATAAAAGGTTAACCGAACAATAGAAATATAAATAATGTGTAGAATTAAACATATACGATAATACGTAAATAATTTTCAAAACAGCAAAGAAGGAATTCGAAAAATTTTCTAAAAAGAATAAAAATTATAATATTTTGGAAATATTTATAGTTGTGTTTCAACAATAATAAATAGTTATTTCATTTTATTAAGCCAAGCATTCATGTTGTGATCTAGAGTTGGGAAATTGCGATTTATACTTCTGGACAGTCAGTTTAAATAATACTCGGTGGCAAGTATTCACTGGTATGTCCGGTTATTACTCTAACATATTTTTGAGTAATAACTAATATGGTTTATTAACAGATATTCTTCATGTAAATTACTTATAATCATTTACATATGTATTGGTATTTGGTCATTCATTTTTAAAATAGTTGATATCGTTTTCCTTTTAGAGACATGCTGAAAGAGGGGAGTGACGTATTGTTAGGTACTCTGGTCAACTTGTTTAATAAATGTTTACTCTTAGGTGAGATACCACAAGATTGGGAAACAGCTGCAGTAATCTTGCTGAACAAGAAAGGAAATAAAAGCGATTTAAATAACTATAGACCAATAAGTCTTTATTCGCAAGTATACAAAATATTGTCCAAAGTAAAAACAAATAGATTGACTGATAGAATATCATTCCCCCCTATGGCTAGCATATGTCAACTACAAAAAGACATTTAATACAATGGAAATATGGTCAGTGCAAAGGTTTCTTGGAAATTCGAGTACAGATCAAAGATACAGGAATCTGATTGCAAATATTTATAAGCGTGCTACTCTGAGAGTATCTTTGTCATTATTATATAGCAAACTAATATATATTCAAAGAGAAGTTAGGCAGGGATACACAATATTACCCAAACTTTTTACCCTCGTCGTAGAAGATATCTTTAAACAACCGGATTGGCAAAATAAAGGCCTTATGATATCAGGTACACATTTAAATAACATGAAGTTTGCGGACGATATAGTTCTGTTTGCTAATGATCTAGATGAACTTCAGACTATGATTCAGGAACTGCATGAAACCTCGCTGTCAGTTGAGCTCGAGGTGAATCTAGATAAGACAAAAGTGACATAAAAAACCGATAGCACGGCGACTCTAATACTTGGACCAAGAATTACGAATGGCTAAAAAGAACCATATCAACAAAGTAGACAGACGCATGCGTCTGGGATGGGCAGCCTTTTTCAAACTCGAGTTCGCCTGTAAAATGAACATAAAGAACCATTTAAAAGTTCGCATATTTAATTAGTGTCTACTATACCGTTCCTAAATTACGGAGTCGAAACTTGGGTAATAACAAAAACCATCGTGCAAAATCCAATTATTTCTCAAAGGGCGCTGAAAAGAAAGTTGGTAGGAATCTCTTTAAAGGATTTCAAAAATATTAAGTGGCTTCGGAGACAAAGCAAAGTAGCTAACACTACAATGAGAGTGGCGAAACTTATGTGGCAGTAGGCTGGTCATATTGCACGAAATTCGGATTCGTGGTGCAAAATTCTCTTGGAATGCAAAAGATCAGTCGGGCGGCCGCAAATGAGACGGAATAATGACATAATGAAAGTGGCGGGAACAAAGTGGATCCAGGCAGCCCAAAATAAAACCGAGTGGTGCAGATTAAATAGTTGATAGTTCTAACTTGTTTGAATCGATATATTCTGCATCTAAGTTCTTTTCTAAATAACACACAGCTGGCGTCGTTTGACTGCATATATATATATATATATATATATATATATATATATATATATATATATATTAATATTTATTCATTTATTCACATTAGTATCGAATTGGTTTGAGAGCTTTCAATATCTGGAATCTCTATTAACCATTAGAATACATTTAAAACTCAGTTGAGGAAGTAGTTAAAGCTAGGGATATAGCAGGCAAAAAATATTTCTACGCGTGTAAAGAACTTTTAAGCTCAAGTCTCCTAAGCAAGGCACCGAAGTTAATCATCTACCGGACCTTCATAAGACCTGTTGTGAGTTATTCCTGCAAAACTTGGGCTATAACCCAGAAATATAAACAAAAGCTTGCCGATTTTGAAAGGAATGTACTCAGAAAAACCTTTGGATTTTCATACCAACACTTCAAAAATCATGAAGGATCCTTACCTTTCGAGTTATATCCCATATTCACGACGTGAATCAATGACGTTTTGTTGACTCAATTTTATTGGAAAGAACCATTTAAGATATATTCAAGTATATATTTTTACGTAGCATTTATAATTATTTTATATAACATACCATATTCAGTTGAAACCACAAATTTCGTCATTTAAAAGAAATACGAATTTTAACATATTTTTACGTTTCGTTTTATCATTTTTCTTTATATTGCCTCTAAAATTTATTAAGAAAATTGGAAATGAAATAAAAGCTCCGAAGTAAGTGTGTTATTAATTTTGGATATCACAAAATTTAATTTTGGAAATCATGTTTGACAAAGTGATAGCACTTTTAGTTGGGTATCCAACTTAGTAGGTTAGTAGGTTTGGTAGTGAACTTTTCGTTCACAACGTAGTCAGTTATTAATTAAAATTTTAAATTTGTTATAATTTTTTCTAAATTTTTATGATTGTACTATTATTTAATAGCGAAAATCAATTGTTTCCAGTTTTTTTTAATAATATTTAAATTTATTTTACGACATCGTATAATTTACAAAATAAATAACTACCAATTTACTTTTACCAATTTATTTTTCCTTATATGATCATTTTTCAATTAAATATAGTTTTATATAATAATGATACTTTAGAGAAAAGATGACATGTAAACCATATTACTTTATACTTTGGTAAGTTTCGCTTTTTGCTATTTCTTTTCAAATTTTCTGGCCACTTGACCTAATTTCACGGAAACAATTAGGCAGTGACTGTAAAGTGTTGACGAAAATAGACTTGAAAGCAACGTTTGTTCAGAGACTTGTGCCTAACAAGCGTCATTAGCCCTAATGGACCACTATGATTTTTGGTTGAATATACGTAGAATTAAAAGTAAACTAGTTATAGTATAGTTATTACTAAATTTATACTATTGGTTATATTTGCAAAATGTTATCTATAGTTTCCTTTTTATAGTTCGTATATCGAAGAAAAATCATGGAACACAATGGTGAAATATTATGTCTATCTGTCTGTACCCTATAAGGTCATGCCTTCTATTTTTTACAGTCTAATGGAAAAGGATGTGAAAGAGATTTGAATATAAGACCAACAAAAAATAAATGTAACCAGAAGGTCTCCAATACTTTGCCGTTTATGAGCAAGAACTTAAATTTAAGATGCATAAAAATAACTTTTCATGAAAAAGGATTTTGTGATCTTTCATATAATGTCGAAAAGTGAAAGAAAATAAAACCCATTTTCAATAAGTTTTATCTTCTTACTAAAAACAATCAAATAAATTGCGAAAATTGTTTAATTAAAAGATAACGATTCAAAATTTCGAAATGAGCCAAACCGAATGTCTTTGGGACTTAATGAAAAATTAAATATTTACCATTATTAATTTAATTATAAATTATTAGTTTATTATTAAAGTCATTATAACTTTTTTTAAATTTCCGCTTTAAAAATGTTGTTGCTCCATATTCTGGAAAGGAAATATAATATTTCGCATTCATATAATTAGCTTTATACATATTACTTGAAATAAAAAATTACCGCTAAAACATTAAAAATACTTTTAGTGAAACTGGCAAATATAAATTAATGTGTCAAAACATACTGTAGTATATTTGCAGTAACCGGTTGGTTGAATTACTGATTCATATGTTGCTAAGGAAAATTAAATGTTGCGATTCTCTTTTATTTCTCTGATTGAGATGAATTATTTGAAGAAATTCCTTTTGAATATTTTAAATAAAAACCTTATTTGAAGGAACAATCTAACGTATTTAAAAATATTTACTATCGCAGTCGATTGAGTATCACTGGATGATAATTATTTCAGGCAAAAATTTGCTTCTCGTGTAATACAAACATTCCCGTAATTGTCTAATAGTAATATTGGTCAGAAACATATAAATTTATTAAAATATATATTATAAATAAATAAATATATATATATATATATATATATATATATGTATATATATATATATATATATATATATATATGCGTGTGTGTGTAACTTAACTTTCGTTAAATTAATTTTAAAACCGTTTTCATTATAATTTAGGTTGTTTATTCCGAAAAAAATTAGTATATAAAATGTCAGAGTAGCTATTGAGATAACAGAGTAATATTGATATATATATATATATGAAGGGTGTCCAGCTGAGCAAGCAAGCAGGAAGCTGTATGATTGGTACAGAAAGCAGCAGTGCTCTTCTTGGGGGGAAAACATTCTATCACTGACTTCAATATCGTAATTTTCAAACACGCCTCAATTAATCATAAAATAAACGACCAACTATTTTTTTTTCTAATTGACGTAACGAGAAAAACAAGCAAAGACAATCAGTTTATAAATATTTGCTTATATAATTGAGAACTTCAATATTCACACCTCATAAAATACTTTCTCGTTATTTTAGGTCACACAAATTATTTTGGGCTATAAATTTCTGCCGCAGCTGATTTCATTTTTTTTAGAAAAAATGGTCTTTTTGTGATAACTGCTCTTTATTTGCCCATATATGTATATATATAAGCAATGGAAATATAAACTTACATAATGGTACAATCAATAGTGACTGTGTTCCCTCAGACAATGAAATCGGTGTCATAATAAAATAGATTCGATGTACTTTAAAGGTCTGGCTAATTTGGATCTTCAAGCAATTCGGCAATTTTATTGTCGTGGCTATTTTATGATAGGATCGTTTTGTGACATACGTGTCTATTTATCGATCATTGTAATTAAATATAAATAATAAAAAATTATTTGTACTATAATTTAAGCGTAAACGGACGACAGAGTCCAAAGCTTACGAATAACTTGTAATGTTAAAGGATACATCTTATTTTCTATATTGTCGTCTATAGAACTTGCCATTTTTCCTAAATAAACAAAAAATATATCGTAAAGAACAAAATGAAGATTAAATACTTCGTGGGCAATTTTCCCACCCTGGCACGTATCTCCAATACCATTAGTCACTGCATACTTACGTTACGAAAATATTTAGAGGTTTAAGGAGGTCATTAAGAAAAGGGTTGTTAGAAATTTTATAATGTCAAACAACCCTTTTTTTGTATATATAATATATTTTCATTGCTTTGTATATATCATATATTTTCCCTAATTATTTTTTAACATTTTTGTAAAAAGCATAAAAACAGGGAAACTTTATAGACGTATTCGATAAACATAAATTAATCACAAATTATGTGGTTTTATTGTGTATGTAGACTACGAATTGATTTATTGAATATTCCAAGAATAATATTAATAGAATCTTAATACAGTATTATTTATTTCGGTACCAGTAGTTCGGTCCAGTATCTGCTTCAGATACTGGCTCGTGTATAAAACCATATCCCATAATATTCCTGTTCAGTATGTAAAGTTATGGGATTAAACTTCCTCACCCGATATTTGTCACGAAAGGCCAGAATAAAAATTTAATTTTCGCGATAAACTATATATGGATGCTCAATGAATTCTATGGTCTGTGACAAAAACATGAGCAATTAAAAGCTACAAATTTTCTCTATTTTAAATGTGTGTTGAAATCCAATAAAAAGAAATTTAAACATATTTAATTAATTAAAAAAATCCTTGATGGTTTTTTACGAATTTTTTTAAAAAACGTTTCTTATAAGAAAAAAATTACACAAAAGCTTTTTTAACAACCAATATATTAGTTTAAGAATATAAATTACTCAATCTCTATACAATATGAGAAATTACTACAACGTTTCATGTTATTATTTCTATAATAAAATAAATAAGTAACCACTTAAATGTTATGATTAACAAAAAACAAGAGGATTTTCAACAAAAGGTTTGTGGTTTTCGGTATGTACATATTTATTATTGTTTAATACAATGAACTTCGAACAATAGAGGAATAGAATGAGAACCCACTTTCCATACATTTTCGTTCCGTTCGTCGATTATACAAAAGTTACCTGTGAAAGCTTAGGTTGAAATTCCGAAACGTTTTTTTAGTGGAAATTCAATTGAATTGTTAGTTTAATGTAAAAATTGGAAAATGAGGGCAAACAGCTGGTATTTTCGTTTGATAACCATAATGGATGTAAATATTTGTTAATTAATTAAAATAAGAACAACGTGGAACGATTTAAGGAAAGTTTTATCAAAACCAATAGGCGTCAGTGACGACAGACATGTTACTAAAGTACAAGTGATGAATACGATATATCTGTATGGATAAATAATTATGAGATCAGGTAAGCATACACGTACACATGTACCAATTCACACAAAAATACAAGTATTTACGTAAAACTATGTTGTGACAGTTTAATTGTATATATTTTAATAAAATTTTCACATATTCATTTTGACACAACCGTGATTTTAATTTAATTTTAACATTATGATATTTAAAAAGGATTTACACAGTTAAGTCTATGTTAATATTACGTAGTATTTTAGATGTAATGAAATTTGTTCTTTGTCGCTGACACTATAAAATGCTCGGGTAGATAGCTCGAAAGTCGTTGATTTATTACCGCAAGAAAACCATAATTATAGATTTGTTGTACTATAATTTGTAGAAATAATCGTATATGGAATTCTTACCTTCACTTCTTACGACATCGTTACCTACCTAATATCAGTTTTAATACTGAATATATATTGGCGTTAATTTTGTAGAAATTCATTATTCATAATTATATGAAACTACTTGATGTAGCATTATTTCTACTTCCTTTAAGTTCTTTACCACGACTTAAGTTTCGTTGTATTACAACATCTTAAGGTGGGGTATTAGCAAAGAAGCTAGTAGCCATTGCTAACCTTTGCTAATCTGTTTCTTTTAATTCTTTACTAAAAGCCCACCTGAAGATGTTGTAATACAACGAAACCTAGGTCCTGGTAAAGAACTTAAAGAAAGTAGAAATAATACTAAATCACGTAATTTCATTTAATTATGATAAATTTTAATGACCATATCGATATGTAAATATAAGATCATTATGCATTAAAACTAACAAAGGATTCCTTCTTTGAAGAACAGTTATATTTCTCCGGGGACAACCGACCTAGCATGGTAAACAGTTTAAAGTACGGTATACGACTATATTTCCACTTGTATTCAAAACTTGCAAACGGTTTATTAACTGTAATTAAAACATTATTCCGTAAGTAATGGGACAAAGGTCAGACAGACAAACCGCCGGAGCCAAATTAATTGAAGTAAAGCATGACTATCAGTGATCAACATTTGCTCGCATAGTTTGCGGCTATCGCGTGCGTCGTTTCGTTCCTTGCGGTTAATTCACTTGAATATTTTTGACTGATCATTGGTGTCTGCTAAATTATTCTTATTTATCTCTTGTTTTTATAAGATTGAAAAGTTTCCTCACTTTTGAAAAAATCTTTTATTTTATGCCAAATGTAAAAGTATCTTACTCGTGAGTGTTTAGTTTGCTCTCTTTATGGATCGTCGTAATTAAATATAAATAATAGTAAGTTATTTGTACAATAATTCAAATGAAAACGGACGACAATGTCAGAAGCTTAGGAATAGCTGATTTTATTAAATTATCTTAGTTCTGCTATACATCTAAGTTTCTATATTTATTACATGAAATATTTAGTGTAGAATAAAGTACATAATGCCTAAAAAGAAGAGTCAGTAAAATCTTAACGTATCTTTGTTAAAATGTTTTCAAAATTTTCTTCATTTAATTGCTTTATACAATATTTAAATGTGAAGTTTGCTTACATATTTTAGTCTCAAAATATTTAAATAAATAAATTTTGTTTTGCTCTTGGCGTAAGTCATATTTTCTAAAACTTGTTAGTTTGTTTATAAAATACAGCCATTTACATTTAACTTGACATTAATATATCTGCTTTTCATTTCTGAAACGAGTTAAGAGTAGTCAGTTTATGCGAAAAATTAAATTTTTTCAATTGCTTTCAGCTAATTAGAATAAATTTAATATTTCTAAGGCATTAATTATTGAAGTGAATATATTTCAACAGAATAATTAACCCGAATTTTCTATTAACAATGGTAAGCTATAAATAGTGATAACTTTTTTAATTAACAAATGCAAAACAATATATCGTAAATATAAGTGATATCTTAAATTGATTCAACCCTGGACATCGCACAAAGATCATAGCAAACATTTTAACTGAATGTTAAACTTATTTAGAACTGTTATATTATTTACTTTTGTTTAAGTTTGTTAAGAATCAAATTCAATCTTAATAATATTCATATGTCCGACTATTTAAAAGTCAGACCTTGCCTAAATTGGTAAAAGTGGGAAAATCAATTTTAATGTAATTTTACATTTAAATTCACTAGAATATAATTTTCCCAAAAACACTTTTAGCCCATATTCTTGTGATCAACTAACTCTCATTATTTTTGAAATTCTATTATACTTAGAAAGATTTGGTATTTTCTTTAATATATATCTAATAAAAAAAATTAATTTCGTTAGGCACCTAATAATTAATGTTTGTTTCTGTTTTATTATGATTATTAGTCTTACACATATTTTCAAATACATTTCATTTAATGCGCCATCTATGTTTCTGCATTTACTGACTTATTGATCCTTTGTTTTCTGAAAACCCCAATAAATGGCGCTACCAAGAAGGTTTTGGACTATGAAACTTTTCCATGATTACCTGACTGTAGTCGTTCTTATCTATCATATGAAATCTGAACTTAATATTATCTGATGATCAAGTAACGGTGTGAAAATCGTATGTTTTTTAATTTCGCCACGACTTATTAATAATTACTTGAAATACGTTGTCATTACATTTTTGTTGCACTCTATTGAGTGAGAAGTAGATTATATCCTTAAATCAATTCAAAGTATCGTGTGACTATAACGTTTGTTAAAGAACACCCTGCATCGACAGCACCTGCCACTATAATTGTTAAATAGTGCCGTTGGAGATTCAGATTAGTACTCACTAACTTCGTACACATTTGCGAGAATATGTTTGTAGGCAACTTACTATATTAAACAAATATTAATGTTTTCCAGGGTAAATTTCCCTGCCTTAATGCAGGATATTTACATGTCTCATCAGTATTTGAACTTCACAGACAAAGCCTATCAAATTAATGAAATTACAAATATGTACAAATAATAAAAACATGTTATATATATATAGAATTACTATATTAAAAATATTAATTACAAAGTAAAATTTTAGATCGAAAACTTTTTGTTGGAAGATGATCGACAACGACGTCTGCCATAATGCGTCTGCCCGCATTCGGGTTGGTTGCTCAAGAACCAATCCCGCACGCACCGCTCCGCAATAACGCTACATTTTGATTTACATAGGTTCGCCAAACACTTATGTATTTAGTATGTATGTATGTAGTAACCAGGTACTTCATTGTTGTTGGAATTTTTTACTAATGCAATATTAATGAATTTTTGAAAATATTAGACTTGAATACCTTCTGATTCAGTAAACTTATTGCGACTTCATGATAGTTTCTATATTTTTCTAAAAACTTAATCCGAACTAAGTCAATAGTTTTATATGCTGCCTGCAAAGGTAAATACATACATAGACAAAAATTCCATAAATAATCTTAATGCACACTATCACCTATCTTTCATCGCACAGTATTGTTTTTTATAAATATTTTTAACGTACGGACTGAGAAATTTAACTGTTTTAAAATATGTGCATAGTTATTACTTCAAAAGCAGGCAGTTCTTGTTAAACAAAAACACATAATGTTATGGTAAACTATAATAGGCTGTGTTAACAAAAGGCTACGATCAAAAATTATTACAAATATTTAACTAAAAGGATCAATTATATGAACATATATACACGCTTATATGCATTCATTCTTATACCTGTGTATGTTTGCATTTATATATTTATGTGTTAATATCTTTCTAAATTAATGCAATGTTTACTTTTAATTAAAAAAGTATCCTTCTGCAACTCTCGATCAAATTTGGTTTCAAATTCATCCGCATTTCTTTTCAAATGCAGCCTATCCTAAAAATTTCAGAGTAACCAAGAAAATTGTAAATTTCTCAATTTATATAGCACTAAAAAGTTACTAGGTCCTGAAATGATAATGTTATTGTTCTAAAAATAAAACAAATATAATTTCAGTTAACAATATTCCTTTACTTATAAAAATAATTTTATTGTTTTCGCGACGTAAATATTTATTGTTTGCGTAGATTAACTTTCAACAATACAACAATAGCACGAGAACCCACTTTACATTCATTGTCAAACCGATTACTAAGAGGCCAATTCTAACTTTGAAAGCTTCTATCCGAACATGAAAACATTTATTGAAACTTCTATTCAGTCGAAACTTCACCACACTAACCGTTATTGGAAAATAAAGGCAATTGCGGATTTACTTGACAACTCTTATGTATGCAAATACTTGTAAATAAATGAATTTATGGGTTTTAATAAATTGTAAGTAAAATTTTGTGAAAAACGAGTAGTGTCAGTGAAAACGAGGTCGTATTACAAAAGAAAAAAAGGGACGGACAATAGACAAACAAGTTGTTTTTAATGCATGTTGTTTTATTGTGCCTATTATTATATTACAATTCTAAATTTCATAAATTCAGGTGTCGCAAATCTTGATAGATATTAATCACTTGTAGTGTCACTTTTACTCAAATGCATTTAATAATTTTTCATGTCACTGACATTAAAATCTTGTATTTTGTACGGATAAAGAAATATACATTGTACTGTCATGTAACCGAAATCTCTCCTTAATTTGTATATAATGAAATTTGCACATAATAAATTTAGTTTTTGATAAATCGGTCCAAAATTTTTACTGTCACTTTTTCAAATTAATTCTGTTGCACGACAATAAAAAAGTTACAAACCATTTTTACAGCCTCTAATTTTTTTGCGATTACATTATTAATGGTTAAAACCTTAAACGGTCAAATCTTACCTTATATTTTAACCATTAAAGGTTTTTTGTGTAATAATTTTATATTTAAGAAAAAGACGACCGGTGACGCATGTTGACTTCCCGTCTCGCTGGACGCTCTTTGCTATTTTGTTTCAGCTTTTTCGTCCCTTGACAAGGCTAAGACTTCAAAGCGTTTGACGAAATTAGGCTTGTATACAAAGTCTAATTTCGTCAAACGCTTTTTTATATATAGCCCACACACATTTTTCTAATAAGCATAACTACTTGCAATGGAGCTTTCGCTTTTTTGTTGGATATATGTATGTAGGTTTATGAGGTCCGTAGCTAGAAGAGAAAAAACGTTGTCATTTTTCCATCTATCAATTTTGTAATTTTCAAATTTTTGATTCTGATTGTATGTGAGAGTTAAGAAATTTTGAATAAAACTCTTGAATATAAATAACAACTCTAAATAATTTGTTTACTGAGAAACAAATTATAAAATATTATTTTTAATGAAAAATTTACTTAAGCACGTACTTGAGAAATTCGTATTATCATAATTTTATTACCCAAGGTAATTTTTTTTATGGAAGGTAATTATTACACAAAAACCTTAACACATTTTATATAACAGATTGTGTAACGTCCGCGTTGGACCAATTTTAAAAGATTAAAATTTGTGAGTTCACGTTACCGACATGTTGTAATAGCAGTATATCTGTAGCTATAAAGGTGACGTGTTGTGCAACATTAATGCTTTGTATATCTATGTAATGTATGTATAAATACGTATATCTAAATATATAAGTTATGTTAAATTGACTACAAGAAAGTTCAATGTGTGTATACTATACATTGTTTAAATTGTGTTTGAATTTGATTATTATTTTAATTATTTATTTATAGAACCACTGTGCAGTACAATAGTGAGTACTAAATAGGTTAATATTTTTATTTGGTAAAACGGCTAAAAAACAGAGCATTTATTTTCAAATATTTCCATTATTATTTTCTATATTTGCGTTTAAAAATTTGGTATAATTATTTTTTTTTATATTTGACCTCTGCCGTATATCATGCAATGAGTTATTTCGATAGGTATTTCTAGTGGGTCGCCAATATTTTTGTCACGGATTTTAAAACGAAAATTTTATAAAATTTCATCAAACCACTGTTATTTCATAGCTTTATGTTTTCATTTCTGTCGGCAATTCCCATGATTGTTTATGACATATTTTGGTTTATAGGGTTCTTTTGTCAAAAATGGGACCATTATCATTTTGTCCTGTCTCCGTGTGTGTATACTTGTCATATTATAGTAGTTTATATAAGTTTAAACCTACGTATATACATATACGTACATGTACATACAAGTTAGTATGGTGCAAAGTTTGGATGAAGACCCATTTTAAAGGTACCTCGAACTTAAGATGTGAATATTTTATATATAATTTATTCCGCGATTCAATACGCAATTAACCGTTCTTTAATAAATTGTTGTAGGCTTATTTTTAATCAAATAAGTACATGGAACCGAAATATCACGTAAAATATATATTATATATATATATATATATATATATATAAATATATATATATATATGTATATATATATAATTCAAAATTAAATGAAACTACGTGACGTAGTACTATTTCTACTTTCTTTAATTTCTTTACCACGACCTATGTTTCGTTGTATTACAACATCTTTAGGTGGGATATTAGCAAAGATTGATAGAATCTTTGCTGATATATAATACTACATCACGTAGTGTCATTTAATTATGAATAATGAATTTCTACAAAATTAACGCCAAATATATTCAATATATATATAATTTGTAAAAATGCACTCTGAAAATATGAACTAACGAAGAAAACTACAACCTCTACAACAACATTTCAGTAGTGGTGGATATCGTGACATGGAGATTTAAATCGTTTTGTGCATAGAATTTGTTAGCGACGGGTTTCTAAGGAGACACTCGACTTCGAACAAAAGGCGCATACTGGGACGGTTAAAGCTGCGTTGCCTTTAGGACATGGAGGCCGATCTGCGTATCGTAGTGTTCGGAGAATCTGAAACTATTGAAAACTGGAAATATTGGGACACGGCTGGAGACCGCAGGGGAAAAATTGGTTAGCTGTTTAACGTCGTCTTAAGGGGACGCCATCAATAACAATTATGTGGGCACTGTGAGGGCAGCTCAGAGTGGACGTGAACGGTGCAAAAAACATATAAATAAAACATAAAAAAAATAATCGCCTGTTTCGCTTTTTATTGTTCTGTTTGCATGTACACGTATAAGAAAAAAAGCGGCGCAAGAATTATTATTACTTCGAATAACTTGTATATCATATAGAGAAATAACGAAAAGTGTCACTTCCCTTGCCACCGTGATAGTGGTTTTGGTTTTTCATCAGAGAAGGATTCGGAGTTTCACATCTTTAACAGGTTATACAGCACCGGATAAATAAAACAAATTTTTATTTTTTTTTCATTTTTGCTATTTTTCAACAAAGACAAATTAGTTTTAAGCAACCATTTTTATTTATTAAATTATTATATTTTTTTTCCTCAAATAAATTAAAATTTATTTAATTTGAACTGTTTACACCACTATTTTAAATCTTTGAGATCGCAAATATTTGACTCTAATATTTTTTTTTTCAATAAGGAAACATAGGAGGAAGTAACAGTTTTTATTCTATTTGACATTATTAGTCTAGAAATAGAGCACGTTTGAAAATTATTTTTATTAAAACAACTTTATAAAATTTATTAAAGAAATTTTAGTTATTTTAATTATTCCTCTATTATGGAAAATATATCCATTATTCCGGAATGTAATTTTCTCCAATTTGCATAAAGTTATTTAAACATGAATATTCCAGAAACCTGACAGAAGCTTTCCAAAATGTTTACATCCACATTTAAGCTTTCATATTGTTTAAACGAAAAACATTCTAGTTTTATTATGTAAAAAAAAAGTATCAAAATAATATTTTTAATCTGCTCACAGTTAGTCGCATCAATATCTAAAGTTAGAGAAAATAGTATGCTAATTCATAATACATGCGTTTAAAATAGACTAGAGTAATTTTCCCGTAAACATTAATTACAATCCTGATACCCGTATTATTTAGATGAATTTAAAGTCGCACCTCTATTTAATAGAATAGACGCGAAAGAACGATACAGAAAATATGATACCCTTTTCCTATGAAGTGTTGTTTTTGAAGAAGCAGTAACTGGATTATTTAAGTGAACACTTATTAAGTTAGTTAATAAAGAATCAAATTGATCTAACCTATCTGTCGGTATTTTTATTGAAGCCGATTTAAACTTATTTTTTGGTAGTTATTTGAGGTTATAAATTACTAATATGCGGCGACTTCATGTAGAATAATATTACATCGGTTGTGATAACAAAAAGAAAACACTGATTAATTTTCTCCTTCTATCTTCATCTCTGTAATATAATAAACCCGTTTATAGTTTTCTTCTGTGCGCTTTGGAAATTAATTAAACTATTTTCTTAGGTCAGGAAACGTTTTAACAAGCCAATTAAATTATTTCCATGTACAGGCCGTTTAATATGGAAGGAGTTGTTTATTAGGAAAATTATGCTAACACATAAATTCATAAAAATACTAGCACTTTTAAATAGCATTACGATCGAAGATATTTTGTTTTACATTTGATAAACAATCCATCGTTATAATGATGAATAGAAAATAATCATGCTTTCAATAAATACTTTAAGATTGTGTTTCAATTGGGTTTTGAGAAATAATAGAATTTGTGCTTATGTGTGTGCAACATATATTTTTTATAACTTTCTGTCAATATTCGTTTAATATGAGATAGGTTTATCGATGAGATTTTTTTGAACTCACCCGGATATTGGGACCTTTCTATATAAACGTTGAGTGTAAGAGTAGATTGAATTGGATTTTCCAAGAAAAATATAAATACATTTCCCATCTGCTAATACCTGTAACGATGAAGATACGAAAAGATCCCTGTGAAGATACAGGGACACAAAAATCATCATTCCTTTTCAACAATATTTATTTTTCTTTTCGTGTGGACAAGGAAAATCCTTGTAAATTGTCAAAGTCTTTAGAAACCCTAAGCAGTTAGAATATCAATAGATTACCAACTTGAGGCTATGTTATCTAACAGAGCTTTAATTTGAAAATCAATTCAGGTTTGGAGAAGAGTAATTTCTTAAAAAAAAATTACGTAAAATATGTTGCATTGATTTCTAAATATGGATAATCTTACAAAAATGTTTTAATGTTAAATTTAAACTAAGAAAAATATTAATTTATCAATATGTATATATATATATATATATATATACTTATATATATATATATATATATATATATATACTTATATATATATATATATATATATATACTTATATATATATATATATATATATATATATATATATATGTATATATAGATATTGATGAATGTCTGCATTTTCGGGCGTAAAAAATATGCACATATCTCTCAATTCAGAATGCAATTTAAATGTATGGAAATCTGAGATAAACGCAATCTGTATATTTTCTCATTTTTTAATAATGTTTTGAACAATCCAAATTTAATTTTTCTGAAAAGTAAGTTCAGTTAGTTGCTGCTTACCATCTAGAAATAGTTTAAAACGGAGCAAAAGTACGGAACGTAGTAAATAAAATATCCAATTCCATTTCAAAAGAATAATTTAATGTAATTTCAGTCGATAGATTGCGTCAAAAACATCTCGAATTCATTGTACATAATATCTAGGAATATATATTTAAATATTTTTCTTTCAGTAAGTTATGATATGTTAATTGCAATCTCCGTGTAAACCATCTACTAGCAAAATTGATTGGACTTGGGTTTAAGATTTCAGAAAGTGTGACAGACACACTTACTGTTGAACGTACAAACATGCATCCTTTTTTTTACAAAATAAAGCGTTTTACTTATTCCTTCCGAATTTAGTTAAATGTTTTCTTTTTATATTTATTTCAGATTTTGAAAATAAATTTAAAAAAATATAAGGGAAACGTATTTTAGTGGGCTGCAGAAAAAAATAAGTCAAAATTATCTTCATTATGAATTCCATTATTTTGAAGGTAATTCCAAGAAAAACTTCTAAAATAATTTTTGTTTTCCTTTATCATTTCTAAATCCATGTAAACACTACACACATGACGTATATATACACACACACACACAGATATATATATATATATATATATATGTATATATGTATATATATATATATATGTATATATATATATATATATATATACATATATATATATATATATATATATATATATATATATATATATATAGACATATGTATATACACACACACTTATCGGAAATTTCGCCATATTATTTTCTGCACGGACTGAAAAACCTTTCTACAAAATCTAAACAATAATATATTATAAGCTAACAATCCACTGCGTGTAAATCCTAATTCGGTTTACTTCAACTAACAATTTACCCTCGGGTCTGTTCCATAATTTTATGTTATTATTAAAGTAAATCGAGAAATGTTTTGATGAGGACATTAACTAAAGTCGAATTGGTAAATTTTCGAGCTCATTCTGGGAAATTGTCCTTTTATAATCTAAATTTTCATCATCGTGAAATGAAATATCCTTCAAGAAGGAGGATACAATATTTAGTCATTATTATAGAATAACAATGACAATTTAAAACATAGAGTTTCACAACAAATTGTTTAATATAATGTTAAGAACGTAATCAATGCATATCAGTTGATCGCTTGAAAAATGTACACAAGATTGCTTTAGTTAAAGGGGTAACGAAGATTAAAGTTGTAATTCATGGGCAATCTTTCATCATCCACGAAATTAAATTTTGCAATCAACTAAAAGTACCATAAATATATTCAGTTGAAACTCAATATTTTTTTACAAAACGATCTCAATATTATTGCTTATAGTAGCTTATAAATAAAAACTTTGATTTATTTAGTTAATGTAAATCCGACGCAAATAAAATATTTTTTATGACGTTTAATTTGTATTTTAAAATGTTGACAATTTTTACATATAGCAGAGATAACATTTAATAAACCGACTAATGACACATCCTGCCGTCGTATATATAGATGATACTAAACATCATTACAAAATTTTCAAAAACCTTTTAATTTAAACATGTCTTTAATTTCTCTTTAAATACTGATCAAAATTACAAAGCACAAAATTTGTGTATATACTTCAGACTTAGTAAACGACTACGATTAATTTATTTAGTTAAAATTAAATTTTTATAAAAATTTTTCTTCACTGACTTAGTTCCGAGCTTCATTTTAATTAATAAAAATGTAATAATGTTTCACAACATGACACGTTTCCGTTCCAATAGCTTCTGTGTCGCATCTATTATATTCATGTACGAATACATTCCACTGCCACCGCTATATTCCAAATTACAAAGTGTGAAGACCTAAATTTTTACCTGTGGAAAATTTTAACTTTAATATTAAATGATACATATTTCAATGAGAATTAATAAATTGACTTTAACTTCAGCACTCTTGTACTATGCATTTCTTCTAATTAAAAAACGGTTAAACGGCTTTTCCAAAAAGGAGATGAATGCTGTCGCAAATTTTCTTTAGACGTTTTCAAGACCTAAAATTTCTAAAGTATCTGTTATTTTTTGCCAACGTTCGTCACACAAACGCAAAGATAAACTAAACATTTTTACAATATGTGTGCATACTATAAAGTTACAAATTAAATGGCTCCATCCACACTTATTAAAAATTAACAAACGTTAAAAAACACTACAATTAATTTGCTCGGCGCCCACGACTAAACTTAACGATACACATTTTCCACGGCCTCAATTCCTCTCGTACATTTCCCCGTTTCATAATTCCCCTTGTATAACCATCTTTATACAGATAAACATCTATCTACCAACAAAAAAGTTAAAATTTTGATTATACATTTCCTTCATTAGAAAGAATATATTTTTGGAAGGGACATCGGTCACGAAACATGAAGAGTCAAACATTTCTGGGGATGTAAGCTTATTGAAGATGGCTGTCTAATATGTGGAATATAGTTTGGATGGACACCAAATTGATCCGTCGATCATGATTTCTTCAATGAACAGCTGCATCATCAAAGTATAACTTAAATACTATAATTGGAAATCAATATTGGAGTAAGACGTTTTTTAATTTTTTACGACCATAATTTTGGCTCCAAATCTGATTAAAATTTCTACTTAATAACTTTTACAATTAGTAAAAACCAATGTTTCGATTATTGTATAAACTCTTCACTTAGAAAAGTACATATAATACGTATAATCGATATATATCATAAAATTGTAACAGAGTGATTTCTGTACATTAAAAACATTTTTAAAAAAGTGACAGATTTAGACATTTGCAGACCACCGAAAGCACTGCGGTTTGCAAGTTATTACAAATAGTAAGAAATAAATAAATTGAGGCACAGCTGCCTAAACTTCTTAAATTTTCTCATAAATGTTATGTAAAAATCAATTAAATAAAACTTAAATCCTAAACAAAAATAAAAAAATATTTTCAACTCGCATTAAACATGGTTATCCATAAATATTTTATCAACATTTTTAAATACCGCTAACTTTCAAAGTTTTTTAACATTTGCGTAACCCTATATTATAAGGGTAATAAATGTCGACCTTTAAAATATTCCCATTAATACGAAGAAGCCTTTGTTGTTTTCCCACGTAAAAGAATATTGTTTAAGAAGATTAAATTTTAACGATACAACAATAGAACGAACTCTACGACACACTAATTATCGTTCCGTCCGTTAATGAATCAAAAGATACCTTTGTAGCTTTTATTATATAGCAATTTCAAAACATTAGTAGAATTCAATTCAGTCGTTAGGTCGCCACCCTAATCGTTATCTGAAAATAAAGGCAAATAATTAATATTTCCTTTTGATAGCAGTTATATACGCCAATACTCGTAAATTAATTAAAATAAGAAATTCTCTTAGGACTAAGTAACGTTTTGTGAAAGCCTATTTGTTTTAGCTGGGACATTTTCTCTTGTTCTGTAAGGATAATCGACCAACTCTGATAGCAAGTACCCCTTAAATGACGTGCCTTGACATTACAGACTAAACCTAATATAGGCGATAGTTAGGTTTTCGGCTTTATATTCTTGGATTGTATTTCCTCATATTTATTTTCAATATGAAATCTAGAGTTGATAGTAAAAATTGTGTGTTAGATACCACGAGAAAAAAGTTATTTACTAATGTGTAGAAGAGACGAACGGAAAAACAACACTAAGTAATGAAGCTAAAATTGCGTAAATGTGCAACTTTTTTGGGAGAAAAGGATTTATCCATAATCATTCCTAGATGGACTAGTTTTTTAAGTAATCTCTTATAGTTATGAAGAAGGAAATATTTAAAAAAAATTAAATTACAATGTATGAGAATTAACAATAGCCGCTTTGTTAACCGCAATTCCTCTAACTTCGACCGGAAATTTCCATTAAAACAGTTTCGAAGTTACTTGTAACAGTAACTTAAGGAATATTTTAGGCAAGAATGTCGACTAAAATGGTTTGAATGAATTTTCTAAAATTTTCTTAGAAAACGCTGGTATTAAAATCCTAGTTTTTTAACATGGAATGAACCATACTGCAAAAACAATAAAAGAGTATTTTGTAATTATTACGAAACAACAATGGGTATTGAAGTAGTTTTGCAATATATTTCTATATTTCAGGCCCTTATATTTAGACCTTAGATTAACTTTATTCGCTTTAGCTGTTCAAATTAATTTTTAGATCGCAATACCTGTCAGCTAACAACCTTCAATAATAATACAAGGTCCAATTCGTAATTACTACACTAATTTTTTTTTATCACAGTGCAATTTTTGTAAATTTTTATTATTAGAGGAAAGCGTTTTTGCAATTGTTTTATCAATAACTTGTGTTATTTTCTTTTAGAATATTCGTTTATTAAGAAAAAAGTTATTTGTTTCAAAAAGAGAGTTGGAATGAACTCGTGAAATTCAATTTTTTTCTTCACACGACTAAAAGTTAAAAGTAGACAAGGGGGAGAACAAGTCAGCATAACTTACTTTCTATTATGTACACGTTCGTTTTGTAGTGAAAATAATTAGCTTTAATTTGATTTGTAATTTTTTACGATACGTTATGACGTTTAAATTCAATAAATAGATATCTGCTTAGACCTGGGTGCCAAGAAGTTGTGGCCGAGTAAGTGATAGTAACCCAAATATTTTTAGTTCTTCATATTTTTTCCTTTGAAATGAATCACACTTTCTATTATAAAATTTGAATAATTTCTACTCAAACTACGCATTTCAATAATTAAAAAAAATTATTTCTTAACAAGTTTTTAAATGTACATGCTTGGCCTCCTTGGGAAAACGCATTTTTCAGTAAATAATTTTCCATACAAATCTTATACCTCTCAAAAAAAACACTTGGACGTAATAAGTACGCTGTTCGATCTGGTACTACAACTTCAATCCAAAGACAAGATGATCCCCCCAATATCTAATTGTAAAGTGCAAACTACACAAAAATCTTTCACCATTCTTGCATTCCTGCATTCCGTCCGTCTGATTATCTGTCACATTCGTATTTGTCAAAAATGCTTGATGTAGAATCCAGTATAAGAATAAAGCATATTGACTCACACATATTTTAATAATTAATTTGAAAAAAAATTATATGGACATTTTAGATTCTATCTTCATTTTAGATTATTATTTAGGACATTCGAAAATGATATTGAAACTTCTATGTATACTGCGGGACTCCACTTCAAAGGGCTAATTATAGAGTCTCAAAAATATTTTTCTGTATGTCTTCGGAAATATACAAAATTGTTTTAATTAGAATATGCACCCGCCCCTTTTATATTCAAAACTCTTGAACTAAAAACTATGAAAGGAAAGGTAAGAAGTCTATGCAAAGGAAAGTCGCGACTTATTTGGACAATAAGACATCGAATCAATTTTAACGTACACGGCAGTATTTAACATAGAGTCTGATTGAGACTTGTACGTACGAATATTTCCACGCTACCATGCGTTTAAATTTAATTCCAATGCACGATATATCTGTGTGTTTTAAAAAATAATTGCCACAAGTACACAAGTCTGAAATTACTTTGAGGATAAAACGAAAAATTTTATTTTATTAAACTTTCATAAAATAAAGAACGGATGAAAAATTATTAAGTAGCCATTCCAAATGGTTTTGAAATAGAATTTGGAAATACACATAATGTTTAACTTTCATAACTTGAGAAATACATAACTAATTTAGTAAATAAAATAACAAAACTTCTAAGACAAACACGGAATCTGAATATTAAAAAGTTATATGAGAAGTTGAAGAGGCCAATATCATTTACCGAAAATTGTTAATTATAATTGCCATTAGTTATTTTGTCACCTTTGAAATAGTATTGAAAAAGGTTGATGGAAGAAAGAATCGAAAATCGCAATTGGATTTGTTTCGTGAAGTTTACACACACTTCTTCTATCAATTTACCGAAGTCAAAATCAGTTTAATTAAATTATTTTTAAACATACGTTCATGATTTATTGAATAATTTACAATATTTCTAGTTACCTTTTTACGAATAATTTAAATCAACAAACATTAGGCACTTGAAAATGCTCGGTTATGTTTGTTTATTCTTTTTGTAAAAGACTCCAATTTTAGGTAATTATGTGAAAAGTGCATAGCAGATATGACAGCTCTATTATAAAAACAAACACAGTTCACTCAGTCTAGTTCAATACTGGTTATAACACCTCAACGTATTTAAATTCACAAATAAAATGTATTTTCCTTTCACAATTTACGATTTTGATTTCCAATCTTATCAATATTTGAAATATTGTGATAAATTTTATTCCAATTAATCATATTCAATGGAGTGACAACGAAACAACAAGCTTTATCATAACGGCAAGTTTCAATAGTGTCATTAACTGGCTTCTCGGTTAACTGTATTGTTTTAGCCAAAGTTTGTTTTTTTTTGTTTTTTAACTGTTTGCTTTTTAACTGTTTCTAAAAGAAACGCAAAGTTTCAAATAGTTATTTCCATATAAAAGTTTATAGTGTATTAATTACAACTAAGTAAAAGATTATACTAAAATTAAATCTTATACTACATCTATAAGACATAAAACTGATAAAAGATTCGTTATCAGATATAAACCTCTTTAAATGTTTATAGCAATACCTTTAAATATACTTATTAATCTATCTAAGATTAGTTTGCTGACGCTCGAGCACTTACTTCCTGTGTTGTGTAACTTTCGTCTTTCTCAATATTTAAATTGACATTTTTAATTGTTTATAACAAAATAAAAGGAAATACATATCATTTTTAAAAATTTGTGTTAACTTGTAAACCCTTCGTTATTTGTTTTTCATATCTTCATGAATCGTTCATAACTCCATTGTAGAGAGAAACAAAATTATCACTTAAGATATATCTGTTCTATATATTTTACCTTCACTTTTTTTCTTCCATTTTCAGTTTGGACACAAATGAAAATGTACTTTCCAAAGATATAACTTGCTCTCTTAATTGAAAAAATCAGTACTAGAAATTTGTACATTAATTTCATTTATCATACACATAAAAATGTACTCTCCAAAGATATAACTTGCTTCTCTTAATTAGAGAAATCAGTACTAGAAATTTGAACATTAATTTCATTAATCGTACTATATTGACACATTAAAAGTTTTTCTTTGTTTTAATATTACATAATAGTTTATCAGCTCTCCGATTAAAGATTTAATAGTATAATACCAAATAGCCAGGATATGCAAATACTCAGATTCTAGCTTTGTTTACAAGGAGCGTCAAACTGAAAGAATTTTGTAAACCTTCTCTGGTAAATATTTAAACCTGAGTAATTTTTAAATTTAATCTAATTGTAACATTTTTTTATTTAAAATAAAATAGAAATACGTATTTTCATAGTTTTTAAATGTTTTTTCGTAGTTTAATGCCACTTATACTACGTATGAGGGTGGTTAAAAAATTCACAGTATGAATGGTCGAAAAAATGTGAACCAGTTTTTTTATATAATTATATTCCTTTTGAATATATCCTCCCTTAATCCTAACACATTTCTTTAATTTGTCTTTTAATTTAGATATACCTTCAAAAATACGTTTCCTAATTATTTACAAATAATAAAAAAAAATTGCAGACTTGACCTTTTCATCATCGTTGAATTTTTTGGTCTGAGTTAGGGCATGGCTCTTATGTACATGTGCATTATCCAGCAAAAACAAACTTTTCGCTAATTTCCCTCGCCTTTCCTTCTTGACTACTTCTATAAGCTACTTCAGTTGACCCACGTGACACTCTCTCATTATAGAAACACAATTATCTTTATAGTCAATGAGCTGGATACTTTATGTGTCCCAGAAACCATCACAATGACTTTTGCATCTGATTGCGACACTTTGAACTTCTCAGGGTGTGGGGTATACTTTTATGTCACTGCATGGACTCCTGCTTTGATTCAGGCTCATTTATGGACTACTCATGGACTCTTGCTTTGATTCAGGCTTTTACGTCACTGCATGGACTCCTGCTTTGATTCAGGCTTTTATGTCACTGCATGGACTCCTGCTTTGATTCTGGCTTTTATGTCACTGCATGGACTCCTGCTTTGATTCAGGCTCATATACTAACCGCACGCGTGTTTTTTATATATCCCTATTTTCAAATTTACAATGACACTTTAAAACACAATAGCCCACTTATGAATTATAAACGTTATGAAGACGAGGTAGTTCTTTCGTGTTTTTCTAACACATAATATAACCGTGATATGTTAATTCTGTACAGCATGTGTAACACAACCCATGTCGTGAAACGCTTATGGCAATATTGTTAACAACATATTCAGCGTTACGGTTATGTTCAGAGTAAGGACGTATTACATTCACAATTAAATGAAACTACGTGATGTAATATTATTTCTACTTTCTTTAATTGAACGCAAAGATCTTTGCTCATGCAAAGATCTTTGCTAATATCCCCCCTGAAGATGTTGTAATACAACGAAACCTAGGTCGTGGTAAAGAAATTATAAAAAGTAGAAATAATACTACATCACGTATTTTCATTTAATTGTGAATAATGAGTTTCTACAAAATTAACGCCAAATATATTCAACACGATGTATCACATATTCTCCACTTACTATCAATTGGTTAGCGTGGATAGTACAAAAATTATGGTGCAATTGAAAAAAATACCTCTAAAACCCTCAGATATGAACATTGGAAATGGATATTTCATTTAAAATATATAAAAATTAATTATGAATTTCTATTTCTTATGATTTTCAAGTGTTTTTTATTAAATAAAAAAATATTTCGTAATTTTCTCACCCAATACTTTTTAAATAAAGACAATGTTAAAATTAAAACTCTTTTGATATATTATTCTTCAGAAGAAAAAACGAAACTCTTAAAAGATTCCACATGCATCCGTGTAAAAATGGTGGGTAAGGAAATGAATTTCTTGAATTTTTTATTTCCAAGCATAGAGTTTGTGGTATTAATTGAAATTATTAGTTATAAAAGTCACAAATGTTTTTTTTTATTATTTTAGATATTTTGCCTAGAAACGTACTGAAAAATATGTAAATTATATGCCCCTCACTATTTTTGAAAATACTTCACCCAAAATTATGAAAAACAGCTTTTTAGAGTCCTTCACAAATGTTTTGGACCCCATCACGGTGATTCAAGATGCCATAATTTGTGAGAATTTTACGATAATGCATATACCCCCCACTTAATTATATTGAGTATAATTAAATATGTATCGTGTTAGTAAATCCATGTTAACGATAGCTTATTATAAATAAAGTATCTTGACTTGAAACAAAGTACAAAATCTTTAAGAGGCGATGTAAATCGACATAATTATCAAACCATAACAATATTTTTGGGAGATGAAAATTATACAATATTTATTACAATTATACGTGCTATATGCCCGCAAAACTTTACGGAGCTAAATCAGTATCTGATATGTCAATGTAATTGTTACGTTTGTCAGAGATATCCTACGCATTATAAAAACATGGTGAAAATTAATATGAATATTTGCAATCGTTTAAAAAGTTGATGATGAAGAGGCCAAGTCTGCAATTTCAGCTTTTTGAAATCAAACAGTTAAAGCGTGTAATCTGGACAAATAAGCTCACTTTTGCATTTGAAAAATTCCGTTACGCCCAACGCAGGTAACTTATAATTATCGGTCAAAATATTATTGGAGAAAATAGGACATATAAAATTTATCAAAGAGAAAATCAGTTTTCTAGACATATTTATAGAATAAACTTCTCGTATCTGAGTATGACTCATACAAGTGATATTCATAAACATATAGGCAAAATATTTAATGGTATTTATTTTGAACTACTTGCAAATATTAATATTAATTTTCACCATTATTAATATAAAATATCTGCAAATAGTTTAAAATAAACACCAATAATTTTCACCAGTGAACATTTTACAAACGTCATGTAAGTTTTTTTCCAATAATTCCGATTTTAGTAATTTTGGAGTTAAAAATGAGAGAACGCAAAAATATTTGATTTTTGTATATTTTCAACATTTATTTTTTTTTAAATACATCTATTAGGGATTTCTAATAATTTTAGAATACTTTTTATTTCTATTATATATTGCCTACTATATCTTTCACAGACGTAAAAACATGTTTCAGAAATTTTAACATCTATAATAGCCGCTATAGTTTTCATCTAATTTTCTAGTCCGATTGCTGTTTTTTATGATTTGCATTTTTAATTTTTTTTTACTTTACTTTCTCATAATGGGCAATTTTAAACGAAATACCACATAATATATAAAACTATGAAGAAATTATGTTAACAGCTTAATTTACACCTTCGCGTATAAATATTTTAAAATTTACTAGTGCAAAATATGTTGGTTTATAAGATATAATACTTTTCCAAATATATCGCATAAATTTTGAGAAAATCGACTATGAAAGATAGAGAGAAAGATCCGTGAGTGACCTCATAAAGTTTCCGTTTTTCCTTCTGGGGCTGTTTTATTACAAAATTTTTATTTACTATCTCAACTGATATTTTAGACTTTACATGAAATAAAAAACAAAATTAGATAATTCTTGACCCTCAAAAATTTCCATGTGAATATTTTTGTGTATTAATTTTGTGTACATTAATATATTTCATTGAACTTCTACCTTAAATGATTTGTTAGAAAAGTGTTATGCACTTTTTTGCTCTAGAAGTATCTTAAATCAAATTCGAAAATGAATAATTTTCATACTTACACAAGGTGTTATTGCAAAATATCTTCTTGTAATATATTATACACCACAACGTCTCTGCTTTGCCGGGTTCTAAAGTTTCTTCATGAAATGGTTCGTAAGTAAAATGAACATACATATTTACGGAATGACTTGGGAGAATCTTATAAGAGTTACGGCGGTTTTTAGGTACGGAAACCAATACGACCCTGACTTAGAATCATTCGATTTTTTTGTTATGAATGTTTTAACCTTTATTTACTTGTTTTACGTTACATTTATGTTAGGAATTTAAACACACAATGTAACAGTTTGCTACTATCGTAAGTTTCCTGGTAATTAAATTAATTTTTTTTAATAAGCTTAAATGTTAAATCATTCTGAGCTGAATTTCCACGAGAATTTTTAATAATTTAAATTTGGAGAAAAATACTTGGAAAGGTCTCAAGGCATAATGATATCTTCAGCTTAAACATCAGCTCCGAAAGCTATAATTTTAACATAGAGTGAGTAACGCATTCGGGCGAAAAAATTATCTACGTTAATTTTTGTAGGACATTGCATTATATACTTTAAAATTCCATTCAAATCTGATAAGTTCATGTCAGCTCTTTTTATGTATAACTCTTTGCAAATAAAGTTGCACAAATAGCATGCAGGACATTTAACTAGAAGCTTGTTGGTAAAAGTTATGCATTAAATCGAGTCGGAGTCGGAGTTATATTGGTGATGCGGGAAAAATATAATGTGGAAATTTATGAGCACCGATACAACAGCAAGAAATATGAAATATTGGATCAACCAGAAGTAAATACTTTGAATTTCGTGTAAGATAATTAAATTGAATTTAAGTTAAACTAGTTGGTTAATAAGAGTTTATAATCTCATTAAACTACATAGCTAATGAACATTTGGCGTATTGCTTACTGAAGCATGCTTTCGTAGTTTTTATTGACTTTTATCCAACCTAGTTGTTAACGATTATGGATTTTTTCTAATTCCCAAGCTTTCAACTCAACAATATTCGCGGTAGACATTTTATAGCTAATCCCTTCCATAAGTTGTACTGTACATCTAGCGGCCTGTCGTTTTTTTATTGTTTTGAATGGGTTTATTGTATTCACATTAACACCTGTTTGCGCTTTAATCAAAATCTTTTATTATCAGGTTTATCCCTTTTGAAATAAATATGCAACAATATTAAATATAACTAAATTGTTATTGGTTTTATTAAAGCAACGATAATTAACGAAATAAAGAGGGATCTTTTTCTATTTCATCTACATTTATAATGCATAATTAAAATTTTAAGCGGAAAATAAATATATTTTTGACAAACATAACTTCATATTTGTTTAAATTAGTTAAAAGTCATACTTAAATTTCTTATTTATATTTCGTTCATATATTTAACTGGTCACATTTATTATTTTTCTTATTTTGATTTCATTTTGTATATTAACTGGTCACATTGTAAAAATGAACCACAATTAAATATAACGGATAGTAAATTGTGATGTAATGAGACTTGTATTTGAAAAAAGTTTTTCTGAGTATTATATTTCTATTCCTTCTCAAAATAACTGAATATATGACAAAAAATTACTTATAATATTAATAAAATTTTCAAACTTTTACAATTATAACTTTAGATGTCTATTTTCTGTAACAAATTTAGTTGCTTCTCGGAGGGTGAAATATCAAAGATCGATTAATAATACTGGGAAATTTCTTTTACTTTTTCCTATCAATTTTGTTAGCATACAATAATAATAGATTTTCTTTTAGTATTATAGTCACCACTAACTTGCTTTTTATTTTTTTTTATTATTCAGTTTTCGCTAAATGAAGGAACGATTGCTATATTTTTTTATATTGTTACAGATTATTTGAGGAATAATTGAAATTGACTCTAATTTCTGGTTTAAAATGAAAATACGTATATATATATATATATATATATATATATATATATATATATATATATGTATATATACATGTAATATTATCAGGTCGTAGAATTATATATATACATAGAATACGATATAATATGTATATCTAGAATACGTATAAATGAAACGAAATTTTTCAATTAAATTTTCACCTACCTTCAGACGTTCCAATTATTGCACACGTATCTAAAACCGATGACAATACAATAATTTCACTTTTATGATATTCTCATTACGACTAAATCATAAAAAAAAGTATCTCAATCTTTATTACATCAAGTCGTAATAAAAAAAAATATTTAAATTTTTATCACAAGTTACATGCACAAAGACTGACGATTAATAGTGTTTCTCGTCAGAATGGATGGTCTCCAAATAGGAGAATTTGATTGCTCCAAGCTAACCGGGAGTTCCCCACGTAATGGTGATGCATTATATGAAGTGCCTATGTCATGGAAATATGGGTAGAATAATTTTAAGTTTATAGTTATACATAAAATGTTAAAATTAAATTGCCCACACTATATGTTCCTTTAATTTTCTTTTACGATAAAAAAAATATAAATATAATTTAAAAAACTAAAAAACACACTTTTGTAACAATATGAACTAATAAATAAAAAATAATATTAATTGGAAAGAATGTCTCACAACACGGAATAATGAATTATTTTGAATGAGCTTAAATAAAATCATTGACAAAAAATAACCTACAATGAAAAAAAACGTTGTGTGCTCTCGATTTATTTTTTTGTAATAACTCTACCTTAAAAAGTAGATAGCGATAAAAAAATTACGACAACTGATATCAAGCTACAATGGCGCGCTTTTTTAGTTTTTCTTAAACTAATTTTTTTTACTGTTACACATTATTTATGGCTCAGGTGTGTGCTTTGAAAGCAAAGCCTCTATTTCAATGTCTATGGTACTTTCGAACTACATTTAATAAACAAAGATAGACTAAACCGGCTACCTACGTAATGTCTTGAAAGTGTGTAAGGTAAGTAACACGGCGGCTGTGAAATTTTTCTGCTGCTCTACAGTCGAGTATCAGCGCGTATACGCATCTAATGGCAAATGTATATATTTAATTACAAATAATGTGGGAAAAGTTAAGATAGATAAAAATATATACATTGCAAAATGCAGGACATTGTGTACAATCAGTTGCATTATTTTTATAACAAATGTGTCAAGGCAAGTTTTACAGAAGTTATTACCTAATATTCGAAATAAAGAAATTTCATTTCAAACATGTAGTTTTCTGAAATGAAATGTTTCTAAACGAGCTCTTGAATATTCTTTGTTATGTCACATAGTTTGTACGGTAGGTCTAAGAATTCTTATTAAATTATCTTTACGTTTTGGGTAAGACAATCATACAAGTTGACGTATTGCAAATTTTTATTTTAAAGAGTTCATATAATAGGTTTTGTAAATTATTAATATTTCTTCAATTTGAGTTTTATCTGTCTGGCTTTATATTTTCTCAAAATGCTTTTTAGTATTAGTGAAGGCAGATTAATATGCACTTTCAGTTTTTAGTAATAATTTAGGGATTAAAGTTTTATACAACAAACTTATATTAGACCGCACGTATACACCAATAAAATATCGAAATTAATGTATTCAAAATATGTAGCGCTAGTTAACGCTTCAAAATTTATTAAGGTGCCTTATTTATCGAGTTATATTGCGTGTTCACGATTTGAATAAAGAATTTTTTATAGAAGTAGCATTTTTAATATTTTTTCTTTGTATTTTTACGTAGTTTTTATAAGATACATTTTGTTATTCAATTTGTCCTAATCATTCGAACTTTTAATTTCATCATTTAGAAGAGTTACAATTTAATTAATTTTAATTACATTTTGTTTTGCTGTTCAGGCTTATATTACATATAAAATTAATTAAGAAAATTGCAAATGAAATGAAAGGTTTTATCTCTCGAAATATGTCGACTTTATCTTGAATATATAATTCTTAACTTCTAAACGTTGAAAAATATAAACATTTCATCGGTTTGTGACTGCGGTCACTTCAGTTAGCGATTAGCAAAATTTCAGATTTTTTTTACTCTTATTGCGCAAAAATCAAATAATCTCTCGAAGCAGTGTCTCAGATTCTTTTGTGTCTTTGTATAATTTATTTTAAAATTGTTTTTCTGTCATTCAATTAAGTGTTGTTTTATGAAAAAATATTACATTGAAGAAAACTTTGACCGGTAAACAATATGGCTTTCCGCTTTTGCGAGTGCCGATTTTTTGCTGTTTTATTTTTTGTTTTATTGTCCTTTGACCTATTTTTATGAAAAAAAATTAGGAAGTGACTTAAAGTGATGGACAAAATCAGAACTGCAAAAAACTCTTGCAGAGGAACTTGTTCCTCACAAGCGTCATTAGACCTAATGGAGCTCCGACAATAATTTGTTTGTTTGGACATACTTAGAGATAAAACTAATCTCGTCATAATACATTATTATTCAATTTTTAATATCGAATATATTTGAAAATTTCTATTCAAAGTTTAATAGTTTTGTATATCACAGAAAAATCATGGGACATAATGGTAACATTTTACGTCTATCTATCCCCTATAAGATCATGTCTTCTAAGTCAAATAGTTCTAGCGAAAAAAATATTTGAAACACAATTTGCACAATAGACCAACATAAAGGTAATGTTACCAGAACGTTGGATATTTTGTTGGTTATGAGAAAAAATTGAGCGTGTCAGCTCCGACGCGCGACAAAAATTTACTCCTTAAGTACGATTGTCTTGGAATGTATAAAGTAGGTAACTCTGTATTTAGATTTAAAAAAAGAAATTATATTCGTGTAAACAAGTTAATCCTGAATTCTATTTTCATTATAAACGTGTACATTTGATTGTACTCACCCTTTCATTAGTAATATCACTAGCATTATAATTCTTGGCAATAGCGCCCAAGCGTTTTTTTTTTCATCTTCTAGCTTGCTCTGTCGATGCGTTTATTTTTAATTATATATTTGTAAGGGATCAACATCTTCAACAATAGCCTTATCTCCGTTTCCGTGCAGCTTCCTTTTCTTGTATTCATACTTTGTTGTTAAATACATTAATTTCATCCAAACAGAAACGGCTCTTAAAACTTAATATATGATCTGTGCTTACATCTATCTGTAAATAATTCGATATATCAAGATGTGCGTGAAATTATGTACCTTACGTATTGCGCAGATTAAATCAAAACATAACTCTCCTATCGTCTAATCTTTGACTTTCGAAACTCGATCTGTTAATACTAGTTTAATGTTCGTCTATTGAACCATCAGATACATAACACGACGATTTATATTAATCTAGACTTCAGTAGTCGCGATTTAATCTCATTTTATGTTTGGTCTATTAATACGAGCCTATGTGTTTAAACTCCGTCATTGTGACAAAGCCGTAGGAATATGCAAAACAAACATATTGATATCTCATTCTAAAGATGGGCAGAAATGTTGCGCGTAGAGGTTACTTAACGTTTACATTTTTTCTAACACTCTGAATTTCGTTTGCTTTAAATTATACATATATATGTACATATACATGTACATAAATATATGTATGTGTGTATATATATATATGTAAGTGTGTATATGTTTATATATATATACATATATATATATATATATATATATATATATATATATATATATATATATATATATTACGCGTCTATTTCATTTCAATTGGTTAATTAAGAAATGTTCTAAATTACTGCTGCTTTTTTAAGGCATATATTTTATGGCTTTTAAAAAGGTACACCCTTCTAAATTTTTGAATGAACGAAACCACATGTACTTAGTATAGGTTTCTATAAGACTTTTGCGCCATAGTATATGTTTCTATAAGACTTTTGCGTACAAAATTTCAGGTTAGGTATTAAAGTTACAACGCAATGTTGATATTAATGAGGAATGTCGTTGAGAGAAGGCAAACAATAAGCGCGATCAGTTGCGAAGATAGCAGCGGTATTGGATTGATAGAAAGACAATTATTTCACTAAATAAAACAATTTAATTTCCACGCGAGCTGAGCTTTGGACAAAAGTTAATGGTGAAATAAGCGACTGATATTTTTTTTTTTTTTGATGTAATGAGCAAGACAAGTTAATACAAACCGTCCTTACAAATATTTTCTTTTTCAATTATTATCGAATTATCCTTGAAAAAATTCTTATTCGCCAATTTTAGGTCACACAATTGAATTTGTGAGGTAAATATCTACCAGAGCGTAAAATGAGGTACATTTCTGTAATTCGAGTACTATGTTAAAGCTTTTGTGGATGAAATGGTACAAAAGACTATTATTGATAGACTGAAGGTTTAATTTTAGAAAATAAGTGCCTTTTTAGGAATTATGCCTTTTTTGTAATAACTGTTTTTTATTTACCCAAAAATAGGATTTACTTAACAGTGTAAAGGATTTTCTTAAAAGTTTAATTTTCAAACGAACTATACATGAGCCTGATGAAGACAAAAACTTGCGAAACTCAGAGAATCGATTGTGATTAATGCCCCTCAGGTATTTCAATAGAAACGTTATAAAGCTCATTGTCAAATTAAATAATTTCTCAAGCTATGGCTAATCTGGATCTCCAAGCAATTCATTAATTTGATTGTCGTCCAAAAAACTTACCATTTTGCCAAAGTAAGCAAAGTACGAGTATCAGTAAAGTGTAAGAAATAAAAAAGCAGATTAATTGCTTCATCGAGCATTTACCCACCCTGATATATAACTCCAATGCCATTAGCCAATGCACGCTTTCCGTTTGCCTACTGCAATCGAAATTGTGGGCAAAATAGAGATCCGTTGGGTAAAATTTTACACCACGAAGGTTTTTTGGGGTTTAAATAGGTCATTAAGAGAAAGAGTAGGGATATCCGAATTTTATATATTTGTGTATAAACTAACGTGTAATTTTCTAATTATTTTTCAACAGTTCGGTAACTCGAAAAGCAAACAGTGAGAATTTATCGGTATGTTCGATAAACATGGATTAATCAAAGATAAAGTCGTATTACTTGTTTTTTGGATATACCTAAACGAATTAATTTTGTTGAATTTGTTTAAGAATATTATTGAAAGAAGTCTATCAGCCGGTATTTATTACGCCAAAAGATACACAATACCTTCGTTTCATTTTTTCAGATACTGGTTCATGTATAAAGCAGTATCCTCATAGTATTCCTATTTAGTGATATTGTGGTACAAGACTGCATTACTCACTATGTTCTATGAAACACAAGAATAAAAATTTAACTTTCGCAGCAAATTAGATATCCATAGCCAAAAATGTTGATAGTATGATAAATTTAAATCTACAACTATCGACTACTGAATATGCGTGTCAAAATCAAAGTAGAGGAAATTGAAACAAATTTTTGGTAAAAAAAAATTCTAACCGATTTTTTTAAAGTTTTTCATAAAGCTTTTCTGCTGAGAAAATATTGGTTCAAAACCTTTTTTAACAACGAAAGGATCAGTGAATCAATATATATATATATAAAATTCCATCTCTATACAATGAGAGAAATAACTACATCACCGCGTTATTATTTTAAAAATAAAATTAATACCAAATTAATAAAATACTATGATTAACAATGAAAGAAGGGTTTTCCACAAAAGGGTTATATTGTTTTAGGTATGTACATAATTATTGTTTAGGACAATGAACTTCAAACAATACAGGAATAGAATGAGAACCCACTCTACATTCATTGTCAAAAGCTACCTGTGAAAATATAGGTTGAAATTCCGAAACGTTTGTTTAGTGGAACTTCAATTGAATTGTAAGTTTAGCTTAGCAATCGGAAAATGAGGGGAAACGGTTCATCTTTTCATTTAATACCATTATGGATGTGAATACCTTGTGCTACTAAAGTAAAGGGACGAATACGATATATCTATATGGATAAATAATTATTAGATCAGGATCGCACACACGCACGAACTTACCTACGCATGCAAAATACGCACCCACTCACGCACACATGTACGAACACTTATTCACGTAAAACTACTCCTATCGTATTCTAACACAGCTATTATAATACATATTTTAATAAATTTTTATGAATTTTACACTCATTTATTTTGGCACAACCCTAACTTTAAATTGGTTTTCACATTATGATATTCAAAAAGGATTAAAACCTTTAAGTCTATTATATTATATTACGTCGCATTTTATTTGTACTGAAATATTTTCTTCGTCGCTGATAGTATAAGATGCTCCGTAAGAGAGTAGTTTGTTCGTAAAACGGATATTTATTGTTGCGAATATTTACTGAATTTACAAAAATTTAAAATTTTTCACAGGTATGTTCACGTTTTTGATACATGATAATGGTACATGTTATAGATCATTTTATACCGCAAAAACCGTGATAGTAATTTGTACAATGTGTAGTAATTTGCAGAAGTAATCATCGATATGAAACTCTTATCTTTATTTATTACATCATTTTTACCTACTTACTATCAATTATAATCATTATATTGACATGTACATATAAGGTTGCGTGCATTAAAAACTGACATAAATATTCCTTCTTTGGGCAGAATAAACGTCCTGTTGGTGAATTAAACAGTATTTGTTACGAGGACCAAAAATGCAGCGTGGCAAACAGCGTGTTAATTAGAGCACAGTTCAAGAGCTATATCTCTACTTGTATTCAGCAAACGGTTTATTAATTTTAATTGAAACAATATTCCGTAAGTAATAGGGTGAAGGTTAGACTGATAAAAACCCGGACCCAAATTAATTAAAATAAAGCATGACTATAAGCCGTCAAGTCTTGCTCGCATAGTTTGCTGCTATTGCGTGTGATGCCGTTTCGTTTTTCGGTTAATTCACTTAAATATTTCAGACAGATCATTGATGTTTCCTAGAATAAGTATTTTTTTAGTATGCCTGTTGTTTTTATTATTTTTTAAGATCTTTTCCTATTTTTGAATAAATATGTAATAATGTCAAATGTAAAGAGAATATTATTAATTTGGCTCATTATCGTGAGTTTGGGATAGGTAATTTTGTGATGCATGCGTCTATTTATAGATTATTGCAATTAAAATAAATAGCAGTAAATTATTTGCAAAATGGTTTAAGTGGAATCGGAAGACAAGGTCCGAAGCTTAGGAATAATTTATTATATTAAATAATCCATCTTAATTTCTAAACATATTACCTGAAATATTCGGTGTAGAATAAAATAGAGCCTCAAAAAATAAGTTTAATTTTAATTTATACTGGTTAGAGTACTTGCTAAATGTTTTTTTTATTTAATTGCTCAATACAATGTTTCGTACATTAGAATTACTCACGTATTATTTTTTATTTAATTAGTCAGTATAATGTTTTGTACATTAGAATTAGTCACATGAATTAGTCTCAAACTTAAGAATATTTGAATAAATTAATTTTGCTTCTATTTCGGCTTGATATTTTTTCGAAACATGTCAGTTCATTTATTACATTTAACTTGATGTTGACAGGTACTGATTTTTGTTTCTGAAACAAGTTTTGAGTAGTCAATTTATACAAAAATGTTTATAATGACATTACAAAAATTATTATAAAGTATACGACATTTATATAACCTTAAATTACATTTGTGTAAATGAAATTAGTAAAACTAAAGGGTTTTAAAACTGTATTTAAATGAAATATAATATCTTGGCTATATTTTTTACTAAGTATCGACTTCATAAATTACAAGATGCGTGACTCAATTCTAATGCCATCTTGATCGGGCTTTAAATGCATCCATCACATTGCGCACAAATTCGGACGTGAAGTAATTTAGATTTAACTTCATCAGAGATAAATGTATAGAGGTAGTGAAAACTAAAAAACAAGTTTATGGTAATAAAATAAATCTACCAAGATGATAAATATGCCAACAATAAATAAACTAATTAAAGGTTTTTAAGAATATTCCAATGGCAGGAAATTTTATTTTTTATTGGAGGTAATTACTAAAAGCTATGTAAGAAGCCTTAATGTTTGAGACATTTTGAAATGGTCAACCAAAATGCCATTAGAAATATTTACTTGCAAATCAAGTTTATGTGTTAAATATTGATTTTAATTTAATTGTTTTTTTCTATTAGTTTTACTAGGGAATTTGAAATGCTATTTAAGGAATAAAATTTGAGGGAGTAAATATCAACATTTTTTTATGTTTTACATATCACGGATACAAATCAAAAACAGAACTCATAAAAATTCTGAGACGTTTTTTATTTATATGTAAATAAATTGTAGAGATATTTATTGAAGACATGATTATAACTACGTTTATGTTCGTCCTTCGTCCCCTAACCCTTCTCCGAAATCGTGAAAGTCAAAATTAAGAAAAAATAGCATAACTAGAGATCCGAAAAACTACCGAGAATTTCGAATTACAAATTAGAAATGAGCAAACAGACATTTCAGCTTTTTAAGAGAATCACATGGAAAATCATAATATTGGAAAATTCAAAATTCAGACAAAGCGGTTTAAAATACTGTCATCCTTAATCCTCTAATTATATTATTACGTTATATGAAACTAATTATACAAATAATTATATTATTGCATTATATGATTTTTAATTTATTATTTTTATCTTCACAGCTTTCTTAAAATGTACTAAACTGCACTGCCTTACCAAAATTATAATCACAAGCAGTTTGTAACAACGAATATAAAAATTTAGTGAAATTGCAACAAACTACTCCTTAAATTGTGCTAAATAGTATCAAGGAAGTAACTAAATTATATTTTAAATGAATGAGTTAAATCCATTTTATCAAACGGCCCCAAACGGTCCGTGAGCTAAGCCACAGTGCTAGAAATAAATTATTCACTAAGTATCTGTTATAAAGTTTTGGAAGATTGCGGGCCACTCTACTATTGCGGCCTTCACCGTTTTACATTTACTGACTGTATTATGCATGAGCTCGACTTTGAAATTATTAAAATCTGATTTCAGTGAAGATAAATAGATAGCGATAGTGAACACAAATTTACAATCTGTTGACAATGTTTTTCTTGAGGTTTTACTAAAATATGTTTTGAAGAAATTAAAATATATTAAAATCTGATTTCAGTGAAGATAAATAGATAGCGATAGTGAACACAAATTTACAATGTGTTGACAATGTTTTTCTTGAGGTTTTACTAAAATATGTTTTGAAGAAATTAAAATATATTAAAATCTGATTTCAGTGAAGATAAATAGATAGCGATAGTGAACACAAATTTACAACCTGTTGACAATGTTTTTCTTGAGGTTTTACTAAAATATGTTTTGAAGAAATTAAAATATATTAAAATCTGATTTCAGTGAAGATAAATAGATAGCGATAGTGAACACAAATTTACAATCTGTTGACAATGTTTTTCTTGAGGTTTTACTAAAACATGTTTTGAAGAAATTAAAATATATTAAAATCTGATTTCAGTGAAGATAAATAGATAGCGATAGTGAACACAAATTTACAATGTGTTGACAATGTTTTTCTTGAGGTTTTACTAAATATGTTTTGAAGAAATTAAAATATATTAAAATCTGATTTCAGTGAAGATAAATAGATAGCGATAGTGAACACAAATTTACAATGTGTTGACAATGTTTTTCTTGAGGTTTTACTAAAATATGTTTTGAAGAAATTAAAACATATTAAAATCTGATTTCAGTGAAGATAAATAGATAGCGATAGTGAACACAAATTTACAATCTGTTGACAATGTTTTTCTTGAGGTTTTACTAAAATATGTTTTGAAGAAATTAAAATATATTAAAATCTGATTTCAGTGAAGATAAATAGATAGCGTTAGTGAACACAAATTTACAATCTGTTGACAATGTTTTTCTTGAGGTTTTACTAAAATATGTTTTAAAGAAATTAAAATATATTAAAATCTGATTTCAGTGAAGATAAATAGATAGCGATAGTGAACACAAATTTACAATGTGTTGACAATGTTTTTCTTGAGGTTTTACTAAAATATCTTTTGAAGAAATTACAAGTTTAAACTGACTATTGTGGTAATCAAATATTATGATCATTAGAAATTAACTAACTCTTAATTTACAAGACAATTATTTTCCGTAAATCAAAATATGTTTACTTTAATTTTATTATTTGCTTTATCCAAATATTTGAAAATTTAAAAGTTAATGAAACGGATGACATATATGAATTCCGATCGGATCGATAGTTCTTTCATGATATTTTAGATATGTTATTTCTCTCCCCCATAAAATACACAATATAAATTTCCTTCATAAAAAAAATAAGTTATTGAAGAGGCAACCAGTTCATGTATTAAAGCGTTCTGAAAAAAGTAATCAAAGATTTTTTGAGATTATTTTTCTTTGGCTCACCTTTTACGAACTTGTCAATTATTAGTATTTATTAAAAATTTGCATTTAATTAGACATTTTTATTCAATTAAATGTTACTCAGGTTTATGTTAAATTACATTAGGGGCAAAAGAGCTATCACCACGATAAAAGTTACATTTGAAACACGAAATCTTTGTCTTTGAAACGAGCGTCGAATCTGAACTAGCCGACAATTTATAGGATTTTGCTGTCGCATATAAAAATAAAAGTTTGGTAACATTACATAAGTTGTATTAAATTCTATTCGTTTTTTTTATGGTTGCACTGTAACGTTACAAAAATGGAAGTCTAAACAAGGATTTGTAAATTGATTAAGTTGGGATGTATTTAACATGGCGATGAAATGAAGATTATTGTTTAATTTATGATTGCTGGCACGAATATTGAAAACAGGGGAAACAAATAATTTAGATGGTAAAGAAATCCATAGTTTACCGCGAAAGATGTAGTATTCTGAAGAAATAATTTCATCAATTTTGATTGTTATATATGAATAAGTTACAATGTAAACATTATTAAAGACAAAAAATGTAAAATTTATTAGTACGCAAGCTTGGTTCTACTCACGAAATTAAACGTTCTAGGTATAATTGTCGTCGCCGTGGTGTGTTTGGTTGATGGTTGCTTTTGACGACCCGGCGTATCTCGAAGACCCGTGTTCGATTCCCGGTTGTTTGTCGAGCGGGGCTGGATGGGTGTTATGGTTGGCTGAAAAAGGTTGTTCTCGTAGCAGTAATTTCGACATACGTATTAATTAGATATATTAAAGTAGATAAATAAATAAAATATAATTACCTTCTTTGCTGTCTCGTCAATAATATACTAGATAATTTCATTGTAACTTTAAAGAAGAAGCATATACAAACTTTGCTTATTCGAGAAAATAAGTTTAGCCAACCTACGTAATTTATTTTAGAAATTATTACACCGGTAAAATAGGTAATAAGTTGCAAATGACTTTGTTAAAAATCAGGTTGCAAAGTTTCATATAAATTAATTCCTAATATTAAATCAGTTAAAGGCGATATTAATTTTGTATTATACTTTTTATTTTATTATATTTGGACTTAATTACTTGTAGATTGATTCTGTTTAAGATTCCGTAATCAGAAACGGAACCCTAATGGTTTGGTCGTATCCCTGTGTGTCAAGCATACACTCTAAAACTATGGAAACAAAAACAATATGTACATCATTTTGTTTTTGTTTCCATAGTTTTAGAGCAATGTGCGTAAAAAAATGCAATTATTTGGTTCAAATAAAATCTCAATTACTATGTAGTAAACAATTTCCAATTTAAAGCCTTAATAAAACCTTATTGCGGAGAATAACATTAGAAAGGTTTTTAAAGTAAAAGTGTTCATTCCGTGACAAAATTTTTCTTTTTTTCCCAAATTTGAAGAATACAATTGTTACACGACTTTTTAAAAACCTCTTTTCCGAAGTCAAAAATATTTTTAGTAATTTTTTTCCTTTTAAGTCAAAAAGGGAAGAAGAAATAAGTTTTTACGATATTTTTATTATTAGTTTAGTAGCAAGTTGTATTTAAAAAAATTTCCCAAAAACTGTTCCCTATTATATTTTACTATTAATTTTTTTCACCTATGATGGAAGATACGTTAATTATTCTGCAATATAAATTATTTTTCAATATGCCAAGTAAATTAAATAAAATTATTCCCTAAACCCAACAAAAACTCTCCATAATATTCGCTTCCACATTTAAAGTGTTTTATTGTCTAAATGAGAAAACATTCGTTAGGTTTTGAAAAACGAAAAGTAACAAGTTGAACTTTAGAACGACTTACAATTAGTTTTTTCAATGTATAAAATTTTCCTCTTTTCACCGTTTAAAATAGGGTAAGGTACGTTTCCTCTAATCAGTTGATTGATATCCTGATATCCGTGTCATGTAGGTAAATTGGCCATATC
This sequence comes from Druceiella hillmani, assembly GCA_039881145.1. Lineage (NCBI taxonomy): Eukaryota > Metazoa > Arthropoda > Insecta > Lepidoptera > Hepialidae > Druceiella > Druceiella hillmani. The sequence goes on from JAYKKI010000076.1 coordinate 8,325,009, forward strand.
ATGTAGACAAAAGGTCACGCGGCTGCTGGACAAAATAGCTACGAGAGAAGGGTACAGCAAATATGACAATTTTTCCATTTTGCTGTGGTTTGTGACGAAATAGCCATTGAAATATTGAAGCCACTGCATAATAATACGGTTAATAAAGTATAAACTTAATCTAACTTTTCTAGTAGTATTTAATATTGAATATAATTGAACAGCTGATCGTGGACAAATTATTATCCTATTTGTTTTTAAAAGTCTTAATTGTAATCTCGTATCATGTTTACGTATGTAAACAACCAGACTATAATTATTTTTCCTGCTTTGGTAACTAATATAAATAGTAGCGTAAGCAAATAAAAAGTACTAAAACTAATATTTAAAGTATTATTAAATATTTAGCAGATAATTAATTTAGGGTGAATATGCTGACACATATCCAACTTAAAAGAAACAATATCTCAGCTTTTCCAAATAGCCTTACACAAGGGAAGATATTTTGTATCTTTTGACAAAAACCAACCACACATTGTTATGAGGAAGCACAAACTATCTTTCAATAAATAACTGTAAGATTGCATTTGAGGTGGATTATAAGAAATACCTACATTTGAACTTTCATGTCACTAACACCTTGTTATAAAGAATCACAAGCTATCTTTTAACAAATAGCTTTAAGATTATATTTGAAGTTGATTATAAGAAATAATTACCACTGAAATTTCTGATTAGTAACACCTTGCTTTAAGGAATCACGAGCTAACTTTCAATAAACAGTTTTAAGATTCCATTTGAAATGGATTATAAGAAATACTTACATTTGAACTTTCGTGTTTATAATGTAAATTCTCCTTATTATTTTTGAATGCTAGTTTAATGTGAAATAGGTATAATACATGATAATTTTTCAACACATCAGGTATACATTGATGAATTAAGAATATTAGAGTCTTTTTATATAAATTTAGAATGAAAGAATAAATTTTTTTACATGATATAAATGAAAGAATAAAGTTATTAAATCCTTAAGCCTCTACTATTTATACTAGTGAAGACATGCTGAGGTTTCTTTGAGGGCATAAAGAGACGCTATTTCATGACGGTTTTCATTCCTTTTCAAAAATATTTTAAGCGATAAAGTTTTCTTTTATTGCACCCAAAGAAACCCTTTGAAAACAACCGAAGGCTTTGCGTACTCCCAGTGATTTAATAGTAAGGGATTACAAATTGTAGGCTGCAGCTATGACAGAGGTTAATCGATTAATATTTGAAAGCCAAAATGGTCCTTTAAGTATTTTTGTAAAAAAAAATTGTAAAATTAATCCACACTTCTTTTTGAAATGTGGTTAATCCTATAAATATATTTTTGCAGTTGAATTGAAACTTTGAAGAATATTAATTTTCCAATGTCTTTACAAAGAGGGATAATTATAACACAATTCAATGTTAATTTAAAAATAGAACAAATATTGGACCGTTGAGCAATTAAATTAATAATGAGAATAATGAAAATATTGCTTATGCGGCGTAAATTGTAATTATTGTTAATGTCGTTGAACTTTGAACAATACCGAAACTTATCGAGAAACCACTTTTCATTCATTATCAATATCGCTTTCTGTCGAATCAAAAGCTACCTTTGAAAGCTTCTGTCGATATTATTTAATATTTTCTAGTTGAAATATAAAATTAGTGGGTAGGTCACCAAACCAATCGTATTCGGAGAATGAAGGTAAATTTTGAATTAATTAAAACAAGGGATTCGATATCTAAGTAAAATTTCGAACTTAATTCTTGGAATGTCATGTAAGCATGAAGGAACCAGTTAAATATATTTGAATTGATAAATCATTCGATTGATTTACTGATGGAAATGATATATACTCAGAATTCTTTTGTCATGTTACATGAGACATAACAGAACCAAGTAAATTACCTAAGGTGAAGAAAAAGGTGTGTGTTACTTTAAAGGAGATGTCTTCTACTAAGTATTACATTTCTAGTCGACAAAAAGTAAAGTTTTACAATACAATACGGACAATATTTCTTTTCCTGTATGTATGTAGAAACAAACATCGAATTTTTTTAATTTGTTACTATGTGTTAATTATGTTAATTATGTGTTAATTATGTTACGTCTAAATTTTCAAATACCAATTAACGAATATTTTTTTAAATTTATTTTTCCTGAAATTTTGCTATTTTGAAAAATATGTTGATTATTTATAGTATTCACTGCATATTTGATCGTAGAAAGTATAAATTTATTTCTCAATTCAAAGTGTAATTGAAACGGATGGAAGCCTGTGACACATAAAATCTATAAGTCTTTGCTTTTTTATATAATTTTGACGAATCAAATTCAATGTTACTTGGAAGCAGGTTCAGCTACCTGTATGTTCACAGTCCAGCACTACGCTTTTAAAATCAGCATTGTCTCTTTTTTCCCGAACATATATATATGTTATAAAAATTATTAACATATATATATATATATATAAATATATATATATATATATATATATATATATATATATATATATATATATATATGTATATATATATTCATATTTATGGATGCAATAATATAGTACGATCAAATAATATATTACACGTAAATCATAATTCCTATGTAGTCATAGTGCTAATTTCAGAAGTATCTAAATAAATGAAACACATTAAATAAAAACAATACGGTCGTAAAATATTGGCTACGTCAATGGGCTTTCATTGCTTTTAATAGCGTAACTTTTTATTAGCTTTTGCTAATAAGAAGTTACGAACGAAAAAAAATAACATCTTTTTAGGCAGATATATCTATTTGCTATGGAAGCTATTTAAATCTTACAGAACAATTTTGCGCTTCAACAAAACATTTTAAACTTAACACTTATCAATATATCATGTATAGAAATGTTGATGGTTACCAATATTTCTATTCATGTACATTGATTCTATCCAGTTCCCTATTATGATGTGACATCTCTCTTCGGTAATACGTATCGGCTTTCACAAAATAATATTCGAACCTTTTCGAATATCTTGTTTTAATTACTTTAAGAATATTGGCATATGTAACGTCTCTCAGGTAGAAATATCTGCGGTTTGCCTTTATTTTCCGATAACGATTGGTGGGACAAACTGACGGATGAATTGGAGTTCCGCTAAGCAATGTTTCAGAATTCCAATCAAAACCTTCAAAGAGAGCTTTTGATTATTGAAAAATGGAACGACAATGAAAGCAAAGTGGGCTATCAGTCTACTATTCTAATTCATCATTCAAATTTCATCAACGAAAAATTATAATGTATTATTTGCTCCTGATATATTATTGCATTCATAAATATATATATATATATATATATATATATATATATATATATATATATATATATATATATATATATATATATATATATATATATTTATATATATGTGTACATATATATGTTCGTCTAACCCAAACTTAAAAATAAAACAAATGTCGACCTGCGAAAATTTTTAGTTAATAAGAAAAAGGGTATTTGATATTTTCGCCCCTAAGTAATTATTCTTTCATTGATGAAATTTTAACATTAGAATAGTAGACTGAACGTCCACTTTGCTTTCATTGTCGTTCCATCATTCAATAATCAAAAAATTTGAAGGCTTTAATTGGAATTCCAAAACATTGTTTAGCGGAACTTCAATTCATCCGTCAGTTTGTCCCATCAATCGTTATCGGAAAATAAAGGCAAACCGCAGATATTTCTACTTGAGAGACATTATATATGCCAATACTCGTAATTTAATTAAAACAGGATGTTCGGAAATTTGTTCTGTAAGATTTAGACAGCTACGATACCAAGTAGATATATCTGACTTAAAAACATGTTTTTTCTTTTTTTCGTTCTTAATTTTTATTATCTTTTAAAAGCAATGATAGTCCATTGATGTAGTCAATATTTTACGACCGTATTGCATTTATTTTATGTGTTTCACTTATTTAATCGCTTCTGAAATTAGCACTGAATTTAAAAAAAAAAATTATACAATTTCTTTTCCTATATTATATAATTACTAACAAATAGATTTTTAGAATTAAACAACTTACCATATATTTAGGTATCGGATATCAGTAATAACATACATTGCCCTCAAATTTTTCACTATTTTTTATAAAGTTTGAAATTAAATGTAAACGCAAAGAAAAAAATTTCCTAATTTTTTAAATAAAAATAATAAAGAAAAAACTATGTAAAAACCTAATTATTCAATAGTTAGAAAATAATGCAGATTACATGAAGAAGCCAACAATCTGTAATCATTACTATTGAATGTATTTTGTTACACTCACAATGACTGTAGTTTACTTTCCTCTAAAAAATGTATGATCAGCAAACAATAGTTACATCCTAATTTTGTGGAATTAACCCTAGCAGAAATGGTTCTGCGATTTCGACTTATTCTGTGGACACATATGGTACACAATAGACATATAGATGATTTAGAATGAAGATAAAACTTGTTACAATTGGTTATATTTTATCAAAATATTATTATTTATAAATAAAATTTCTTTTCATTTGATTTAAAATTTTTATGTTCAGTCATATCAATATTTGAAAGAGTCCGATAACTTTTATTTCAATTAATTACATTCAATTGGGTAAAAATGAAACAATGAGTGTTGTCCACAATCGCAAGCTACAATTGTTTCATCATCTAGCTGGTCAGTTAACTGAACTTCTATTGGCTATATTTATTCGTCGCACGCCGTTGCTTACGGCTTTTTAAATATAATCTACTGAAATACAGTGCTCAATAATTATTTTCTTATATAAATGTGTCGTGTAATGACAGTTTTGTGTAATTTTTTTTCTTAAACTTGAATGGACATAAAATAAAAATAATTTAGTAAAATTTCATCTCGCATTACAATTAAGTTAAATAGTATTTTTGTTAAACAATTTACATGTATGGATGTATTTTTTCCCATGTAATTACACTGCCTAACATATTTTTTAAGGCCTGAAATATATTTGGAATTTCTTAACGAAAACTGTAATATTTCAAAGCCAAAAATATAAAATTGTAATAAAGTCTTACAATATCGATTTATTTTGATGTACCAAGTGTTGAACGAGCTGAACGAGCGGCAATTAAATAAGGCCACTAAACATACACCTTTTATCAAAATAAAAGCAATAACATCACTGTTGAGAGTATTTCCTTTTTGGAAATTTTTCGCCTCCAATTTACCAGTGAACAGATGCTCTCAGCGTTCAAACAACATTCTATTAAGCTTTGACATTGGCTGTCAACATTCAGAGGGCTCCACTTGGCAGTATCATTCGTGTGTAACGGACGTGATCATAAATTGAAAGTGGAATTAATTGCTATGTTTTTTATTTCAAGTAGAATGATATAAGTGTTTATTTATCGGATGTATTTAAACTTGCCGTGCTTATTGTATGTGTCGTAATAGTACCAAACGTATGTGTTATATATACCTTAAAGTATGTATAAATAAGTAAAATAAATAATAACAACTTCATATATTTTTGTACTTTTTATTTTATCTAAACTGACAGCATCATTCCAATTTGAGTACTTATCTAAATATCACAGTTACCTTGATATTAGGGAGTGTAACACAAGTTAGCATCTAATTTAATATTAACTAATAAACGGTGCAAACAAATTTTTTATTGCACCAAACTAATTCGCGGGAAATTAAATTAAAATTAGTATTATTTCGTATTTAATATAAAGATACTTGCAAAAACAGCAAACCTATTGTTCTAAGAGCAAACCCTTTCCGCTGTAGCGAATTAATTCAAACATTAGTTGCGTGGTGGCGCCTGATATTGTTAGTTATCTGTTAGTAACACATACACATTGAAAAATTAAATCGGGCTTTATTTTGCTGTTTAAAAAAAAACTCTTTATATTTGTTAAGCAATTAGGACGATTTTGTCAATTGTGATATAATAAACCAAGTAGTTTGTTACATAATCTAAACAAGAAAAGTGTACATTTGATCTATATACTTTTAGGTCAAAGCTGTTACAAATTTGCATGCATTTGTATAGTGCACAAATTTTTTCACAAATTCAAACAATATAACCTACAAAAACGCAGGTTGTATTCCAGTACAGTTCAAAAGTTATTTCCAGAAAAGTATTTTCATCTAATGTGGAGATTCGTTACACCTTTAAATATCTTTTTAAAATATTGAATTTCTGAATTTTTCGTTCTTTTTTCATCATATTTTTCTCTTAGTATCTGAAACGCGTAAACAAAAAGACAAATTATTGGACCGTAGAGTTGAGAATATGCCCAGATGCAAACCTCCGGTATAGAAATACTTTAGTGACCTTGACAAATTTGATTGGTGAAAAACTGTTTTTGTTACGTGATTATAGAGAAATTTTTGTTTAGCCAATGACCTTCACGCTTAAATCAAAATTTTACATGTAATCAGCTGGCAAAGTTTATAGCATGATATATATATATATATATATATATATATATATATATATATATATATATATATGTATATACAATGGTTACATACAGTTAAATGAATGGATTGTCATTCAAAACTAGCAACTATTCATGAACGAGATATACGTAGATCGATATAGTAATCTTGATTTGTACGAAAACCCATACAACATTGGTTCTGACATTTCATTGTTTGGCAAAAATAATGAATTTGCTTTTAAATTTAACACAGATTTAACTTTTTATGACAATTTTATTTCCTTGATTTTACTGTTCACCCCTTTGTGCACTGGTAATAAAACAGTTACGCTCTTTTATCTAATGTTATTACAGCATAAATTCCTGACTGCGTAGTGTACAACTTTTTATATATGTATACACGCCCGCACGTATATACATGTGTAAACATATATATGTATATATGTATATATATATATATATATATGTGTGTGTGTGTGTGTGTGTGTGTGTGTGTGTGTGTGAATATACGAATATCTTTATAAATTAATATCTTCTATGAAATCAGACAAATATCATTAATGAGATGGTGAAATAAGAACAGTTTTAAAATAATTACGCCAATTTGCATGGAGCATTGAAACACGTTTGGGACCAGAACCTACCGTTACATGTTCGTATGCGTATATCTTGTGCTTAAAAAAAAGATCAGCACCCCATTAACGTACAATGTTCTGTAGATTATGCACTATTTAGGTTTTATTTACATCATCATTATATCACTTTAGTGTTACGTGTCGGTATTAAGGCCTCTTGAAATTATATATATATATATATATGTATATATATATATATACATATATATATATATATATATATATATATATATATATGTACATACAACGTCCATCTATGTAATTATTGACTATGGTCTCATTTCAATACTTTCGATGAGTTTTCGTAAAGTTTAACCAAATAATTTTAATTAAATAATTTTGCTTAGTTTAATTTAAAAATTATCTGCTATCATTCTTCCGTTTTGAACTTCGGCAAGTTTTTTTTGTTGCTCTTGTATCATATTTAGTGCAAGAGTAAAATTACACCAGGTGTTTCCAGGGCCATTCTTTTATTGAGTGTGGCAAATAAGTAACTACGGTCAAGAGTCTTCACGGTCTTATAAGATCCCAATCCAGGTTAGAAGCTCTAATCTAGGTTAGAAAATCCCCGTGAAATTCATTTTAAAATAAATAATTTTTTTTAATTAACAACAATTTATTAAACTTTAAAATTTTTACATTTTCTGAAAATATCAAATAAATCAATGTATGTATACTTTTTTATTATTTTAGGTTGTCACAAATTGAAAAAAAGCAGTTTTCTTTAAAATAGAATATATGGTTTTATTTCATATTTCCATCAATTTTCCCTCCCGAAGCATATAAGTTATTAAATATAACAATAACTTTTGAAATTTCAAAAAGCTCTAACCTCTAAAAAGTAAAAAATGTGCAAAATATTACATTTCATTACATATTCACATTAAGTTAATTATTTCTAAAGTCATTATTTTAATCACGGTCAGAGGAAGAAAAAATCAGACACACATTTACCATATATTTTAATAAACTCCTACAAATAAGTATTAAATTCTGAATATGCATTTTTCATACCTCATAAGAAAGTCTAAATTTATTTCGCGTAACCAGTACTCGGTTTCGAAATAAAATAGAATTATCACATAAAATCCAGGCTTAACATCAGAACCATAATAAAATATGGGAGCAATATATTTTCTTCGAACATTTAAGGCTTCATTCCTACAGATTACCTGTAAGACAATGACCTCGGACATCAAACAATAACACTCCATTGAATTCTGATATTGGTCGTCAGTATACAAAGCTTTTCTACTTACTTTTGGGCCATTTGTGTGCTACAAGTGGGGATATTACTAAAAGTTATAGATTAGAGGATTTCATTGCTCTACGTTTACGTGGGCATACTCAAATGTCATTGTGCATGTTTCTTTCAAGCATAAGTGTGAACGCGCATCTTATATTTGTAATAGACGGAGCAGAAAACTTTAAATGCAAGTGGTAACCCTTGGTCGAAAAAATCTGTATTGGGGGAGATTTGAAACAGGTTGACAATAGTTTTCTTTTTTACGTGGAATTACTAAGTAAAACCAGTCAATAGTAAAAATACCGGTTAAGCGTGCTCACACATAGAGATTTCTGTACCTTGTTTCGTGCGAAATAACTTGATTTGTCATAATTCCTTACTAATATGATATTCCTCGTGCATTAAATATGTAACATAATTAAGCAGGAGAAATATGTTTTATGGTTAATATTTCAAAAGACTATGGCATCCAGGATCATGTTTATCATATTTCTATATCCTTTTAGTGGGCTTCTAAAAATTCTATATTTTCATAATATTACGTTCAGCAGCTTCGGAAATAAGATGGATTGGATATATCTTATACATTTTGTTCAACATGTCTCTGAAGATATGGTACTTAATAATATTTAAAAAATATATTTTTTTTTATTTTTGAGATTCTTATAACTGGCTCGTACATTATCCGAACGATACCCACACTTGATGTGGAATATTAATTTGTTATTGAGTACTTAATTTATGTATAAATATTTTAAATGTTAGTAACTTAGATATATGTAGGTTAATATGATTTTTAATTACGAGAAAATTTAATTTTTAATTTCTAACTAAATCGGCTTCAGGGAAAAACTACTATGGCAGACGGACTGACAGACACATAGACGAGCAATCTTATTAGATTTCCATTTTATTTTATTTATTAATTATGGTCCTCAATAAAACTATAATACAAGAAAATGATGAAAAGAACACGCTTTTGTAGTAGTAGGAACTAATAAATAAAATATAATCTTTGAATTTAAAAATCAGAATAACTTTTTTGGCAAAAAGATTAATTTGAATTTAAAAAAAAGGAGTATGAGGTGCTTGATATGAGATGTGATAAATTTTCTTAGCGTCAGTTATTGGTAAAGCTAGAGTCATTACGAAAATTTAAGTCGAGAACAACTCGCCCTTATCTTTTACATTAAAGTTAAGTTTTATCAATCTCTACGTTCTTTTTTATTATATTTAAAGATTATTTTTTATTTTTTAGTTCATATTGCTACAAAAGTGCGTAATTCTTTTTTAAACATAATTTTATTTTTTTGGTCTCAAGGCAATGAAATTATTGTATGGCCTTTTAAATAATCTCATAGCTCAAGTATACTCCCAAGGATTTCTCATCTACCTGTGATACATATACACATATTGATATATATATATATATATATATATATATATATATGTGTGTGTGTGTTTGTGTGTGTGTATATGTATATATATATATATATATTATAATTTCTAATTATTTAAGTGATTTCTTTTGCCCGCTGAATTCATTTAATATATTATAATTAATAAATTTGGCGTTAATTTTTTAAAAATGCATTATTCGCAATTAAACGAAACTATGTGATATAGTATTATTTCTACTTTCTTTACCACAACCTAGGTTTCGTTGTGTTACAATATCTTCAGGTCGGCAATTAGCAAAGATTCTTGCTTTAGCAAAGATTAAGGCTATTAGCAAAGGTCGCTGCCAATTATCCACCTGACGATATTGTAATACAACGAAACATTATTCATTTAATAAATTGGAATGTCTTTTAAATTTCTAATTTCTTATATAAGAAAATAAATTTCTAATACGTTTATATTTATAAAAACTTCTATTTACTTAGAGGATAATATAAGGGATAATATTTTTAGAGTAGGCACGCACCATAACAAAAATTGGAAAAAAAAACTCAAGCTAATTTTGAAAACATAGTATTATTAAACAATGCGATAATCTTTTCCGTCTGAAATGTGCCTTCACCTAATAAAAGAAGAAAAAACAATAATATTTATACACAATAATTTTCAACAATGGTCCATCTTTATACCGCAACTTGAATAATATTAACATAAATATATTTTATTTAATTTTTTTAAATAATGAATTAAAAATCATTCCAATTATTTCTGGATACAAAATTATTTTATACTTTTATCTGACTATTGTAAAATAAAAACAAGTATATATATATATATATATATATATATATATATATATATTTATATATACACAAACACACACACATGAGTTAAATAGTTTTTATACCACAAGCCAATTATATACAATGGGAGCCTAAAATAAGCAAATAAAAGCAAACTCTATGCTATTTAAAAACTCATTCGCTTCGAAATAAATCTAGCAACATTTATTCTATAGAAATTAAATAGAATATGCAAAAGTACTTATGGAATATATTAAATATCAATAGCATTAAACGTCAGATAAACAAGTTTCTAATATAACAACCGGAATCAACCAAATAAGCCAATCATTTAGCAGTATCAAATTATAATCATTATAGATAAAATCAGTTTTTACTCGTGGATGTTTCATTCGTTACTATTCACAAATTTTTTGAAAGAAATATCATATTTGGAAGGCTAAAATATGGATTAATATGAGTACTTAATTATATTTAGTAGAAATTTTGTAATTGTACTTCGTACGATTTTTTTTCAAAAATTTATTAAATGTAAATATTGTTTTACTGGATAATATTTTAACTTGAGAAGCTAGTAATAAAAGCTAGTAAGAAAAAATTTAATTATAATGTGATAACTAACAAAATAATAATTTAAAACCCGTGATATGTTTGTGTTTTTAAAGTTCCCTACCTTATAACGAAAAACGAAACTTTTATAATACAACTCATGTATCTGTCAATTTGTGTGCCAGAGCCATTTTTCTCAAACTGCATGATGTGAAAATAAAAAAATAAATAAATTTCGTATAGCCATAAAGCATATTAACCCACATATATCTCAATTCCTAACATTTTAAACAGTTAAACGTAAATTTTAATTAAATACTCGAAGAAATATTAAAAATTTAGTGTAGTATGGTAATGGCTAGTTGTAAGTGTCTAAAATAATATAAAAAAACAACCATATTTTCTATATATTATTACGTCGTACATCACTAGTAATATATTCAAACAATGTTCAAAAAATATGTTCATCCCGTTTTATTTCCGAAGTTACTAATGCCAATAGGAAAAATATGGTTTTAGAAACGTACCCAAAATTTGTGGGAAAACTAAAATTATGATTCTAGATGTTATAATTTTCGAGATATTCATGATAAAATATATATCTCCTACTTAATTACATTAGGTACCATTACGAATTTATTGCATGAGAAAGATAATATTAGTGATCAATCATGATCAATAAAGTAAATTCACTTCAAAAAAGGAAGGAACCTGTTTTTACCAGTCAAAAACGATTTCAGTTTATTCCAAAGAGTTTTCTGCGCAGAAAAATTAGGAACATAAATTCTTATTAGGAACATAAATTCATGAATTAAATAGACATTTAAAGTAGCATCCGATTTTGCCCGAAAAGCACAGAGCAATGAAATCGTCTAGTCTCTAAGTTTGCGTAATATCTTCACTTGTCGTGCGCAAACGGCCGAAGTAAGTGGAAAAGCTCTGGATGTTGACAGCCGATATCAAAGCTGAAGAGTGTTATTATATGATAGCCGAGGTCATTGCCTTATACACAACCTGTAGGCATAAAGCCTTAAAAGAGCGTAGAGAGTATATGCGTCCTATATTTTATTGTAGCTATTATTGATAAATCCGATTTTATGTGATGACTCCCTTTTGTTTCCGAGTCGACTATTTGGTACCCAAAATAATTTATATTATTTTTCTGATGCATAAAAAATACACACCCAGCAGCCATTTGTATGAATTATTAAAATTGACGTTAAATATATACGTGATTTCTTTCTTTCTGTTTTAAGTCGATGAAATATTGACATTAAAAGTATTAATTTAATTTTAAGATATAACAAAATTGAGTATTTTACCAAATTTATATATATATATTTATTTTAATTTAGAAAAAGTATTATAGCGCTCTTGAAACTTTAAAAGTCGTTGTTGTCTTTAATATATATATACGTCGAGGCATGTATGAAATCAGACCATAAATTCTGTTTCAAATAAAAACGGTTTTTTTTAACTTGTAACAACATAAAATATTTAAAAAATCATATTCATACCTTGATCTAGGCAATGTAGTCTGAAAACGTGAGAACTTAATAGAACCATAGGTTTAAACTATATGGGGTACTATATCACTATGAAACCTGCCTGACTATTTTCGCGTACTTATGTGTCACACTGAATAAAAAAAATTGGCCAGGCGAACACCTGGTATAATTTTACTCTTGCGCTAAATGTGATATAAGAGCAAAAAAAATTGCCAAGATACTAAATTGAGCAAGGAATGATTGAAGATAACCTTATTATTTTTAATTTAGTATTATTATTTCATTTACTTTGTTTTGAAAATACCGTGTGAAAAAATTAATAAGTTATTAAGTACCTAGGATACATTATTTGAATTCGATTCTGGTTTGTGTGAATTTATTTGTATTGATACTTCATAAAATTCAATATATTCAATAAATTGTTTGATAATATAAACTATAACTCGCCTTAACTAATGACTGATTAAATATCCTAGAAACATGAAATCTATTACGTACATAAATTTTATAATAAAATCACGCAGAAAGTGAAAGGTTTTTTAAAAGTTAAACCTTCAGTATATTAAAAGAGATGTAATTTTTTAAAATTTATATTTACTGTCCATAGAATTGGTTTTAAAAATATTTTAATTTAATTATATGTCTATCATATAATAGGCTATCTTAAAACTGTCATTAAAAACCTGTAAATAACGCAAGACCTTTCCACATACATAACCATTTATTAAGTAATTTGACTTATTGTAAAAGGGTGAATATCTGAAAATTTGTATTTACAGAAGTTGAGTTATGGAAAATCATGCAAATTGTTCATATTTCGTCAGCCTTCTGAGTCGTCTTTAGAAAAAATACAATGATATTTTTTAGAAAATTTTGAAAGAGGAATGTAGAGTATTCCTCACAAAATTGGTCTTCAACCATATTTTGAACCTAACACGAACTAAATTAAAAATTATTTCATTAAAATTGTTTGGTTCATTTATATGAAAAATACTTAAATGTGTTTATTGTCGTAAATAATTAGATGAACGTGGTATAATGACAATACAAATAGAACCTAAAATACAAACCATCTACTGAAAAGCAACGAAACCAAAAAAAAAATAAATAATATTGTTTAAAATACAATCCAACATTTCATAAAAAGAAACAAAATTTCTGATAATTAAAAATTGTATATATCAATATCAATATTACACTTTAAACATCTAATCAAAATAAAATAATAAAATGAAGTCCTCTGTTGAAAAAAACTCATAAAAACTGAATTTATGTTTTGATTCCTACTTTTTTTTTATTTCAATGAAGACTAAGTCACGTCAAATCACACGTAATACACGCGTGATTTGAAATGGTAGGTATTGAAATTGGATCCAATATTAATTTAATGGTCTTCCATAAAGAATAAATAATCTTCCTCAACTATAACTAGTAATGATCAATATACGTTTAATATCTGAGAGTGAACCTGAGTGGGATATTGATTTTTTTTCCTTTTCAGTCCATCATACGACACGTTTGACGGCTTGCAAAGAGCAAACACATGCAGGTAAATAAAGCTTGTTTCCGGTCTCGAGTGTCCTTGTATGGTTGTTAAGCCGAATGAAACTAGCAATGCAACATTGGGCTATAACTTGGACATTTTTGTCATGCACTACAAAAATCCACCGAATATCTAGATTTAAAATTTATCATAGTAAGTGAGAATGACCGCTGTCAAATTTTCAATTTTAAAGAAACAATTTTTTGTTTTAAATATCGCGTGTGTGGTGCAACTATGTTTATAAATTTCGACGAATTAATTAGTGATGTATTTCTAAGTAACTTTTTAAGGTTTGACATACGTGGGAGTTCTCTATGTTAATTATATTCAAGTCAAGGTTTTATTAAGAAACAAGGTTCACGAATCCGTGTCGAATGAAGCTTTTGCGAATTTATTTGTGTTCTTTGCTTTGGAGAATAAAATATTATGTGTACTGAACACATTCAACCAGATTCCATTGTGTTATATTATTCAACAAAAGTTGGAATATCTGTCCCAATAATGTTTATTATGTTCTATATTTCGGAAATCAAATTTTGTTTGTTTACTTTTTATACAGGTTATATTGTATAAAATTAGTTTATAATTTTCTTGAACAATATACTGATATCTGTGTCTATAATTTTTACTATTTTCTATATTTTGGGATATAAGATTTCATATTTTCCTTTTTCATACAGATTACATTGTTCAATTTTAACATGTTATTTTATTGAACAGAGAACTAAAATATCTGTGTTTATAATTTTTATTGTATTCTAAATTCTGGGAAATTAAATTTTGTTTGTACACTTCTTATACAAATTTTTACAAGTTATATAATGCAATTTTTTTGTCAGATTATTGAAGAGAAAACTAGAATAAATTGGAATAGGAGCCGCCTATAATAATTTGTGAATTTTACGTATATAATAATATCGAATCTTACTTTATTTTAGCTTTCATCTGCAGTTAATCTCCGTGATATTAGCAAAATATATTTTTAAAATCTTACGTATTCGCAAAAGCATCATCCGTCAGAATTCTCCAAATATATCGTGTAAATATGCTATAAAGAGTATTTCTCAGCAAATATAGTATTTTTTTCTACCTATTGTTATATTTAATATGTATTGACGATAAGAATATGTCATCCCAAATTTCTCTATAGTTTGGCAATGTATTCAATATTCACACCCGGACATAATATTTTGGTTCATTTCTCTGTCCATGGAAATGGTAACGTAATTATAAAGTTTATGTTATCTATACGTAAAACTTCACTCAAATCCGTTAGTTCGTTTAAGAGTGAAAGGGATATAAACTACTAGGAATTAAAAAAAAATGATTTTTATTATTTAAATATAAAATAATTTTTTTGCGAATTTTGAGCGCATTGTTTGTTTTTTAACACGGATATTGATTGAAATGTTTAACTAGTAGTAATAAACTTATTAAACTTTCTCATTATGTTTAAGTGTATATAATGATCACTAAGCTTCCTGAAAATTTAGTAAAACTATGAGTAATAAAACTATGAGTTACAGTAAAACTAGTATAATATCAGCATTGCCGTAATGAATTCTTTTTTCCAATTAAATTGGGTGAAGGTCCCATATAAAAATACTCTAATATCTATATAAAATTAATTTTGACATTTTGGGAAAATCTTGGCACGGAGCAGAAAAGTGGGAGAATACACAGAAAAGTGTTATTTGGGAAATATAATTGATTATATATAAATTAACGAAAATATTTTAATCAAAGAAAATAGTAAATTGTATATGTCTAAAATTTATAGTGAGGTAAATAGGATACAAAAATGACATACAAATGGATATATAAAACTTTCAGAGATAGAGAAAGAAATTAGTTAAATTTTAATGAGAGTTTTAAATAAAAAATTATAACTCAACTTCGAGTAACATACAGCAACCAAAAAATAATAATACACTCAGGTCGTAAATAATATCAACATTATTTTAACCAGTACGTACTTGTCACAGAAAACGTAATTTACTTAACCAAAGAGCGAAATAAATACTTAATTGTATGCCTAAGTTGTTAATATAATGAAGATTAGTCTCCTTCAAAACTTCTCACTCAAATTTAAAAAATCAAACCAAAATAAAAGAAGAATAAGGAATTAATATATTAGGAATTTTGAATGAACATGTTCCTTCCTATCATAGAGGCTTACCAATTTGAAATCTGTTACGAAACAAAGTTACTAGAAATAAACTTAAAGTATATCGTAACATTAATGTTATTGTTGCAGGTCTACTTGACTTCTGTCTCATTTCTCCTTCCATTGTCTTACCAAAGCGATTCAGAAAAAAATCATAATAAATTAATCGGTGGACCTTTTTTGCTGATAGTCGAAACGTGATTACCAAGGCAAGATCGACTTAGTATGAAGTGTAGGCGAGAAAACAAAGTAAAGTAAAGGAACTTTCATAAGGGTTAACCGTTAAAAGGGTAATCCATGACTTTCATAAAAAAATTGTTTCTTTCATTTGAAAAGATTATACAGCATCAAAGGAAAAAAAGGATAGTTTAGAAAAAAAAGATTGTATTGAAGTAGACAAAATACGTAAAAGAATTAGTGAAAGAGTGAACCTATATGACAGAGACAGATTAAATACGTTGCTATATTTTTTTTCAAATATATATATATATATATATATATATATATACATGCATATATATATATATATATATATATATATATATGCATATATATATATATGCATATATATATATATATATATATATGTATATATATATAAATATATATATATATATATATATATATATATATATACACACACACACATGTGCATGTGTATTTGTATATATATAACGGAATTTTCAAAGGTATACAATTTTAAAATTAAAATAAACAGATAAAAATCATGATAATGACCTTATTGAAAAAGTAATTTTATGCCATTTATGATTAAATACGAGTTTAGGCATAAAGACGCCGCGGCTGGCTCGAATGAAGCGTAATCAAGAATTCCTATTCTCAACCATTTTTTCGAACAGTTGGGGTCGTATATTAGCGATAACGCAGCGAATGTTGTATTCCAAGTGGTCCGACGTCTATGGTTCACCGATATAGACTGATGACTTCACATATCTCCATAGAAAATAATGCATAGGCGTGATATCACACGATCGTGGAGGCCAATTCACAAGGGCATTACGCAAAATCACGTGCTCATATTTCCTGACGTGAATGTTTTATGCAATAAATTAATTGATAATTAATGATGCAACATCTTATTGAAACCAAAACTCTTCAACATTCTTAAAAGTCAGTAATAATGGATCTAAGGCGCTATCCATTGACTGTAACGTTCTTGCCCCATAATTTTTGAAGAAATACGAGTCAATTATTCCACCAATCCATAAAATTATTCCACCAATCCATAAATAACACATCAAACAGTGACTGTTTGTGGATACAACATGAAAACATCCTAGCAGATTAATACGTAAAAGTGGATAATTAAAAAAATCAATATAAAGTTTAAATAGGATTTTCAAATGTGTACGTGACAATAACAGATAATTACCATTATAAAATAGTAGCCCGTCTCTCAAGTAATTATTTAAATTCCTTCTCTACAGTTGAAAGAGATTTCTCTTATAACAATATATATCCGAATTTAATAAATATGTTTATATTAAAGAGGAGATAAGGAAAAATTATATTCCCATTTACAATTAATTAATTTGACGGAGTTAGCGAAATTATCCATTAGTTAGCATTGAATTAGATACTAACTTATGTTATATTCCCTAATATGATAGTAACTGTTATATTTGCGTGAGCACTGGAATTTTAATGGCACGGTCTAGAAAATATAAACGAAGGAAATTGTAAATTTGATGGAATTTAGTTTAGATTTCAATCAACTTCAGAAGAAACATACAAACTTTAAAAATACATCTAGTACTTATTATTTTTTAATAAATTATATTTTTCATTAGCAATATTAAAATGTGCTAAGTGCGCTCCATGTACTTTCATATTACTTTTCAAATAATGTGATACGTTTGCATTTAGAAGTATTCTGAAATAATTTGAAAGTTTTAATAGAATATGTGCGTCAAATTTGATGCTACTTGATAAATATATGTTCTCATCTCATACTACATTAAAAAAAACGTAGCAATGAAGTCCACTTTTCATTAATGACCCCGCTTGTCACATGCAGATGACGTCGACAAGTGATGCCACACTGGATTTTGACGGCCAATGTCAAAGATTAATAGAATGTTGTTTGAACAGTGAGGTCATCTGTTCACTGGTATATTGAAGGCGGAAAATGCGCAAAAAGAAATTAACCCATCAATAGCGTAATTGATTTTCCTATTCGTGAAAGTTTTGTTTTCATTGGATTTATTTAATTGTAAAACGAGAACCTATTATACCGGAACAAATTGATATTGTGAAGCTTCATTAAAATTCAATATTCTTGTTATCGCAAAAATTATGACAAATGGCAAAGTCCACAATGACTGTGTTTATCATACAGTCATTGTGGACTTTGCCATTTGAAACATTACGTATGATAAATTCTTAGTTTGGATTATAAGAATTCTATACAATATTAGGTACAAAAAATATTAAATATTTAAGGGCATAAAGTATTTCTTAATACTTCTTACTTAACAAATATTAATGTTATTTTTATCTATGTAAATATGTTGCCAAGTAGACCTGCAACAATCACATTAATGTTACGATATACTTTAGGTTTATTTCTAGTAACTTTGTTTCTTAACAGATTTTAAATTGGTAAGTTTTTATGATGGGAAGGGACATGTTTTTCTTGGACATTTTCAGTAATATATTTCCAACTATCTCAAATAAAATGTCGAAATAATATATTTAAATTTAATATTACTTGATTTTTTCTTAAATATCCAATAAGACCGAAAGCAAAGGTCAAACAAAGTTCTTGCACTAATATTGCCATTTCCAAAATTCTCAAATGTTTTCTGGTTTTTTTTAATAATATCTGGATTAAATTCACCTTTTGGCATCGAAAAACATTTTCAGAGAAATAGCTATGACACATGATAGATGGACATATAAGCGATTTTAGAAGGATTCCATTTTCTTTCTTTTAAGAAGCATGAAAACAGTTTCTCAATATTATTAGAATAAAATTAAATTTATAGAAAGAAAAAACAGAAATAACATGAATCTATTTAAAAATGTACAGCTATAAATATCAGCTTGTTATCTTTTAGTTTGAGATCAATAAACCCTTTCTACGTTATAATTTATGATAAAATTTAAACGACTTAAGGAAATTTCAAAACAAATTTCCTTAAGTCGTTTAAATTTTCAAACATCAAGGACGATTCTTAAATACCTTAAATTTGCTTTAAACAGGATATCCCTTATATTGCTAAGGAAGTTTTGTTTTTAGCATTAATAAAAAGCATAAATTTATTACGTGGATTGAAAAATAGTGCAAGCAACATTAATGTTGTGAGTGAAGTAAATTCTTCGTTCTTCGCATTTCTGTTAAGGTCATTTTATTATTAATTTGGCTATCTAAACAACGCATCGCTTTATTCGCCAGACTACGTAACTATCTTTTTAAAAACCGTTCGACTACGTAACTATCTTTCATAAAAACGCTTTCGAATAAAATTAAAATATAAATGTGTAGGATTTCAATAGATTTATTTAAAAAAAACGACCCACTCGTCTTTGTATCGATAAGGTACCGCTACGCATATCAACACCGGTGTCGACAACTGTCACAATGCGGACAGACACATACGTCAACAATTGTGATTATGTCCGAAATTACCACCAGGCATGCTGCATACTACGAGGAGCGATTTTCAATATTTCTTGAATTTGTTGTCTGCAAAATGTATTGTATTAAAAAATATATAAGTAAGTTGGAGACTGAGTTAAATAAAGATAAGGCGAACGAAACAGAGGTTATTAAGTTTTCTGGGACCTTTGTGGCATTTCACACGTAAATCCGTGAATTAGGGCAAACTGAGCGTCGCTGAAATATTAAAATATTCTGTATCCCCAACAACGCCAAGTGCAGCGAGCTTGCACTTGGCATCGCAAGCGTGGCGATCATTGGGCTGCCGCCGCACGAGATCGAGTCTACGCGGCGAGTGGTAGCGCTCCGGGAGGATCTTTCGCTCTCTATACTGCTGCGACTGTGATCGCAGACCATGTAAGATAACACGTACGAAGCAGTCCACTCGGCGTTAGCGGACACACCATATGGCGATAGCGGTGGACAC
Source organism: Druceiella hillmani (assembly GCA_039881145.1). Taxonomy (NCBI): domain Eukaryota; kingdom Metazoa; phylum Arthropoda; class Insecta; order Lepidoptera; family Hepialidae; genus Druceiella; species Druceiella hillmani. The sequence goes on from JAYKKI010000076.1 coordinate 8,345,423, forward strand.
CATAGAGCGCTGTCGCGCCGAGTATTCTCCATGAAACATATTATTTCTTACTAAAAAAAAGAAAAGCTGTTCACTTTTCAATTTTGTTTGGTGATGTTTCCTCCTTAAGTAACAATGTGTGTATATTTTTATGTATTTGTATAATACGTGAATGTAAGTAAAAAACTGGTGAGCCGAAAACTTTATGCATTCGTCTACATATGAATTATACATACTAATATATTCATATATATTCGTAATTTATGTATGTATTACTATTATTTTTCTTGTATATGCCTATGTGTACAAGCGTGCCTGCTTGTGTGCGTGCGTGAGTGTGTGTGCATATGTATGCTCGTGAACATGTGCGTGAGTATATTACAAGCCGAGTTAGTCACCTTTTTAGGACATTAAATAAATTATAACATTTTTTTTACAAATCCAGGGTGTGTGCTTTGAAGAAAGGCAGTGTGGTTAAAAGATGTATGGATAAATGTAAACATTATGGAAGTTTATTATTATAGAAAGAAGGCAAACTGAGTACATAAGGCTAGTGCACAAAGAAGTTACTGAAGAACAAATGCATATCAATGAAGGCATAAGTAGCCGTATATAATACTGTACTGATGAAAACAATTATATCCAGAAGTGTATGTTGTGTAACTCAGATAAAGGGTGAAACTAAGTTAGTTGAATACGGTTAAAATAAGATCATTGGAGTTTATTTGCGGGACATTTATGAAAATTTGTGAAATGCATGAAAATGCAGAAGTATGGCCAGAATAAAATTGTAAAAAATATACACTAGTTCAAATTCTGAAGTATTAAAATAAGGAGCCTAAAAAACGATTCAACAACATGCGTAAAAAGCAAATTGAAAAAAACTCTAAAGGAATTAAGGTGAGGATCTATAAAAGACAAGAGTGTGTTTGAAATAATTTATTGTAAAAATTGAAGAGATAACATTATGTGACCATAAGATAAAAGTTACTGAGTGCCACACTCAATAATATCGACATTGTTGTTCCATTATTGTTGTTTATTTTGCCCAAATCTAAGATGATATAGAGTATTTGAAAAAATACAAAAACTTTATTTGGTATATCAGTTTTTGATTTATGGCAACCTAATCTACAACATAAACTGAATCCAAAAGTAAGTTTATATTTTTAAGATATATAATCATAATTATTTCGACGTTAAAATAATCAGCCTAAGGAGCAATTAAGAAAAATGATGAGCACGTACCTGTATGTATATTGTATAAAAGTTTTTCCAGTATTAATTGAATTAAAAAAATGACAATTTAATAAATCCTTTTTGTTTAAATTTAGGCAATATGCCAGATGAAAAAAACGAATAGAAGAATTTCATTATTATAGTTTAAAAGCTTTAGTGACTTACACTTATAAAAACTCTCTGTGAAGGATTTGGCTTTCATATAGGTGACGCGTAAAGTAAATAAAAAATAACGGTTAACATCAATCAGGTTTGAACCATATCATGATTTTTAATCTTTGATTATAAAATCAATTATATTTACAAATTAAGTTACGAGTAACTTTTTCTATAACTGAATAACTTTTATTGCCCTTTATTTAATAATTATCCGCAGCTGTTCGAGTGACTGTGCAGCTACTAATTAAAAAATAGCCTCAAACCCATTCACTCATTTCAAAGGAAACCATTTCTATTTCATATCCTTAATTTACTAAACTTTGAATAATTTCGTATTTATATAGTACTTATATTGTTTAAATGAATACAATATTTCCAAAGATTTTAACACAAACAGGATAAGAAAGATTTCATATAACTTTAAAAACTTATAATAGTTTTACGCCGAATACAATCGCCAATGAAATCCATGCCAGCATTGCACTATCCCATGTTGACCAGTATTCTCAATTTTTTTTCCATTTCCGTATGTGTAATATAAAGACAGAAATTTATTGCAAGTGTTCGTAAAGTAATTTTTCCCTAGGTTTTCTATTGTAATTTTCTTTCAATACATGCAAAATGTTACTATTTTCGTAGCACTAAATATAGCATATACCTCATCATAGCTTGGAAAACTATAGTAAAACATATTCCACACGGCGTGGGAAACTAGGATAAACAATAGAAATTAATGCAGTTTCTCTAAGAATTTATTAAAATTATTGGAAATATTTATCTATTTATACATTTTTCTCATTTCTAATTACTAAAAGTTATATTTAAATTATATTAATTTAGATACACACACGATAGTCGGATGCTGGAAATTTTAATCTTAATCCACGGAGAATGTACTTTATGGAAGAAATGACTGTAGTTAGAAGCGTTAAAGTAGGTCAAAATTTTCATCTTATATTTAGAAGTGAAATGTTTTGTTTTTAGTGATTCCAAAGTAAAAACTGACACTGTCTTATTATATTGTCTGTCACTCTGATTGTCTGTAGGGACGTTTTAAAATCAAGACTTTGAAAGACATAAAACCGCTTTAGGAAGGGAATTTTTTTTATATTTAAACTTGCGTAAAAAAGGTCAATGGAGTTAGCAAAATATCTTTTTTTTTACAACCAGCCCACACTATTTTAGCAAATGATCGTCAAGATCGTCTAACAAAAATTTTGGAAAAAGTTGCTTTTCTTACCGCCTAAATTGCAAATATAGAAAAAAATTATGGGAATGAATTCAAAATCGACAAGGAAATGATAGATTTTAATTTACTGTAATAAAAATGATACAATTTTTTTCATATTAAAATTTAATGAAGAATTTATCATTAAGTTAATTCAATAAGTTTAAGAACTCATTTTACTAAGTTTAAAAAGTGACATCAAAGTTAGTTGACATATGAATAAAGTCTAGTTTTCAACTAACTACGAGTAAGATTAATTTATTATATTTCGTTTTTAGACGAATTTATGTCTGTGACGATGTTTTGGATGTGCAGGCTCATTTCACGACAAGGGGCAGCATAAAATTTTGTTTATGTTTATGTTACATAATAGCCATAGACAAATATTCAAATGGAGCTGCCATATTCGACGCTGGTTTATTTCAAGACTTTTGAAATTGTAGATTGACAAACTTCTATGACATTAACCTTTGTGTGGACTTCTAAAAATCGATTTTTTTTCTATAGTTTTAGGATCAATAGTCTCAAAAATATATTTTTTTGCTTTCTTGTTAGTTCATATATCTCTTAAGTTTTATCAGATATTGAAAACTACTTCTTTAAAAGTAATTATAAAAAATGATAATACTTACTTTAACCGTCCTAAAATTTTAATGTAAATAATTTTGATTATTGAGATAAGTCAAAGTTTATATTGCATTGCGTATATGTTTAACAGAAACCGCAAATAGCAATGAGCAGCATTTTTCATGCATAACCTCATGGTCTTAATATTAAAATATCTTTTTATACACTGAATAAAAATATTTGTATTCTTGTTAATGGTGTCAATTCTAGGATCAATGAAGGATATTCTAATTTTGGTGCATGCCAAATATAAATGAATGAAAAGTTTTACCAGCTCGTATTATTTGTCCTCCATTAAGTGTTTTCATAACAAGGTAAATCGTAAATGTATTTTGTAGATTTTCCGCACCGTTTAAACAAAATAAAATTATCAACAATATTGCAAAACCTTTGGAATATAAATGTATATACTGTAAAGAGACACTAAATAACTAGTCCTACTCAAAATTTTGGAAGGATTTGAGGTCTTTTTCAACCAACTGACATAAATGATTCGATAATTGCTTCGTATGCCAGACGCAAATAAAATAATTTAATAAGTCAAATAATTGATAGTTATTTGATTAATCCAGAGTACAAATATTCTATTACTATTAAATAATTAAAATCCGCCATTAAGAAAATGTTAAAGTTGGAAATCAATAGAAAAAATAAACATTTTGATTAAATCGAATTAAATTGGGTAAAGTTAATTTACCGATTAATTTGATTAAGCATAAAATATAGATATGCACATAAGAAACCGATGATAACAATTATTATAATTCCATGAACTTATTTTAATTTTAAGTTCCATCGCAAAAAAATTAAGATGGATTAAAAAAAAATAGGATTTTTTTTTAATTTCTTTTGTTTTGCTACCGACATTACACTCCAAAAAGTATTATATACATAATTTAAGTACATAATTTTTTGATCAAATATTTATGTCAATTTCAATTGTCATCATGTCACTAGGCATCGTTTATATTTATAACAAAACAATGCATTAAATACATGGAGAATAAACATAATTCTAAAATAATTTCTCGAATGCAGCGCGTTAAGTGGTAAAATAACATCCCTCTTACGTGTTAGGTATTTTGCGAGGTATACTGTCAATATAGCAATAGTGACAGGATTTATCAGCATTGTGGACGTTTAACACAGAGTTATTAAGGGAATAGCATAAAAAATTTATCAAATAAACAATAGTTAATATACATTCCATAATGGCATATATTTTTATTCGATAAGTATAAATTAAGAAATAACTTAAAATTTATTTAAGGGACAATAGGTACAGACTCACAATTAGTCTAGACTTGGCATTAAACGTGACCTACAAGACCAGACATTATCTTATTAGAGTTCTATATTTGACTCAGTTATTGTAATAAAGTTCAACAATACATGATTTCATATCTTCATATTTATTGTTTTCGCTGTCTAGTAGAGAAACATTATATTTTAAATATATTTAAATGTATCGAATAGCATTTTTAACTGAATAAAAAAAGCAGGAAGTTATATGTTTAATGAGTATTTTTTATATGTACACTCCGAAATTTTTGGGCGGATTTGCGTGATTCTTTTTTTATTTGAAAGAATATACTAGGAAAGTAGTTTCATATAAATACAGTGATGATCGGACGAAAACGTCCGGAAATAAACAATAGAACTCCTTAAGTGCGTGTTTACATTTTTGACGAAAAACCCTCTTTTGCCAAGTTTAACCTAAATATTAGGAAAATCTTTAAAAAGAGATAAGTTTAGAGGATTCATTCGAAACAATTACACTTTAAATTGGATTGTGAAAGAAAAAGCAGTAAAATATCCATCTCCTCTCGTTTAATTTTACGAAAAAATTACTTAGATCGACGTAACAATTGAAAAAGGAAAATATTTAATATTCTACGCTATTGGTGTAATAATGACAAAAATGTTGTCTAATGGAAATATTTTGTTTTGCTTTAAGTATTATATTTGACAGTTAAATGATATTACACATATATATATATATATATATATATATATATATATATATATATATATATATATATATATATATATATATATATATATATATATATATATATAAATATATATATATATATATATATATATATGTATATATACATATATACATATGTGTGCGTGTGCGTGTGTGTCTTTGTGTATGCATGCGTGCGTGCATTGATGCGCGCGGGCATGCTGAGTGTGCGCGAGCGCGTGCGCGTATGCGTGCGGACGCCCGCGCCTTTTTTCATTTACAGTAATAGCTTGTTTAAAAAATGTCTAAAACAGGAGGTTTTATATATAAATACTAACTTTTATCCATAGCATTACTCACATGGTGACAGCAAAAAACTTATAGTGTGAAATTAAAGCATGCGGCGCCATCTAGAGTGATTAAAGGAAATTAATGGCTAAGCCTTTTGTTCGTGTTTTTATAATACTTCTCATTAAATATTTCTTTCTAAATAAGGGATTAAAGGGGGGCATCTATTGCTACCTTGTATTGTTCATGTAACGTTTCAAAAATCACGTCTACCCGTGATCGCGTTGAGACGTTTCTTCGTTATTCTCATTGCGTACTTTTTTGTTTAAAATAAAAATTTACCCAAAGTAATGAAATTTCCTGTAATAAAAAGTAGCCTATGTCATATCCTGGCTCGTCAACCATCCTATGCAAAAATCATATCAATTCATGGATTTGTTGCGACTTGAAAGAAGGATAAACAGATTGTTGCATTTATAATACTAATTAGCCTTATAATGTTAGTAAGGATGAGATTTCCCAGGTTGAAAGTAGCCTGTGTCATTCCCCGGCTCACTAATTCTGTGCAAGAAATTACGTCAATCTGTAGCTCCGTTGTGACGTGAAATAAAGACAAATATACACACTTTTGCATTTCTAATATAAGATAAAATTATAGTTTCCGTTGGAATGAGGTTTCCGGCACAAAACGTAGCCAATTATTTATCGGCATGCAAGCTATCTTTAGGCAAAAAATCACGTCGAAAGGTTCAGCTGTGACGTGAAAAAAGGACAAAAACATACCTTTGCATTTATAATATTATAAGTAGTGATTCTAATGCTACTTTTCATTGCGTATGTAGGAATTAAAAAAAACCCGTTGATACGTTGTTCCGTTGCAAGCTGCATGCTTATTAACTTCGTGTACTTTTTCAGTTTCAAACAAAACTTTCGTCACGATAAAAAGTAATTTATAAAAGTTCTATATAATAACCCCTCTTGCTATTTTTGTATAAAAATTCACGTCAATGCCTTGTACCGTTGCGACACGAAAAAAGGATAAAGAAAGATACTTTAGCATTACATTAGTTAGGACAATAAAACTGTGAAATTGGCCTGTCTGTAGATCGAAGATATTTTCAAAAAAATATGTAGAGTATCGTAACAAATGTAACAGAACACAAAATATTGTAATATGTATAAACCTGTTTATTTGTTCACGCACCGTGTAAGTGTGAATAAAATCATTTTAATGAAGTTTTCACTGGTGGATTCTGTTGGTTCTGAGGTAAGATATAGGATGTTTTTTAACAGTTGTTCAATTAAAAAAAAAGTTATGGCACTTTAATGTTTCAACATAAACTATGTTTACTTTAAAAAGTTTGCTTTTATCATTTTTATAATAATTTTTATGTGCATTAATCTTACCATTAACTTAATAATGTTTTCTAAACAGAGCAAAGCTGGTTACAGAATAAATCGTTGGCTGCTTTGTTTTATTCGCAAATTATTAAGTAAAAAAATTCGTGACTATTTCAGCTATACGTACAAAGAATAAAAGATATTTGAAGGCCTATAATTTATTTTATTACAGATTTTATTATGTAAGGCTAATTACTAAAGCAAAATTATATTTTCTGATGTGATGCCATTTTAGTTTAAAGATAGTTGAGAGGTGGCTGAAAAGCAGTAACATCAAATGAAAGTCAAAAAAATGTCGGTTTATTGAGATAGTTTTTCACGATTCATTAAAAGAGCATATTTGTATTTTGAGACATGTTAGTTTACAACAGTCTCACTCTAAAATAACTGGACCATTAATTGTCGTATCATTAGTACTCTATTTAATTATTCATATTAAACTGATGTTAAATTGTTTACTTCTAGACTACGGATATTTTGGAAAGGACGGGGAGAGTAAGCGCGTCAGCAGCTTTGAAAAGTATTAGAAAAATCACTTGTTTATAAATAAATTCTTATTTACATAATAATACGATATTTAGTGGTTATATTTATAACCCATGTTTTTAATTTATATGCAAAAACCAAATAGACTAACCAAAATGTGTGTCGCATGGTAAAATAATAGTAGGCACTAATTAATCACGAGTCACGAGTTATGGCTACTTTTATAAAGCCGCATCTTCAAAATAAAACGCAATCATTTTAATACATTTTATAACAGCTATTCTAGTTAGTTGCCCTGATCAATGGCTGAAATAGTAATGAATACGAAAATAATACTAATATATGTTATTGTTTTATCGACGTAATTTTAATAATGCAACATAAATAAAACTGGTTGCCAAAACAAACATTGAACACATATTTTCAATTTAACCACAATCATGGTAATGCAAACATTCTATAAATTTGTTGCACACAACAAACGGCGTCACTACACAGGTGTTAGTGATTTCACGGCTGGTAAATATCCGTTTTTGAAGAGAGGGATTTTGTAACTACGTCTCTAATGGATGGTGATGTGTTTCAATATATTTGCTAGTAGTTGTTACTTTGCAACATCACTACACTATCGACAAGTTCATTGTTTGATAATGAATTTTAGAGACGAACAATGGAACTCCTTAACGGTTGGTAGTAAATTAACCGTGATTTAAGATTTTTGCTATTGGTACTTGTTTCATCAAAAAATAATTACACCATCGACCACGTCAGAGTCTGATGATGAGTTCTGGAGATAAACAATGCAACTCCTTAACGAATGGTAGTAAATGAACCGCGATTCAAAATATCTGTTTTTGGTAGTTACTTTGCGAAATCTGATGTTTGACTTCGGATATAGAGAACGAAACTCCTCAACGTCTAACATCTAACCACTCACGGTATATTATGTAATATAACTTTTGTGCATTTTTATGTTTCCGTCAGTAACTATTTAAAACTATCTTGTTTCAATAATAATATTGATATTAGGAGAAAAAGTTTTAAATATGTAGTGTTGTGTGTTATGCTTCCAGAAAAACGTTAATAAACTTCAGTTGAAACATTAATTAAAATTTTCAAAGGATACGGAACCTTTAAATTTAAATTGCTTATCGGTATCATTCGCCACAAAAAGCTCCATAAACGCATTTCATTATTTTATTTCAAAGAGAATCAATTAAAAGTAAAACGTCATATTGATTTTTTAACTTCAATATTTGTGACTTTGCAAAACAATAACTTTGTATCTGAATATTGTTTGAATTAAAACTTTTACTAAACTTAAGTTTACTTTAAGTTTAATATATTTAGTTCTACTCGAGATTTTAATGCTACTTACGATTTTTTCACGTCTAAGTACTGTAGCCAAATTATATACGGAAAAATTTCTTCGATATGATTTTTCCATAATATTATATGGCCTTTTACTGAAAACGTTGTCAGTTTAAGTATAATATATATATATATATATATATATATATATATATATATATATATATATATATATAATACATATATATATATATATATATATATATATACATATATGTATGTGTGTGTGTATGTGTGTATGTGTAAAAGTGAAGTTCATATAAAAGGTGTTAAAATTCAAATTGAATTTTTGCTTTGCTGAAATATTAATTTCGAAATAAGTTTTCTTATTTAAAAATTTCCCTGAATCTCTGAATAAGTTTGTTAAATATTTTTCCCAGATTTCACTGTAATATTTGTGTTCGCTTCATTTTATTCTATTCTTATTGATGTAGTGAAATTAGCGGTGTTTGCCAATTGAATCAAGCTTCATAAGTTGACATTCGTATATTAAGTATCCTTTATTTTTTAAGACTATTTGAGGAAATATTTAGGTTCAGCAATAGTAGTAACTTTATGGCAGAAGTAATTTTTGATAAAAAATAACTTTAAAGCTATGTAAAATTTTAATAACTTTAAATTTGTGTTCCGTAACTTGAAATTAAGCATAATAATAAAACATATTATTCAGCATATACCACAAGCTAACACTCAAAAATATTCACATCCAAATTTTATATGGGGCAATTAAAGAAAATAGAATATTTTAATTTAAAAGTGAATATACATGTATATATATATATATATATATATATATATGTATACATATATATATATATATATATGTATACATATATATATATATATATATATATATATATATATATATATATATATATGTATACATATATATATATATATATATATATATATATATATATATATATATATATATATATATATATATATATATTATTATATATATTTATAATTTCTCTTTGCAAAGTTTACAAAGTTATATACAAATCGAGGATATCTAAAACTCCCATTGGAAATTTCTGAAACTTCTGATGTGGAAATTTCTGATGTTTTATGATTCATTATAAAGATATCATAGATTTAAAAATTTTATTACAATAATGTAAACTTCACTTTTTCAAAATGTAGGACTTATATCATGATAAATTTGTAAAATCATCTTTAATTTACTTTAGTAAATCTTATTTTGTATTGCTACGAATTTGTTTAAATTTAACAATTTTGAACACGTTGAATAAGTTTTTCTTACCAACTTTTTGATCAATTCTCGTAAAAATGTTATAAGATAGAACCGATTTTTTTACTTAATTGAGGAAAATTTGTCTATACTATGTTTGGAGTATTCATAGTAATTAACAGGTCTACACTTTTATTTAATAATGAATAATAAGTAACTGAAATCAAGTCTTGCCTGATTTAATTTTTTTTGTAAGTGATGAACTTTTAAATAACATATGAATTCAAAAGTATTCAGGGAAAACAAGTTTACAAGGGCAAGTGTATTATCCACTCTAAAAAAAAAGTGAGAAAAGTTTATGAAAATAATTTTGTTCATCTGTGACATTAATCGTGTCTCTCATTTAATGCCAAATGGTTCATGGTACCCGATTGGCGCAATAAAAATCTCTTTCCCGACTAACTTTTAGAAAGCTTTATCCGGAGAATATAGCAAAGCTTTCAAAAGTAAACGAGGACGGAAGTTTTGTCGTCTTTGATAAGAATGAGATTCGAGTATGCGCCAGATAAACAGGTCGTAACGGGGCAAACAAATGGAGACAAATAATAAAAATCAGAAAATTTACTTTTTCAACTGAATAATTTTTTTGAAGAAAAACGAAATAGAAAGGGTAATGGCGGAGAAAGCGGAAAAGTGTTAAGGAAAATGATTTAGTGAATAATACAAATATTTCTAAATGCGCTTGGCAAAGTATAATGATCTTTTATAACAAACATTAACGTACACCGGTATAACATATAATGTGTATATATGTTGTATAAAATTTCTTCATTTGTATATTTGGTTTTTTGCCCAAAATTTATTCTTCCATGGATGAAATTCAGTTTATTGTATGAAGTTAAGTATGTAGTTTAGTTCTAAACCATTATGTTTACCCAGAAGTAGGATTGTGGAATCATCATTCTAAGTAATATGTTCCTTATTGAACAATCTGACTCATTGACCATAAAAAAGAGAACATTAGAAAATGTAAGTGGTTTAACACAGTAAGTCACCGGAATTTATATCCTTGACGTATATGAACCTTTATCATCAGGTCAAGTAATAAAGATAATTGAAGTGAAATTTATCAATCTTGCCCTAACCACATTTTGTTGTTTTGTTTTATGACTATTTATTTAAGAGAATTGCTTGAACATTCAAAATTTATATAACATGTGAGATTCATCAATAACAAAATTACATAGATATTTTTATTCACAAAATTACACTAATTTCCTAATCAAGATGTAACTCGAATGCGTTTTGTTTTTTATGTTTTTTGCTAAAATAAATGTTATTAAGTTATTGCATAATAGCTATACGATTGTTTTTGATATTTACGGCCAAATTTTATTCGGAAAATCATATTCCTATATTCAATTTATAAAGAATACCTGAAAGAAATTTTCTAATCCAAATTGTCGTAATTACGACTTCAGGTCGCAACAATTGCCTGAGTTCTTTATAAACTTGTGAGACCAGCGCGATGAAATCTCGAGGCTACAAAGGTACTTGAATAAAGCATAAAATCTAATAATGACCATAACAATATTATGTACTCTTGACACAACTAAAGAACAGAAAATTAATGTAGTACATTTTTTTATTATGCTTAGGTAAAATAAGCTAAAAGCTTAAACACTATCTTACTGAAGCTGATTCTCGAGAGCGGTCCTAGCCAAGCAAATTATAGTTAAACTTAAATATATATTAAGAAAACGTCACATTATAATCAATCTTTGTAATATTTAGGAATTTTTACAAAACTTTAAATTGCTCTTTAAAAACTCACTGCTGTTTTAATTTTAAATGAATTTCGATTCATTAAACTGAAGTGCTGTAAAAAGGAGAAAAACTGAATAAAAGTGATGTCATTTTAATTCTGAACTACCTGAAGTACAGAATAACCTATTTATCAGCGAATGAGGTATATTGCGCAGCGTAATTTTAGATAATGCGTGGCTTCATAATTTACTTTTAAAAAATTAAAGAAAAAATATTCTTTCAGCACATGTGTTCAAATTGATATAGGCAAATCAATTAAGATGCTAGTGTATTATATCTATTTAGGTATTATATCTATTTAGGTACTCTATATCTCTTTAAAGCCCGTTTGTCCTTATTTTCCTGTTAAAAATACTTTGTTTTCATACTTCACTGAAACTAACAAGCCAAAACATACTCACTACCTTTGGTAGAGATATTTCCTGAAGTTTTTGTTAAACAATTTCAATCTGTTCTTCTCGAAGGAAATGGACGTTATTACCAGAATAAGAAAATAGAAAAAGGTTTTAAATACATTTCTTTTATATTTATACTTTCTTTCTCAAATTCAAACATTTATGCGCATATGGAATAAAATTAAATAATATAGTATTTCAAAAATTTGTGACGATCAATCTGAAAAGAATTAAGAGTAGAAACATAAGAAAAATGTCAAAAAATTGATGTGAGAAAAATATATTTATAGATACATACACACATGTATATATGTGTATATATATACATATATATATATATATATATATACACATATATATATATATATATATATATATATATATATATATATATATATATATATATTAATATATAACAATCAGTTCATAACACCTTAGTTCCTTTGTGGCCTTAGTGGTTCAAAATGTAATTTAGTCTTAGCGGTTCAAAATATGATTTCCGGTCTTATTGTTTCAAAATATGATTTCCGGTCTTAGCGTTTCATAATATAATTTACGGTCTTAGCGGTTCAAAATATCATTTACGGTCTTAGCGGTTCAATATATAATTTACGGCGTTAGCGGTTTCCTCGACCTTAGCGGTTTGTTGAAATTTACTCTCAGTAGATTATAACAATACCATACCTTTATAGTTTGCATAATATTTGCAGCTCATATCAACTTGCATAATATTAGCTGCTCACAGCATCTGCTTGGCAACGAAGATATAATATTCTTATTTTTTTTTTTACGATTTTCAGTAAAACTCAGACCTTACTGAAAACCGTTTTGTAAAGTTAAATCTTAAATTACCTTAAACATTTGCATTTTAACACAAAAGATGAACATATTGGTTGCACAAAAGATGAACATATTTCTCAATTCAATGCGCAACTTAAGCGAAAGGAAATTCGTGTTCGGCACCATTTACATACACTTACACTTCAGTTGATAACTTGGACTGTTCATAATATGTAGATGACGTCATCTACATATTGTGACCAAACCAAATATGCCAGTATGTAGTGGAAATGGATATAGTTGTCTTGTCAAACGTCTCTCAAGCGTACTCTCGAAAACCAGCTCAGCGCCCTTTTCCTAAAAAATATACTTTTTTGAAAAGCCTTTCTGTGAGCAAGCTGCATGCTGCTGATGCTAGGAACTAGCTATCCATAAATGTTTTAAAAATATTCTGAGAAAAGCCTTTGTCATCATAATCCATCAATAATCCCTTTTCCGCTTTGTTTAATTTTGTCTAGAAAATCTGTAATGAATGAATATGTTAAAAATCGTTTTCTTGTTTTTTTTCCTTTTTTTCTTTGTTTACGGCTTTATTTACTTTTATGTAGAGTATTTCGTGTTTTTTTAAGGAATGTTAATTTTAATTTGTAAATTTTTTAATAGAGCAAGTGTCCAAATATATTTTACAGTCTTTCCCATTACTAAAGTGTCATATTTAATCATAGTGACTAACTGGAAAATATTGCTAAATGAGTTCGAAAAACGTACATATAAATTTATACGGATTAAGGTATATAATAAACGAATAAAATAAATAAATAAATATAGTCTAATGGGCTGAACTTTTTTTTAACTTTCACCTTTTCCAAACATAAATATCCAAGGTGTATCAAACGTCTCGAACATTCGTTTGTAGTGAACGCTAAAATTGTAGCTTAGTTTCTGACATACGAAACATAATTAAATATTATTATTTACTTTAATGAGTTTTCATCCTTGACCTTTTACTACCACATCTTTGACTTTATATCGCCTACTCTAAACTAGTATAACTTTGCAAGAAGAATTCCATTACCACTCCTGTCTTCAGTGTTCAAGTAAAAGCATTCAGGTCTTATACCTTTGGAATATTTTATAAGCGATTTTACCGTAAATACTTCGGAAAATATATTTAATTTTAATACTTTAATAGGCTCAAGAAATAGTGAAAATAAGTTTTTTTTAAGTTTTTTAGAAATAATTTTGTTACCAGATGAATAAAATATATTTAAATACACAAAAATTGTAACGCTTGCAATTCGTGGCAAAACAAATTTTAAAAAGTGTCGTAAAGTAGAAAAAACTAAAAAAGATTCCTGAAACAATATCTAAAATATAAAACGCTACTGTACTTTTAAAGCTGTACTTTAATACTATCAAAAGCAATGAACTACTTCTAAACAATTATGTTGAGTAAAAATGTCAAGTTACATTGGACAGGAACAACGGTATTTTTTGAGTAAAATGTAATAGATATAATATCAGTAGTCACGAGTTGTTGATGAGTTTTATGAAAATATGTTTAGCCAATTAGACATGATTGAGTAACAAACATCCAAACTTACTTTTCGTGATATTAGCATAAATCACGAGAAAAGTATACGCGGCTTACGATGTGTGTGTCATTCCGTGGTAAAAAATATATTTGTCCTTAATATGGTAGCGAGTACAGTTACAAAAAAATAAATAAACCATCAAACTGTCACAATATAGAGATTTATATTCTTTTACTAGTTCAAATTTATTAAAGCTTTGGTGACATTGTCAACATGATCTTGAAAACCATTCTCTCGCAAAAACAGTTTTAATTTCCTGACATATAATTTCGTTTATTATTTCAATTAAATTCGTAGTTTGAATAGCTCATTTTTACTCAAATTCATAGTTTGATGAAAAACATACAATTAGAGACTTGTAATAGGTCTACTTATAAAATTTTCTTCTGCCTTTTTCATTTTGATGACATAATAGTAAATATCTAAAATTAGCGAAAATAAACGTCAAAGAAATATTAAGAATAGTGTACTCACTCTTCAAATAAATTGAAGGATGAAATGGAAATAAATTTTAACAAATAATAACAACCGTACACTTTGAGTCTACACTCCCGGCGTGATGAGCTTTCCGAGGGAGAAAAGGGAAATTTATAATCAAGGAAAATGGAAAAGGGCTTTGTAAAAATTGATTGATAGAATCGTTCGGGCATTTCAATAATGCTGATTACTTGCGTTCGTATTTTGTAAAGAATTTTGATTTCATTTAATTTTGGGTCGTTTTCAATAACGTTGTAAATGGACTGATTCGCTTCATTCCAGTTACCCTTACTTTTATTACGATTGATATCTTTAATAAAGGAGTGTAGGTTATGTATACGCACAATATATTTCTGATGATTTTATGGTGTAACATAATTTATTTTTTCATCCATGATTTGCCTATATGAAATAGTCCATGAAATTTACTAATAAATAATTTTGAAACTATTTAGTTAAATAAATAAGGGTTGACGAAATTATTGGAGTTGATGCCTTTTTCATAACTATCAAAATCATTACGACTTTGTATCTTTGCTTAATCAGATAAAGATTCGATCTCCTAAACATGTTGTAAGTTTAGGAGTTCGAATATAGGACTATTAGCAAAGATCTTTCCTAATGCCGTAAGATGTCGTAATACAACGAAACCTGGGTCGTGGCAAAGAACTTAAAGAAAGTAGAATTAAAACTACATAACGTAGTTTCATTTAATAATGAACTTCAATTACATGTTTCGTTATTGATATTTTTTTTTACATTGATATTTAAAATAGTATCGATGACCCATGGTTAGCAAAATTAAATGGAGACACTAATGCAAATGATATAAAATATTTAAAAAAAGCAAAAAATTGTTGAAAACATATTACATTCCAGTTGGTCTTCAACCTTACTTACAGCTGGGCATATTGACAAAATGAAAATATTAAATTTCTACGTTCTATTTACTATACATTAGATAAATAAACATTTTACACGTTTCGCGGATACGTCAGTACATTAGAGTTAAAGTTTTGGCATTCATGATGTTAAATTTTCCTGGAACTTTACGTCAGAAACAGGTTATTAAATGTATGCTTTAATGAGCAAATCAAAACCTTAAACCGATGAGATTCGTCTTTTACAATGATAAGATACAGGTTTATGAGTTTCATCATTTCAAATCAGCAGACAAGTTGTTTAATGATGGTATATTTCAATAACAAACACAAACCTAAAATCGTTCGAAAATCAAAATTACATTCATAGTTTATTTTTCACTATTGTAATACTAACCCGGAATTATGTGTAATAAGGCCTTTGAGTACTTACGAGATATATTACCTACAAGAAATACGTATTTACCTATGAACGTAAATGCATGTTTGCGTGCGTACGTGCAGAAGGAGTTAATAGGCTGTGTTAGCCTTTGGGCTTTATGCACGTGTGCATACATGCATATACTCACGGACGCGCGTTCGCATGCACGCGTGTGTGTATAGATGTGTGCCTGCATGAAGCTTAAAGTTTTACACAGCCTATTAACCCCTAAAAATCAGATTTTTATTCAGAGAATAATTTCACCAATATCTGGATTTAAAATATTTAATCGCTTCGTTTTTTTTAACTGTTTTAAAATTAATTCAGATTGATCGGATTTTGGTCCTAAATAATTTGTTTTGCATTAATTATCTTACTTATGTACTTTTTATTAAATACGATTTTACTTACCATATATACATTTCCAAAAGGATACAATACTTTGTGATTTACTTGATCCTAGCAGAGTTCGTATAGAAAGGAGCAAATTATATACAATTAATAAATTAATTTATAAATAAACTAATATTTCAACTAGAATTAAAATTTTAGATGGTTAGAGATACCGATATTATAAGTCTGTTTTAAAGCAGGTGGCGCCTTAAAGGAAATTTGAAAATTATATTAAGGAAATTGTACAGAATCTTCTGAAAATAAAACAAATTATTCATAATAAGTAATTAATTGAGGATAACCTTTCGGGCGGCCTTTTCTTAGCGGGGGAGTTTCCCGAACCGTAATCTATTACAGCTTTAAAATTTCTAGAACCTACAGGGAGAAATTAGGCACTCCTGCTTTTGGTACTTCTTCAAATATTTCAAGAAAAGTTTAGAACCAAGGAATAAGTGCTGAATAAATATAAAGCCAATCAAATCCCAGCAAGCTCCTGTCAAATTTACATTCGGAAACTTACCAATGATTTCTCTATTATGCTAAAGATTATTTGAGAATCGCTTGTGTTTTATTGAAATCCTTTCCCACCTGGCCGGACTTTTCTTCTCTAAGCCAGGATAATAGATTGAAATGAATTCACTGCGATGAATTGCGAGCTGTGGTAATCTTGCCGTCTTCTACGATATATGTATTGTCGAACCTCTTCGATCTCAAGTCTGTTCATGTACTTTTACACACAAATGTTCAAAAATATTTTTTACTACACAGATTACATTTTAATTTATGTATTTGACTTTCAAAAGTCAAAATCCTATTTAAACGTATGCTTTTTTATTAGTAACCGGTATCTTTTAAATTATTGAAACAAGGGATATTTAAATTTTCTGATTTTCTTTTCAGTATTTGTATTTGCTGTCTAATGTGGTGTTTTCTGAAAATTTTAGAATATATTTATTTATTTATTATGTACGTTAATCTATGTAATTGATATGAATGTGTATATATATATATATATATATATATATATATATATATATATATATATATATACATACGTATATACATATTACTTATTGGATAGGATATATGGACTTATTGCTATGAGAGCAATCTTTTATAATCAACGGGAACATCAGTCCTGCCTTGCTCAACGAATAGGAGGGAATCGAACCCACAGTATAAGAATTATGTGATTTTGTAGCGCCCACCTATTAGTTAAACAGATGTTTTTACACCAATAATTTCTTTTATTCTGAAAATTTTAAAATGCTGTAAATTGTTGCTCTTTTTGAGGATTTTACCATTTTCCTTTAGATCATCAGACATTATGATCAACGGTGCTAAACGGTGCTGCACCAAAGTGGGGTCAAAAATAATTTTAAAATAGAGTGAATATGCTCACTCAAAATGAAAAGAGAAGGCGTTGCATGGTTTTATATTATTTTTCATATATAAAATGTCGAAATCCTTATGGAGTTTTTGGTGTTTAAGTCCAAATTGATTTTAACAGATTTTCTTTATAACATACAAATAAGTCTTATTAAAGGATAAAGGACATTTTAAATGAAGGTACAGTTGTCATAAGATTTAATATTCTCTTAATTCTCTACATTACTTTAAATTTTAAATACTTTTACTTTTACTGAATAGCAAAATGCATGAACTATTTAACCTCAGTTTCCAGCTGAAATCTATCACAGCTTTGATACTTCTCAGTTCATTTTTTCACAAAGAAGGAGACACTCCATCTGTTATATGCAAATGTAATTTTAATAATAACCAAGCGCAGGAAATCTAAACAGATTTTACTGAAATTTCTATGAACATTACTTTGTTTCTTAATTGAAAAATTTTAGTTTGAGATGAAAATTTAAATATTTTTAACTTCCTGCTTACTTTCGCATATAAATATTTCGATAAAAAGGAGGAATTTTTAAAAAACCTATAAATATCAGAAATTGTTTCGAAACCAAAAAACACGATTGCATAATTTTTATTGATAATTGACAAATATTTGCATTTAGGTAGACATTTACTGAACACATTTAAAATTAAATGTGCTTTCCCGTCTCATATAAACTATTTGCAATTAAAAAGGTTCTTGGTTTAATTAGCTAGTGTTAATAATAGGGTCTATCACAAATTCAAAATAATAATACTTATTATAACTGAATTAGATGAGTCAACATTTTAAATGCAAACAAATTCTTGGCGCAAAAAGTATTAAATAAACTTTTAATCAAATGAACGTTGCGGAAATTATGAATATAATGCAATCATTTGATACTCTTACAACATATATTTGCACGTGTCGAAAGGCATTCAGAATATAAATTTGTAGTTTTCGATTTAATTCAACATTATATATTAATTTACGGTTTGAAACATTTTGCGGCATAACATTAAAATGAATAAATTTCACCAATACTGCTTCGGCATATTAAAGCGAAACCGTGTCATATGTATTATCGATATTAAATCTTATCTCTTTACATTAAATCTGCACCAATCGGTCTGGTTAATCCGCAGTATATTGAATACATTAAACTTAAACACTATTCTCATCGACGTTGGAAACAACAACGATCCGCTGGCTGTAAGATCGCTTCGATCTATTGTGAAACGTGATATAGAGAATCTTAGAGCTGATTATATTTTTAATGTAGAATTGAATTTATTAAAACAACTGTGCATAATTTTTCTCGTATATAAGCGCCCAACAAGAAACCCGTAGCGCTTGCGACGTTCCTTCTTGTAATGGCGTCATTGTTCACAGCTTAGCGGCGGCCGAAAATGCACTAGGCATTTTCAGTGAGTGTATGGTTGGAACGTGCCTCGACTAGACGTAGCAGCGGCGGCTATTTGTTTCCACGTTGGAGCCGACGGTAATGTCGCAAGTGTTTCTAAAAGTGATCTTCGATTTATTTCCTCCAAGCAGAAAAGATCAACCAGAACAGATTATATACCTGGGTACATACTTAAAGCCTCCGCTGATATGGAAATTTTGAAGAATAAATTTAAAATTATCCGTTGAAGCAAAAAATTACCAGGTAAAACCTGGTGATATTCCGTTGATTTTGAAAATGTTTAGGTTAAAAATTAATAATTGTTAATAAATAAAATCAATATTAGGTTGATATACATGACATATTATTTTTAATCTCTTAGTTTCTGTAAATAAGTTAATGTTTACTTACTCTGCTCAGAGTGAATTTAATTCACCCATAGCACCTATTTGTTGCGCCTCAATTTGTAAATAACAAAAAGCGGCACGTAAAACTGTGCGACCGCAATTAATATTCATTCCCGTATTTAATCGTTTATGTGCAGGTTTTATTGCTTTTGCGCATTGTTTCGTAATTGGCGCTTCGTTTGTACGCAATTTTATCGATAACCATAGCGGTAGTGAAATGGAATTGGTGGCAGTCAATCGTACATTGGAAAATTTATCAACTTTATCTATTTTACAACATGCCAGAATTCGTATATTGCAGTGCAAAATCAAATACTTGCCTCTGCGATTTTTCAAAACGATCGCCATACTACTATCTGAGTACTATTTTCATGTTTGCAAACAATTCGTCGAAAATTGTGATCTGTGTTATAAGTTAGCAATATAAATGGTGAATTTCATAAGAATTATGTGGATCCTATGAACCTAACTACTAAGTTATATTGTTTCTATTATTATTTCTCTCTTTGGCCCCAAAGAAAATACAAATTTTTTTTAGTCACTTAAAGCTGCACTAGCAGTATATATCAATATATTTTTATTACGGGAGCATGATAAGATATAATAAAAACCTATGTACGCCAATTAAGGAGACGTATAATTTTGTCTCAATTTCAATAAGGAATGAACATTGCACATATATCTAAAGAACAATCGATTCCATTATATATTTAAATCCAGGCTTGACAGTAATGTGACCTTTAGAATAAAGGTTAATAACACTTAATATTTAAGGTTAATAACACAGCCCCTATTGTTTTATTTCAGCATTGAATTCAAACTGCTTAACCTTCGTATGCTTAACGCAATATAATTTGATAATCAAAGGATCATTGATTTAATTTCTTATGTGGTTTTTGTTTATCACTCTCATTTAATTATAGCTTAATTGACTTTTGCGGCAATGCGGAAATTTGACAATAAATGAAATATTAGACTTTATTAAACATAAAATTGTTAAGATCAACCTATAGTATACGTTTAGGTAAAACGTTTTATGTACGGGTAGAAATCACGCTACGAGATTTCCATATGCACCTAGGTACGTATAAATATATGAGGGAGTATATTATTTATATTGGAATCACTTTTAAATCTTCATAATTCACCCTGGCGATTGACATCCCATGCTGGACATATAACAAAAAAAATTAAATTACATGATTTGCCTCCTCTGTAATTTTTATGTAAATAATTTTGTTAATTAACTATTGGCATACCTGTTTTAACGCTCTGTCAAATTTTATATTCGACCTTTTCGTTTTTCTCTTTTGAGTTATTAAACCCTAATAAAAAGTTGTTCAACAAAAAACGGACGTTTTCAGTATCATATGACTAAAAATGCAATCTCCCCATTTAGTTTTAAATAAATTTATTTATTGTTCGCTTACAAAACATTAATTAAATTGGGATTACGGGTTTATAAAAATTTTAAACTTCAAGTTTATTTCGAAGTTAAATATAATTTGATAGAAAGTCATATTATATTATTATTATATGTTATTGTCTTTTTTTTTCATTTTTGATCGCAGGTCCAAATATAAATTATTTAGCTTTTTGTTGAAAATCTATAATAATTTTACGATCTCTTGGGTGATTGCTTATGTTTGCGATCTTCTCCATCCAATAAGCTCGTCGTCGGCCAAAACGGCCTCGACCCTCTTTAGGAGGATTTTACTCCCCAGGTTGTTAGTAACTATAATATTTTTGAATCAACAGTTTCGAAATAAGGTGCTTTACTTTTTTATATTTTGTTAATATATTTTCAAATGTTCCTTTCTTAATTCATATTTTTAATTTTATTTAAAAAAAATTGCTATCTCAAAATATGAGTTTCTGAAAAAATGACTGGGACAGATAGACAGGGAGACATGTGAGTGAGTTTAAAGTGTTTTATATATATATATATATATATATATATATATATATATATATATATATATTATTATATTTTGGGAAGAAAACATAAACTTTTAGTTTTCAAATTGTGTATGAAAATATGCTATCAAATGTCATAAGAAACTTATATATGGTAATTAAACTATATAGGGATATTCAACTTTTTTCACGTACTTAATAAGCCTTCCTTTAAATTTCCATACAAGTATTGTTAAGATTTAATATGGTTTAATACTACGCCAAATTTTAAATCTATACGTCCAGCAGTTTATGGGAAAAAAGTAACCGCGGTTTAGATAAAAGTAACCGTGTTTTTACATGTGAGGGACTCGCAAGGGTTCCGTTTCTCCTTTTGAGGCACGGGACTCAGAAAAGAATTAAAAGTATGTCTAGTTGTTATTAGGTGTACAATATTGTTATAAATATAAGCGTGAAAGCTTATTATAAATTAAAAAGACATTGATGTATTTATAAGCGTATTTTTCTATTTCAATTTTTTCAAAAATATGTAAAGTTAAACATCTGCACATAGTTGAATTTAAAAAAAAAACGCAAGTATTACACTATATGAGCATAAAATTTTAACGTATCAGACAAATATGCAGTCACATCTTATTCATTAGACATATATATACTCTTATCTCTTTAAATAAATATACATTCTTATCTCATTTGTAAAAATAAAACATGGCACTTTCCGTTGATAAGCTCGCCTGACCCACGTAAATAACGCCGTCAAATGGAGCCGCGCCGGATATCGACAGCCAATATGAAAGCTTAGTAGATTGTTGAAAATTTGTTCACTGGTAAATTGGAAGAAGAAAATGTGCCAAAATGAAGTACAACCGCCAATGACATCATTAGTTTTATAGTTGATAAAAATTTTACTTTTTTAGTGGTTTTATTTAATTGTAGAACGAACAACCGATGTATCGAAATAAATCAATATATTACGAAACGTCATTAGAAATTCATGTTTTTGGTTTCAAACGCTTTCAGCCTATTTGCATAGTTATTGCTGACGTTACCATTTTAAGTATTACGGATGTTCAATTTTTGCGTAAAGTAGAAGTACAACGGAGTTATCGCTTTGAGAGCTCTGTTCACATTTAGGTATAAATGAAATACTAAACATTTAAAGATACCTAATATTTCTCGTAATCAATTTACAAATGTTAATTAATTTATTTCATTAGGTAGTATGCAGTCATATAGATCTATAACAATTTAATAAAATTTAAAAAATATTCGTACAAAAAAATATAAACAACTGGAATGGTGAGGTAGGAACATGTTTAAGTTCATGAAATGGTATTGTAAATATGACATTCATGGTAAAGGAGTTTTTGTAGCATTGTTGCTAAATATTGAAATTATTACGAGTTGTAGATTTGTCATAAATGATGACGATGGTGCAAAGAGCGACAAAGAAAAACTAGGTTAAATTTAATCTAGCCAGAAATACCTTTAAATAAATTAAAAACTGTTGTGAATATGACACTTACTACCATTGCCAATGACTGTGTAAATATAAAAATGATTTACTATAAAATATATCATATTTATAATGAATAACATAGACACATGAATGCCAGAAAATCTGAAAAATATCAAAGTTTATGGAGTAAAGTACGAAAAAAATTTACAAAGAAAGTATAGAATTAAAAAATAAAATGTAACTTAATGATTTTGCATTATTGATAAATACAAATTTTATTCTAAGATATCTAAAATTATTTAAATAAAAGCGATAAATGAAAATTATAGTCAAATCCATCCAAATCAATTTACAAAGAAAAAGAAAGTTCAGTGTATAGACGTAATCAATCTCATTTTTACTTCGATACAATTTTTTTCCCATTTTGAAATTTATGCGTACTAATGTCATTGTGAAAAAATTAGTGAAATATTTAGCCCCTTCTGCTAAACCTAATAAAAACCCAAATACCTCAATCATGTCATTAATCATGAGATCATACCGAGAAAATTTTCATATGGTTGTAAAAAAAGAACATTCATAGAGTTCCTAAGACACGTATAACATTTTTTTATCTAGTAAACAGGATATTAATCCCGAAACAACTTCTTTGTATTTTTGTAACACTGTTCGGAGTTTTTGCAGCACTATTATTTTCAAATAAATTATTCTTTAACATCAGATAACTCCCGAAATAATTATCATAGGAAAAACTTAAAGTAAGTATTGGAAACAAAAATTAAATTTAAATAATATAACAGTATCATTACTAAAATACTTTGTTGTTCCACTGGTGTGCTTTTAAATTTAAAAAAATTATATCTATGTTTTGGGAAAGATCTAAATTTCTTCTTTCAAAATATTCCCTTAGTTTGATACCATCAAAGCTGTGATGCACTAATACATCATGAATGATATCATCAAGCAGTGATATCATCAAAGTTGTTATGAAAAGTTATATAAAAAATATTTCATTATTAAACAGTTATATAAAAGTATGAATTTACAATGTATATCAATATTTGTAAAGTGATGATTTTGACATATTGAATATATTTGGCGTTAATTTTGTAGAAATTCATTATTCACAATTAAATGAAACTACGTGATGTAGTATTATTTCTACTATCTTTAATTTCTGTACCATGACCTAGGTTTCGTTGTATTACAACATCTTCAGGTGTTGCTAATATCCCACCTGAAGATGTTGTAATACAACGAAACCTAGGTCGTGATACAGAAATGAAAGATAATAGAAATAATACTACATCACGTAGTTTCATTTAATTGTGGAAAGTGATGATTCTTAAGAAGAATAAACATATAGGGACCTACGTTTTGAAGAAAGGCAGTGTGGTTAAAGGACGGTCAGGTAAATTAATTTTTAAGGCGATATGAAGTGATGAGTACGAATAGCTGAATTTATTGAAGTGTAATTGCATATCGCAAAAAGTTTAAGTAGATACACAAAAAAATGTATTGATATTTTACAGTTATGTCTTGAAGGGTACCTTGATAAACCCTAACGAAGGATGAAAGTAAGTAGAATGCCACTGAAGTGAAATCATTGCAGATTATGTTTGCGGAAAAATGTACGTAACGTCACTGAAAAGGCAGATTTACAAATAAAATAGAATATCGAACAAATTTTCTAATAATTTGGATATTGAGGTCTTAAATGGGAAACATAATATGGACGACTAAAAGGCAAATGCATAAGTCGAATGAATGACCGTCATAAAAATATTAACATGAGAAGCCGTGATATAAGAAAGTGTACTTAGAAGCGTGTATTAGAATTACCGAAGTGAAACAAATAAATCAGAATAAGATTTAAGTTACGGGATATTGCATTCCATCGTCGCTACTTACTTTGCCCTTTTTGCCTGAACTATCGAAAAATGTTATAAATTTCTTTTTGACATACATTTGCAGAATGTAGTAACCTATATGACCCTAAAAGCTGGTGTCAAGAATGCGTTGACACGTCAAAGATTTAAAAAAAAGGGCAACTTATGTACGCGCGTGAGAAGTTATACTTCTTTGGCATCATTAAATAATACATATAGATAGATAACCTCAATTATATTGGAGCACTTGAAAAAGTCTATAAACACAATTTTTTCACTAATAATTGCGAATAGTAAATATATTAATCAAAATAATGAATTTAAATCACTACTGAATATAATTTATCAGCACATATATAAATCGCACTTATATGAAACTAAAACACGTGTGTGAATTTAGACACTCAAAACATGTGGATAAATACTATGAATATGAAAACAGTGAACAGAGGCGACGATGGTGGTAATAGCTTTTGTTTCGAGACTGCAACCGCTGCAACTTCATACTGTAACTTTTGTGTGACGAATTTTACATATTTTTGAAATACAGTTAATT
Organism: Druceiella hillmani; assembly: GCA_039881145.1. Lineage (NCBI taxonomy): Eukaryota > Metazoa > Arthropoda > Insecta > Lepidoptera > Hepialidae > Druceiella > Druceiella hillmani. The sequence continues at coordinate 8,371,151 of JAYKKI010000076.1, forward strand.
TTTGTAAAATATATTTAGATTTGTAAAATGTAGTTTAATATTTTGTGGAATTATCAACGAAACTTACTTTATCCGTGATTCAATACGCAAATAACCATTCTTTAATAATTTGTTCTAGGCTTATTTTTAATCAACAATTAAAAAAGATAATTCATAACCCATATTTACAGCAAATACTCGAACATTATCTTTACTCACGTAACAGCAGTGAAACTTCATATGGAAAGAGTATCATATTTTTATTAGGCAAAAAAACTATAACGAACTTGTAATTTAATGTAGTTCGAAAATTTTGATTCTAACTGAAAGGAAGGAAAAGCGATTAAGTACACGGAACCGAAATATTATTTAAAATGTTCTTTTAATTAGTAAAAATGCGCTCTTAAAGATACGAACTAACGCAAAACATTACAATCTTTACGACAACACTTCAGTAGTGGTGGATATCTTTATATGGAGATTAAAATCGCTATGTACATAGAATTTCTTAGCGATGGATTTCTAGTGAAACTTCCTAAAACTGGGATGTCCAAAGCTGTGAGTCCTTTATATTATGGAGGCCGATCTGCATATCAATAGGTTCTGAGAATCTGAAACTGTTGAAAACTGGAAATATTGAGACACGACTGGAGATTACTGGAAAATTAATCAGGCCCACACCCTTCACCACAAAGGAAAAAGTGTTTAGCTGGTGAAGGGCGTCTTAACGGGGACGCCGTCAATAACAATTATGTGGTCACTATGACGGCAGCTCAGAAAAGATGTGAACTGACACGGTGCGAAACACATAATATTAGTCTGTTTAGCTGTTTTTGTTCTGTTTGCATATACACGTATAACAGAAAAAGCAGCGCAAGATTTATTATGATTTGGAATAACTTGTATATCACACAGACAAATAATAAAAAGTGTCACTTCCGTTGGCCCCGTGACATTGGTTTTGGCTTCTCATCAAAGAGGGTTCCGAAGCTTCATATCTTTAACAGGTTATACAGCACCGGATAAGTAAAATAAATTTTGAGGTTTTTTTCATTATTGCTGTTGTTCAAAGAAAAGACATTAATTTTAAGAAACCATTTACTATTTATTTAATTATTAAAATTTGTTTATTTCAATAAATTAAAATTTATTTAATTTGAAATGTTTACATCACTATTTTAGATCTTTGAGATTGCAAATATTAGACTCTAATATTTTTTCTCCATAAGATAACAAAAGAGGAGGGAATAGTTTTTGACGTTACTTTACATTATTAGTCAATAAACAGAGTAGCTTTTGAAAATTATTTACATTAAAAATACTTCCCAATACTCTACTAGTTCCCAATAGTTATAATAATGATTTTATTTTTTTCTCTGTTGTGGAAAATGTATCGATTATTCCGGAGTGTATTTTTTTCCAATTGGCATAAAGTAATTTAAATATAAATATTACAAAAACCTCACAGAAGCTTTTCAAAATCATCACATCCACGTTTAAGATCTTGTATTGTTCAAACGAGAAAACTTTTTAGTTCCACTATGTAAAATAAAATATACAAAATAATATTTTAAATTTGTTTACATAACTGTAATACATAACATAACTGTACTGTAACTGTAATACATAACATAACATAACTGTGTTGCATCAATATCTAAATTTTAAAAAAATAGTATGCTAATTCATAATACATGTGTTTAATATAGCTTAAAGTACGTTTACAGTAAATCTGTATTATTTAGGTTAATTTAAAGTCGCGCTTCTATTTAATAGAATAGACGCGATTGAAAAATATGATACTCTTTCCATATGAAGTGTTGTTTTTGAAGAAGCAATAACTGGATTATTTAAGTCATGATTAATTATGTTAGTTAGAAAAATACTTTTTTCTTTTCCTGTGGAAAAGAAAATTCCTTGTAAACCGTTGAACGCCTTGGACACTTCGAGTATTTATAACATCGATAGATTACTTATTTGAGGCTATTTTTATCTAACAGCACTTTTATTTCCAAATCAAGTTACGTTTGGAGAAGAATAATTTCGTAAAAATTTATATAAAATTTGATTGCATTTATTTCTAAATAAACCAAAAATGTTTAATTTAAACTGTGAAGAATATTAATTTACCAATGTATATATACACAGGGAAAGTTACTAGACTGTTTAATGCTAACCTAAAGAAAAGAAATATTTGACCACTAAAATCTTTAAATTAATGTTAATTTTTGGGTAAGTTTTGAGAATGACATTCGATATTTTACAACTTTGTCTAGTAGAACCGTAATTCACCAGTTTACAAAACCAATTGTTATCGGAAAATAAAAGTAAACTCATGCATTAATTAAGACAAGGGATTCAATAAGGTAATAAAGTTTTGCGAAAGTCAATACGTATCGTTGAAATAAGTAAAATAGGCATTGAAATATCACGAAGGAATGGAACAAATTTACTTATTTTGATAAAATATTTACTCGATGTGCTGATGAAAATCTATCATTATTTTGTTTAGATGTTGTTTGATTTTATTCGAATACTCTCCCTTGTTAAGTTTTATAAATTTAAAAAAATGTAAGGAAAGCTATAATTGAAGAACCAAATAACGACAGAAAAAATGAAATAAACATTATTTGCATTACGAATTAGATTATTTTGAAGACAATTCTATGAAAAACTTCTGTAATGATTTTTGTATTCTTTTATCATTTCTATATCTATATAAGATGTATGAATATTATGAATTTATGGGGATTCCCATGAACTACAAACGGAAAAATAGTATAAGTGTTAGCCGCCAAATTAACTGAACCTCTCTCCGTCTCTGACATATATACATATATATATATATATATATATATATATATATATATATATATATATATATATATATACATGCTTATCCAAAATTTCACCATAATTGCTTCTACACAGACTAAAAAGCTTTCTACAAAATATTTACAATAATAAATTATAAGCTCTAACAATCCACTGCGTGTAAATCCTAATTAGATTTATTTCAACAGACAAGTTAAATCTGGGTCTGTTCCATAATTTCAAGTTATCATTAAAGTAAAAGGAGAAATCTTTTGGTGAGAACATTAACTTAAGTCGAATTCATTATTTTCAAGCTAATTCTGGGAAAGAGTCGTTTCATGGTCCAAATTTTATCATCGCGAAATGAATTATCCTTCAAAAAGGAGTGTACAATATTTAGTCGTTATTATAGAATAACGGTGACAGTTCAAAATGTAGTCATTGTTTCAGAACGATATACAAACTACAAACTGTCATACTGTCAAAGTTCTATGTCAATCCGATTAGTAGTTTTTACGTCCATTGGTAAAAAGCAAACAAACAAAGAAAAAAAACTTTCCTCTTTATTGCATTAGTGCGATAATATTAAAAAGTATTTCGTTTCAATATTTATTTTAAATCATTATTATGATAAAATCATATCTAAATAGAAATGAAAACTTTGGATAATTATCCATTGATTGATTTCGTCAATGAACAGCTATATCATCAAAGTATAACGTAAGCAGTATAGCTGGAAATTAATATTGGGATAAGATGTTATTTAATTTTTCGACCATAATTTTTGTTCCAAATTTAATTGACATTTTTAGACATCAACTTTTATTATTCAACCATTCTATTCAACATTAGTAAAATAAATTCATCGATTATTGTATAAACTCTTCACATAAAAAAGTACATAAAATAAATATTATCTATACATATAATAAAATGGTAACAGAGTGGATTCTGTAAATTAAAAATATTTAAAAAAGTGATCGATTTGGCGTACAGAAGGACAATGGAAACCGGAAAAACAGTTTTAAGAATTTTGTCTGTCTCTCGTTGAAAGGTTTTAATGAAATTTTATATGGTAATAATATATACCCAGAAGGAATATATAGGAGAAAAAATAACAAAAACATTCCTAATTATTGAACAAATGTGGTATTAATTTTGTAGAAATTCATTATCACTTAATTTATATTCACAACTAAATGAAACTAGGTAATGTATTATTATATCTACTTTATGTAAACCTTTAATATGATGTATTCATTTATGAATGTAGTAGATGCGAAACACATGCTATTGGAGCGGAAACGTATGACATTGCGAAAGGTTATTACATTTTTATTAATTAAAATGAAGGTCGTATTTAAGTTCGCGAAGAAAAAATTATACAAAAAATAACTTTAACTAAATAAATTAATCGTAGATTTAACCTAAATTTCGTTACATGACAACATCCTCAGGTTGACAATTTGAAGAGATTCTTGCTTTTGAATTGGCAATATCATTATCTCGTGTAGTCATTATATGATGTAGTTTTATTTAGTTGAGAATAAAAATTAAGTAAAAAAAATTTTCCCCCAAATACATACAAACAAAATTGTAGGCACAGCTAGTGAACATGTATAAGAATATGTATAATGTTATAAATCCATGAATCAATATTTAAATGCTTTAAATAAACGCAATGAGAAGCTGAGTGGAAAAATATTATAAAATCGGGAGCAGTACATGCCAGTTATTCAAAGCCTTAAAATTGTAGGACAATGTCATATGCAATAAAATGTATGAAAATGTGAAATTCGCGCCTGTAAAAAACTTCTCATAATGTCCTTCCTAAAAATGTTTCATGTTGTGAAAATACATACTTCTTAATGCAATGAAGATAGATAGAAATACTACTTCATAAACCTTTTTGTTCCTATTCCAAAATATTATGGAAACTGAACTTCAATTCTTGATTTTTACGATAAATGCAAAAGATCAAAAATTTCCCTTGGTTCATACTTCTTTTTAACCACCGAAAGTTCCTAGATTTTACTTAAAAATCAATTGAATAAAACTTACATTTTAAACAAAAAGGAAAAATATTCTGAATTCGGATTAAACATGGTTTTCCTGAAGTATTTCGTCAAAATTTTTAAATACGGCTAACTTTCAAACTTTTTAATCTTTTACGGTTAACTTTCAAACTTTTTAATCCCTATCTTAAAAATTAAATAAATGTCGGTCTGTTGAAGTATTTCAGTTAACACGAAAAAGATTTTTTTATTTTCACCACGTAAAAAATATTGTCAAGTACCTGAAATTTTAACAATACAACAATAGAAGGAACACCTACTTTACATTCATTGTCATCCCGTCCTTTAACGAATCTAAAGCTACCTTTGAAACATGTACAGGAATCGCAAAATATTATTTGGTATAATTTCAATTCAGTCGTCAGTTCGTTACATCAATCGTTATTGAAAAATAAAGGCAAACCGATAATATTTCCATTTGAGGACTGTTATATACTCATATACTCGTAAATTAATTAAAATAAGAAATTCTATTAGGTCTAAGTAACATTTTGTGAAAGCCCATAATGTCGTTGAAGAAAGTCGTCACATTATTACAGCAAAGCTGACAAAATTTATGTACCAGTATCAAAATTCTGGCGAAGACTAATTATTAATCAACTGAAATATGTATTTGTTTTATCTGAGATATTTTCCATTGTTCTGTAAGGATCGACCAAATCTGATGGCATTGAGATTGCAGACTAGATTTAATATAGGCGATTTTTTTGGATTTCGCCTTTATATTCTTTAATTTTATTTTCCCAATATTTTTTCAATGTAACATCTCGAGAATATGTTAAAAATTGCGGTACCAGAAGAAAAGGAACTATTTACTGAAAAGAATTCATTTCTTTAAAGGAATTTCGGTGGTATGTTTAATGATATCATTACGGTTGTATATTATTTCACAATGACCTAGTAGCTCCTCAAATTATTGGCATTGATGTAGGCTCATTCTAGATTATTCTCAATAAATATCGATAAATTTAAAGGTTTCATAGGGCGATTGGTAAAGAAACTTATTCGGTATCAGAAAAAAATTGTTTGAAAACTAATTTCCGTGGATTCACCTACCAGCTTCATTCCAAAAAAAAACAAGACATTTTCTGTAAATTATGAAGCAAGGTGGACTATGCAACTTTTTATGAGTGTTGAACTGCAGTGTCTTTTTGAAAATAAATAAGTTCAGTTAAATGCGTTTTTTACAATGCATCTTTTTCCCTTCATTATTCTTTAAATATTCCCCTTTTTACAAATATATCGATAAAGTTTTTCTGTTGAGAAAATATTGGTACAGAAACTTTTTTAACAACCAAAAGATCAATGAATGAACATATATAATTTCATCTCTATAAAATAAGAAAAATAAACTACATCACCGTATATTATTATTTTAAAAATAAAAAGAATATTAAAATATTACGATTAAAAATGAAAAAATACGATTTTAAACAAAAGGGTTTTATTGTTTTAGGTATGTACATAATTATTGCTTACGACAAGAACTTCAAACAATACAGGAATAGAACGAGAACCCACTTTATATTCTATGTCGTTCCGTTCGTCGACGAATCAAAAGTTACCTGTGAAAGCATGGGTTGAAATACCAAAACTTTTATTTATTGGAATTTCAATTGAATTGTAAGTTTACCTTAGCAATCGGAAAATGAGGGGAAACGGTTCATCTTTTCATTTAATAGCCATTATGGATGTAAATACCTTGTGCTACTAAAGTAAAGGGACGAATACGATATATCTATATGGATAAATAATTATTAGATCAGTCACGCACACACACACGAACTTACTTATACACGCAAAAAACGCACCCACACTCGCACACATGTACAAACTACAAACATACAAGTATTCATGTAAAACTTTTCTGACCGTGTTCTGACACAACTCTTATAATGCATATTTAATTTATTATAGTGATTTTAATTTAGTTTTCATATCATGATTTTCAGAAAGAATTAAAACGTTTAAGTGTATGTTATTATATTACGTCGCATTTAAGATGTACTGAAATATTTCCTTCGTCGCTTTTACTAAAAGATGCTCGGTTAGAGAGTAGTGTGTTTGTAAAACGGATATTCATTGTTGTGAATATTTACTGAATTTACAAAAGTAAATTTGTTCAGAAGTATGTTCAAGTTTTTGGGTATGTACTAATGGTACATGTTATGAATCATTTTTTACCGCAAAAAACCTTGATAGTCAATTTGTAGAATATATTGTAATTTGTAGAAGTAATCATCGATATGAAACTCTTATCTTCACTTATTACATCATTTTTATCTACTTACTCTCAGTTGTAATCACTATATTGACATGTACATATAAGGTCGCGTGCATTAAAAACTGACCTAAATATTCCTTAATTGGACAGAATAAACTTCGTGTTGGTGAATTAAACAGTATTTGTTGTGGGGACAATAAACGCAGCGTGGAAAACAGCGCATTAATTAAAACACAGTTCAAGAGCTATATCTCTACTTGTATTCAAAGCCAGCAAACGGTTTATTAATTTTAATTGAAACATTATTCCGCAAGTAATAGATTGAAGGTTAGACTGATAAAACGCCGGATCCAAATTAATTAAAATAAAGCATGACTATAAGCGGTGAAGTTTTGCTCGCATAGTTTGCTGCTATTGCGTGCGATGCCGTTTCGTTATTCGGTTAATTCATTTGAATATTTCGGATTGATATCATTGATGTTTGCTAGAATAAGTATTTTTTTAGTATGTCTGTTGTTTTTTATAAATTTGAGATATTTTCCTATTTTTGAAAAAATCTTGTATTTTAATGCCAAATGGATAGAGGTAGTGAAAACTGAAAAACAAGTTTATGGTAATGAAATAAATCTGCCAAGATAATAAATATGCCAACAATAAACAAATAAATTAAAGGTTTTTAAAAATATTCCAATGGCAGGAAATATTAATTTATTATTAGGGGTAATTACTAAAAGCTATCTAAGAAGCCTTCATGTTTGAGAAATGTTTACTTGCAAATGTTTATGTGTTAAATATTAATTTTAATTGAATTGTTTTTGAGTTTGAAATGCTCTTTAACGAATAAAATTTGAGGGAGCAAATATCATATTTTTTTATATTTTATATATCACGGATACATATTGAAAGAAGAGCTCATAAAAATTGAGACTTTTTTTATTTATATATAAATTAATTGTAGAGGTGTTTATGGAAGATATCCTTAGAAGTACGTTTTTGCTCGTGCTTCATCCCCTAACCTTTCTCCAAAATCGTGAAAGTCAAAATTAATAAAAAAAATAGCATAACTAGAGATTCGAAAAACTACAGAAAATTTATAAGTGGTCATAAAAAATAAAATGTAAACAATAGATTAACTTTCGAATTAAAAATTAGAAAAGAACAAACAGATATTTTAGCTTTTTAAGGGAATCACATGGAAAAATCATAATATTGGAAAATTTCAAATTCAAACAAATGACGAAGCGGTTTAAAAAACTGTCATCCGTAATTCTCTAATTACTTTCTTACGTTATATAAAACTATAAAAATAATTATATTATTGCGTTATATGATTTTTAATATATTATTTTTAACTTCACAGCTTTTTTAAAATGTACTAATCTGCTCTGCCTTGCCAAAATTAAAACCACAAGCAGTTTGTAGCAACGAATATAAAAAATTATTGAAATTGCAACACACTACTCCTTAAATTGTACTAAATAGTATGAAGGAAGTAACTAATTGATATTTTAAATGAATGAGTTAAATCCGTTTTATCAAACGGTTCCAAACGGTCCGTGAGCTAAGCCACAGTGCCCGAAATAAATTACTCACTAAGTATCTGTTGTAAAATTTTGGAACATTGCGCAACGCTCTACTATTGTGGCTCCACCATTTCACATTTACTCGCTTTTTTATTCACGAGCTAGACTTTGAAGTAATTAAAATATGATTTGAGTGAATATAAATAGATGGCGATAGTGGACAACAGGAAGAGGTTTATCTAAGTAAACAATAATTCAGGGAAAACAAATTTACAATCTGTTGACAATGTTTTTCTTGAGGTTTTACTAAAATATGTTTTGAAGAAATTAAAAGTTTAAACTTACTATTGCGGTAAGCCTAGTAATCAAATATTGTGACCATTAGAAATTAACTAACTCTTAATTTACAAGACGATTATTTTCCGTAAATCAAAATATGGTTACGTTAATTTAATTATTTGCTTTTTAAAAATATTTGAAAATTTAAAAGTTAATGAAACGGATATGTTATTTCTCTCCCTCGTCGCTGCATAAGATACACAATACAAATTTTCCTCACAAAAAAAATAAGTTACTTGAAGAGACAACCAATTCATGTATTTAAGCGTTCTGAAAAAGTAAATAACGATTTTTTGAGATTATTTTTCTTTAGCTCACCTGTACGAACTTATCAATAATTACTATTTATTCAATTTTTTCATCAAATCAGAGCTTATTAATGAATTGTATGTTACTTAGGTTTTTGTTAACTAACATTAGGGGCAAAAGAGCTAACACCACGATAAAAGTTATATTTTTTGAGTTATAGTCTTTAAAACGAGCGTCGCATCTGATCTAACCGACAATTTATAGGATTTTGCTGTTGCGTATAAAAACAAAAGCTCGGTAACTTTACATAAATCATAATAAATTATATTCGTTTTTTTTATGGTTGCACTGTAAAGTTACAAGGGTGGAAGTCTAAACAAGGATTTGTAAATGGATTAAATTGGGATATAACAAATAACAAATAATTTAAATGGTAAACAATACATAGTTTACCGCGAAAGATGTAGTATTCTGAAGAAATAAATGCATGAGTTTTATTTATTGTAAATGAATAAGTTACAATGTAAATATTATTAAAGAAAAAAAAGCGTAAAATTTATTAGTGTGCAAGCTTGGTTCCACTTGCGAAAATAAGCATTCTCGGTATAATTATCGTCGCCGTAGTGTGTTGGATTTTGACGACCCGACGACCTCGAAGACCCGGGTTTGTCGAGCGGGGCTGGATGGATCATAACATCCATCCATAAGATGGCTGTAAGAAGTTGTTCTCGTAGCGGTAAGTTCGACATAAGTACCAATTAGACATATTAAGTAGATAAATAAAAAAATAAAATTATCTTCTCTTCTGTCTCGTCAATATTATAATAGGTGTTAATTATCTTCTCTGCTGTCTAGTCAATAATATAATAGGTAATTTCGTTATAACTTTAAAGAGAAAGAATATAGAAACTTGGCTTATTCACAAAATAAGTTTAGCCAACCTATGTAACTTATTTTAGAAATTATTACACCCGTAAAATAGGTAATAATCTGCGAATAATTTTGTTAAAAATCAGGTTGCAAAGTTTCATATAAATTAATTCCTAATATTGAATATATTTGGCGTTAATTTTGTAGAAATTCATTATACACAATTAAATGAAACTACGTGATGTAGTATTATACACAATTAAATGAAACTACGTGATTAGCAAAGATCTTTGCTAATAGCCCACCTAAAGATATTGTAATACAACGAAACCTAGGTCGTGGTAAAGAAATTAAAGAAAGTAGAAATATTACATCACGTAGTTTCATTTAATTGTGATTAATTCCTAATATTAAATCAATTAAGGAAAATGATAATTTTGTATTATACTTTTTATTTTATTACATTTCTTACTTAATCTTTTGAAGTTTGATTCTGTTTTAGGATTCCGTAATCAGAAACGGAACCCTAATGATTTAGTTGTATCGCTGTATGTGCTTGTATGTATATCATTTCGTTCAGACCAACGTGCATAAAAAAATGCAATTATTTGGTTCAAATAAAGATCTCAATTTATATGTAGTAAACAATTCTGAATTTAAGGCCTTGGTTATACCTTATTGCGAAGAATATCGCTAGAAAGGTCTTTAAAGTAAAAGTGTCGGTTCCATGAAAAAGGTTTTTTTACCGAATTTTAAAATTACAATTCGTGCACAGCTTTTTAAAAAAATTCTGGTTTTCGGAAGTAAAAAGTATTTTTAGTAATTTTATTCTTAATAAGTCCAAAAGGTAAGAAGGAATAAGTTTTTAATATATTTGAAAGTGTTAGTTTAGTAGCGAGTTGTAATTAAAATTTTCCCAAAAACTGTTCCCAATTATATTTTTAATTTTTTTCACCTATTATGGTAAACGCGTTAATTATTCTGCAATATAAATTATTTTCCAATATGCCAAAAAAGTCTTACTTAATTATGATCTCGTATAATGTTTAGGTATGTAAACAACCAGACTATAATTATTTTTCCTGGTTTTGTAACTAATGTAAATAGTAGCGTAAGCGGATAAAAAGCACTTTAAGTATTTCGATGCACAGAAGATTATTTAATATTTAGCAGATAATTAGTTTAGGGAAAATATGCTGACACACATACGACTTAACGAAAACAATATCTCAGCCTTTCCAAAGACCCTTACACGAGGGAAGAGATTTTGTTTCTTCCTGTGACAAAGAACAACCACACCTTGTTATGAGTAACACCTTGTTATAAGGAAGCACAAACTATCTTTCAATAAATAGCTTTAATATTGCATTTGATGTGAAATATAAGAAATACCTACATTTGAACTTTCGTTTCAGTAACAACTTGTTATAAATAATCACAAGCTAGCTTTCAATAAATAACTTTAGGATTGCATTTGAAGTAGATTATAAGAAATATTTACAATTCAACTTTCGTATTAGTAACACCTTGTTATGAGGAATCACAAGCTAGCTTTCAATAAATAGCTTTATGATTTCATTTGAAGTTGATAAGAAGAAATACTTACATTTGAACTTTTGTATTTATAATGTAAATTCTCCTTATTATTTTTCAATGTTAGTTTAATGTGAATAGGTATAATGGATGATAATTTTTCAACAAACCAGGTATATATTGGTGAATCAAAAAATTAAAATGAAAAAATTAATTTCATTATATGATGTAAATGAAAAAATAAAGTTATTAAATCCTTAAGCTTCTACTCTTTATACTGGTGAAGACATGCTGAGGTTTCTTTGAGGGCATAAAGAGACGCTATTTCATGACGGTTTTTATTCCTTTTCAAAAATATTTTAAGCGATAAAGTTTTCTTTTATTGCAACCAAAGAAACCCTTTGAAAACAACCGAAGGCTTTGCGTACTCCGAGTGATTTTATTAGTAAGGGATTACAAATTTTTAGCTGCAGCCATGACAAAGCTTAACCGATTAACATTTGATAGATCTCAAACCTGTTCTTGATCAAAGAAACCTGATACAACCACATCAATTTTGTTTCAGAAACAACCACTCGACAATCGAGCCAGTGCATCGTTTTACTGATGTTGAAAAAGCGTTGGAAAACAAAAATGTATCCACAATTAAATGATACTACGTGATATACAACGAAACCTAGGTCATGGTAAAGAAATATAAGAATTTAGAAATAATACTACATCACGTAGTTTCATTTAATTGTGAATAATGAATGTCTACAAAATTAACGCCAAATATATTCAATAAACAAAAATGTATGTTCTGCTGTCTTCTTGGATGTAGCACATGCATTTGACAGAGTTGGACACGAAGGTTTACTACTTAAATTAATATTACTTCTTCTCGATCCCTTCTACCAACTCTTAAAATCTTGTCTAACTAATCGACACTTTCAGATTAAATAATAAGACTCATATTCAGAATTGAATCTGATTAAGGCTGAGGTCCCTCAGGGGTTCTAGGTTCTAGGCCCAATTTTGTATTTGCTATACATTTATGATGTTTTAACAAGGTTATATAGTACGACAGACAGTTCTTCAGATGATATGGCAATAATGGCAGTGGGAGAAACTGTGGAAGGTTCAACTATAAAATTGAAATCTGCTATCAACAAAGTAGCCATCTGAACAAAAAAATGTCGCGTTAAATTAAACGAATCCAAATCAACACATATAAACTTTACAAATAAAAATATAACACAACGACTAGTCTTTATTAATGGCATTCAATTATCATATGAAAACACGGCTAAATATCTTGGTATGATTCTCGACGCCAAGTTTCACTACGTTGTTTTTGGTGGAAAGAACACATTAAAAAGAAACGCGATGAGCTTAATATCAAGTTCAGAAAAATGTATTGGTTGATTTATTGTAGTTCTGAGCTTTCAACATACAACAAACTTATTTTGTATAAGCAAGTCCTACGCACAATTTGGAATTATGGAATATAGCTGTGGAGCTGCGCCAGTAAGTCCAATATCGAAGTGATGCAAAGATTCCAAAATAAAGTGCTTAAGTGTGTAGTTAACGTACCTTGTTATGTCTGTAACTGTGATCTCCATCGTGATCTTGAGATTGAGATGGTAGACGATACTATAAGTAGATTTGCTAGTTCTCACCAAAAGAGACTTCAAAACCACATTAATCCAGAAGTATCCAGACTCTAAAATGTGCAAAATACTATTAGAAGACTCGAAAGAATGAAAACTTTTGAGCTTATTAGACATTAGAACACTAAGTGATTCAAAGGAGAATCTTATTTTAGACAGCACATATATTAATTCAGAAACAAATTATCCGTTAGTTATTAAACTAGTTTTAATAAAAATTTTAAATACAAGAAAATAAATTTGAGAGACAAAATGGTTCCTTAAGTATTTTTGAAAAAAACTTAAGTAAAATTTATCCACACTTCTTTTTGAAATGTGGTTAATCCTTTAAAGATATTTTTGATTTTGAATTTAAACTTTGAAGAATATTAATTTTTCAATGTCTGTCAAAGAGGAATAATTAAAACACAATTCAATTTTAATTTAAAAATAGAACAAATATTGGACCGTTGAGCGCTTAAATTAATAATGAAAATATTGCTCACGCGGCGTAAATTATAATTATTGTTCATGTCGTTGAACTTTGAACAATATCGCAACTTATCGCGAAACCACTTTTCATTTATTATCATATCGCTTTCTGTCGAGTCAAAAGCTACCTTTGAAAGCTTCTGTTGATATTATACAATATTTTCTAGTTGAAATATAATTCAGTGGTTAGATCGCCAAACCAATCGTTACCCGAAAATAAAGGTAAATTTGTGAATTAATTAAAACAAGGGATTCGATATATAAGTAAAATTTCGTGGAACCTAATTTTGACCGGTAAAAATGAATGTCATATTAGCAAAAAGGAAACCGATAAATATATTTGAATTGAAAAATCAATCGATTGATTTACTGATGGAAATGATATACACTCAGAATCCTTTTCTCTTGTTGCATGAGACATAACGGAACCAAGTAAATTACCTAAGGTGGAGAGAAAAGTGAGTGATATTTTAAAGGAAATGTTTTCCACTAAGTATTAAATTTTTTGTCGATCCCCGAATAAAGAAACGTTAAAGAGGCTTATATAAAAACTTAACGGAAATTCATATTCCATCGGATTGTCATCCTTGCATTCGTTGTATATACTAAATTAAGGTATGTATATGTACTATAGTAAGGTGGCCAAGGTAGAACTTAAAGTCAAAAATGACGATACATTAAAATAAAGTATTTTTTTAATAGGAATGTTGTTACAATACAATATGGATAATTTTCTTTCCTTTGAATTTACATCGAATTGTTTAACAGTTACGTTACGTCTAAATTTTCAATTAACCAACTAATGTATATTTTTTAAAATTTATTTTCCTGAAATTTTTCCATTTTGAAAAATACGTCGATTATTTATAGTATTCACTACATATTTGATCGTAGAAAGTTTGAAAATATTTCTCACTTCAAAGTGTAACTGAAACGGATGGAAGCCTGTGAAACATACAATCGACAAATCTTTGCTTTTTTATATAATTTTAACGAATCGAATTCAATGTTTCTTGGAAGCAGGTTCAACTATTTCTCTGCTCACAGTCTACGCTCTTAAAATCAGCACTGTCTCTTTTTTCCCAAACATACAGTCTGTTTTCATGAAAAGCCTTTCTTTGTCCATGCTACAAATCTTTGGGAAAATCCAATCATCTGCTGCAAACGAATACCTTCACAGTTTACAAATCCGTACGTGAAGAATTATAAGTCAGGAGTGACACATTGTATATTATCTAGAGTTAGTACTGCGCACTCGGAGTTTAAATTTGAAAAGCAGTTAATGAAAATTCAATTTTAAAAGGTCGTTCATCTCAATAATGAAAACCCGTGAAGAAATTTTTCGTGTTCCTTTTATATATTACGTGGAGAGGCACATTGAATCTCACAAAATTACGAGGGTCGCTTATTTCATTGCCTTTTATTTATAAAAGAAGCGTTTCACTTATCCCTTATATATATATATACACACACACATATATATACATACATACATATATATATATATATATATATATGAATACAATAATATATTAGTAGTAGTCATAGTGCTAATTTCAGAAGCAACCAAATAAATGAAACACATAAAATAAATACAAAACGATAGTAAAACATTAGCTACATAAATTGACAATAATTGCTTTTAAAAGCTAATAAAAAGTTAAAAACGATAAAAAAGGAAAAACATGTTTTTCAGTCAGATATATCAACTTGCTATCGTAGCAATTTCAATCTTACATAACTAATTTCATAGTGAAAATATTTGGCGTTAATTTTGTAAAAATGCATTATTCACAATTAAATGAAACTACGTGATGTAGTATTATTAGTGGTAAAGAACTTACGGAAAGTAGAAATAATACTACATCACGTAGTTTCATTTAATTGTGAATAACACTAATTAATATCCACCAACATCTCTATTCATGTAAATTGATTCTACCCTCTTCGCTATTATAATGTGACATCTCTCTTCGGTAATACGTATCGACTTTCACAAAATAATATTCGAACCTTTTCGAATATCTTGTTTTAATTAATTTGCGAGTATTTACATACATAATGTCTCCCAAGTAGAAATATCTGTAGTTTGCCTTTACTTTCCGATAACGATTTGTGGGGCAAACTAACGGATGAATTGGAGTTCCGCTAAGCAATATTTTGGAATTCCTATCAAAGCCTTCAAAGGGAGTTTTTGATTATTGAGAAATGGAACGACAATGAATGCAAACTGGGCGTTTAGTCTACTGCTATATTATTCAAATTTTATCAATGAGAAATTAGTTACTTAGTGGAGAAAATAAGATATCGAGAAAATATATGAGATATATATGAGAAAATACTCAAAACCCTTTTTTTTTAACTGAAAATTTTAGCAGACCGACGTTTGTTATATTTTTAATTTAGCATAAGGCCAACATTAAAAACATTTCAAGATTAGGCGTATTTAAATAAAAAACTAACAGAGAAATTTTAGATAAAATTTCTTAAAGTATTACTTAAAAATGTATTTTATTCGAATATTAAATATTTTTTACTTTAGTATACATTATTCGTAAATTTGATTTACTATATTTGAACGCGCACGCATGTATTTGAAATTATGTCGGTCAACTATTGCTCTTAATTTGCTATATCTAACCGTTGGAAATATTTGCGAATCACAGAATTTCAGGTAGTATACAAGGATGGTCTTTATGCGTAGGTAACTTTTTTAATCCTTTCCATATTTAAATTTAGTTTGGTAATACTGTTGAACGAGAATGAAAATATTTACCAACCAGGGTGTTTCTTTATCTTTACCGTGATACGTGTCTATTTTTACAACACAAATTGATTCGTATTCCAATATCATAACGTTTTATAAAGTTAACTAGAGTGTGCAACTTCCGAGTTATAAAAGGACGGGAATGTCTGTAGCAATTCAAATTCATTCTCTTCTCAGGTGCTTATAATGTTACTTAGAGATGATGGGATATTCCCATTTTTTAAAATGTAACCTTGTTTATTTGTTCTGCAATTGTTTCTTACTTATTGGGCTCACAGCAATTTAATATAATTTTGCATATAGATTAAATGGCTAATAGACAATTATAGCAACATGAATCTTAAAAAAATGAGTACAAGTGGAAAAGAGATAGGTAATAAGTAACAAACAAAAAGTATTTTTGTCATAAATAGTTAGCATTGATAATATAGTATGAAATTAATCGTTTGTCTTTGTTCTCCACATATATTCACGCTACGCCTTATTATTTCGTTCAGTTGCAGAATTCTGGGAGAGAAGCGTTTTTATATGTTCATGAAGTAAACAGTATATTTTCCTATACCCAAAATTTTTTGTTTTCATTTGTAACTATAAATTAATAATTAGTAACTCCTGCAATTAAAAAATTAGTTTAACAACGACAACATTAATATAAAATAATATAATTATCTTTAGATATTCCGCCGTAGAAATAGTATTATGTAGTAAGATGCAACTCTGTAAGTTAAATACTTTCATACACTTTAAATTTATAAGATATTTTATTCCCTAAGTAAATAAGTCGCGATTTTAATACTCAAAAGTTTCTGTTCATGTTCTATAATAAGAAATAGAATAGTGTCATTAAAATTTGTCTCTGTTTGTGTCACTTAAAATTGTATTCTTGTTTGTGTTAAAAAAAAGAGTACAATTTAAAAAAATTAATTCGACATCAGTTGATTAATTGTCCAATAAATTTTGAATACGTTTGGTTCGTAAGAAGTATTTATACACAATTAGAATAAAATATTTACAATTAAATGAAACCAAGTGATGTAGTATTATTTCTACTTTCTTTAAGTTCTTTACCACGACTTAGATTTCGTTGTATTACAACTTTTTCAGGTGGGCTATTAGCAAAGATTTCATATCTTTGCTAATTACCCACCTGAAGATGTTGTAATATGATGAAAATTAGGTCGTGGTACAGCACTTAAGGAAAGTAGAAATAGTACTGCATCAAGGGGTTTCTATAATTATGAATAATGAATTTCCACAAAATTAATGCCAAATATATTCAATAATTCAAGAATCAAATATGTTTATAAATCGACTTGAACATATTTTTCCGAGAATCTCTTTTGAATAACGTCTTACTCTTAACTTTTTTATTTTAAAATTGAACTTTGTTGTAACTATTTGCAAATAGACGAATAAAGTGTGTTAGAAATGTGAACGTGCAGAAACATTTTTTAAATTTTCGAAGTAACAGTTTTTACTAATTGTAAAAGTAAGAAGCAAAAATATAAATAAATTTTGGGATACAAAATTTTAGCCTCAAAATTTTAAATAACATACTGTTCCAATATCAGTTTCCAGCTATACTGCTTATATTACAATTATTTTGAAGATTGGTTGACAAAATCAATCGACACATAAATAAGTATCCATCTAAACTATATTCCACATACGATACTTGTACCTTCGAGAAACTTATATCTCAGGAAGTATTCGATTCTAAACGAACAGCTTCTTACGTTTTGTGGCATTTATCACTTCGTAAAATATATTCTTCTTAGTCAAAGAAATAAGGAATCAAAATTGTAACTTCTTATGGTAGCAAAACTATTAACTATTTTAATATAGGTGTGTTTTTTCTATAATTTCGTGTTATAGATGTGTTATTTTCTATAATTTCGCTATGGCCACCTATTAAATTGGTAAGTGGAAAAGGGTTAATAGTTCACAGCACATTATTTGTGTTATTTTATGATGACTTAACTATCAGAAAGTACTCTACTCTTTGTATTGTTGTAGTTAGAATTCTTTTTGTTTTTGTGTTGTATTTATGTTGTTTGTTTTTGTATTGTTTCTGTTCATATGAAAATGAAATGTTATTAATACTTTTCCTTTTCTTTTGAAAATGTCCTATAAATAATCCTATATAATAAAAACTGAAGGGAATCTACTTTTACGTAGTAGTCACATTAACATAATAAAAAGTAAAGGGCGTTTATTTGTTTGTCTCTAGGACTTTGGTACTTCACACAAAAATTACTTATCCTATTGAAATACAACTTTAACAATAGGGTAGCTTGTAGTTTCCACATTATCATGGGCTATATAGCAATTTTAGATGTACAATTTTTAATACGGGTGTTTTTATGACGAACGCTGGGAAACTGTTATAAATACATTAATACCATACATAATATGGAAATATCCATACATGATATGGAAAAATTGTAAGTATTGAAAAGCTTCGACGAAAGTTTGCAAGTGTATTTATCTTTCTTTTGTAAATAAGCTACGCTAACCTTTTTTAAGTTTAAAAAAGCTTGGAATAAAAATGGCGAAGTTTAAGTCGATTTAATAATTCTCATGTTTTTACGAAAACGTTAAACATTTTGGTGGACGAAAATTTTTCCTTTACACGTTATTCGGAATAGCAGTTTAAGATGCATTAAAAGATCTTTCAAAGTAAACAAAAGTAGAAATAGAATTTCAGTGATATTCAGTGTGAAGTACTCGTGCTTCGAGATGCAAAAAAGAGTAGTTAAGGAGTAAAAGGAGTTAAGGAGTAAGTTCTGATGAAAATATCGCAAGTTCATCATACCACAATAAATTATTATATTTTTGTTAAATCAATATGAAGCGACACTAAGTTCATGAAAAAAAAATACGAATTAAAAAACCAGAACTAAATAAATTAAATGTACTCCTACATAAACCGGATGGCCCACTTTAGGTCTAAAGATTTTTCCTTATACTTTATAACTTTGATCAAAAGTTTGAAGGTAATTAAAAGTTGTTCGAATTAAAAGATTTTCGTATGCACATTGATGACATTCGGTAGAATATACTTATGAGCGTAGAGGTGGAACCAAAACAGTTCTCAATTAATAATTAATTTTAATAATAACAGAATAATATTGACGGTAAAATTACGATTAAAATAATAAGAATTATGATTTACGCGTAATTTATTATTTGCTGCTAATATATTATTGCATACATAAATATGTATGTGTTTTATATATATATACATATATATATATATATATACATATATATATATGTATATATATATATGTTGATCTAACGCTAACTTCAAAATAAAATAACGGTTGACCTGCGAAAATTTTCAGTTAATAAGAAAAAAGAATTTTAGTATTTTCGCCACTAAATAATTTATTTTTCAGTTATGAAATTTGTACATTAGAATAGTAGACTGAACGCCCATTTCATTGTCGTTCTATCTTTCAATAATCAAAAGCTCCCTTTGAAAGCTTTGATTGGAATTCCAAAACATTGCTTAGTGGAACTCTAATTCATCCGTCAGTTTACCCTACGAATCGTTATCGGAAAATAAAGACAAATCGCAGATATTTCTATTTGAGAGACAGTATATATGCCAATACTCGTACATTAATTAAAACAAGTTATTCAAAAAGGTTCAAATATTATTTTGTGAAAGGCGATACATATTACCGAAGGTGATATGTCACGTTATAATAGCGGTATAAATGATTTTTTCTTTTTTTTTCGTTCCTAACTTTTTATTAGCTTTTAAAAGCAATGATAGTCCATTAACGTAGCCAATATTTTAAGATCGCATTGTATTTATTTTACGTGTTTCATTTATTTAGTTGCTTCTGAAATTAGCACTGACTTTTAAAAAATCACACAAACAATTTTTTTTCCTATATTATTTAATTACTAACATATCGATTTTTAGAGTTTAACAATTTACCATATATTTCGGTATCGGATATCAGTAATAACATACATTGTCCTAAGTTTTTACTATTTCTTATAACATTTGACGGTAAAATTAAACGCAAAGACAAAAATTCCCTAATATTTAAATAAAAAAAGAAAAACCATGTATCTAGTACATAGTTTTTCCATAGTTTATATAGTTTTTCTAATTAATGAATCTAATTATTCAATACTTAGAAAGGAATGCAGATTATATGAAGAAGCCAACATCCTGTAATCATTACTGTTGAATGTATTTTGTTACACTCACAATAACTGTAGTTTACTTTCTCCTAAACAATTTATAATCAGCAAACAATAGGTACATAAAAACTATAAATATTAATTTTGTGAAATTAACACTATCAAAAATGGTTCTGCGATTTCGGCTTATTTTGTGGAAAGTCCACAGTAGACACATAGCTGATTAAGAATAAATATGAAACCTGTTGCATCTGGTTATATTGTCTCAATATATTATTATTTATAAATAACATTTGTTTTCATTTCATGATTTAAAATTTTGATTTTCAGTCATATCAATATTTGAAAGAGTCCGATAACTTTTATTTAAATTGAATGTAGTTAACATTCGATTGGGTAAAAATGAAACAATTAGTGTTGTCCACGATCGCAAGCTACAATAGTTTCGCCAGCTGGCTGCTCGATTAACTGAACTGTTATTGCCGATAGTTAATCGTCGCACGCCGTTATTTACGTCTTTTTAAATATCATCTACTGAAAAACAATCCTCCATAATTATTTTATCACATAAAAGTATCGTGTATTGATAGTTATGTGTAATTTTTTTTCTTAAACTTGAATTTACATAAAATAAAAATTATTAAATAAGATTTCATCTCGCATTACAAGTATTCTACACATTTAGGCACACATTGATATTTAACGTTAAAAAGTATTTCTGTTAAACAATTTACAAATATGGATGTCTTTTCCCATGTAATTACACTGCCTAGTATATTTTTTTAAAGGCCTGATAAATATTTGGAATTTCTTAACGAAAACTGTAATATTTAGGACCAGAGCTATAATTTTACAATAATATTTCAATGAACTTTTATCCACACTGTATTTTAAGAGACATTTTCAACAATATAAAAAAATCCTTTACTCGGTTTGCCCCTTGAAAATTTATGTATAAATATCATCGAATATTGATTTGTAAAATAAATGTGGATGAATATGATTTGTCATTTTGTAAATTTTCAGGTAACTACGTCCAAACGCTTCCGGGAATAACGGCGTGTAATGTTTGCATCAATATTATTCATTTCTTAAAAAAGTACTAAACCATTATTTAAAAAAAATCAACGACATTTACTGGAATATATTTAGTAATTAAATCTAAAATATTTCAAAATAAAGAAAAGATCGTATCGGAAAACTTACGTTAACGGTCTTCCCTATTATAAATGAATAAATAACGCTAATAAATTGTTAAAAAAATCGAATCAATATTTTCTTTAAAAGTTTTGACAAGAATTCTGCTTTTCTTCTTGCTTTTCTTTAAAACTTGTGATATGGAATTCATGTTTTCTTTTCGCGCTTACGGCATTCTTCATTACTTTAGGTCTGCGCTGTAGTTCTTACAAAACTGATACGCCGATTAACTTTTAATACTCGTTTGTGAGTTAATCTACGCAAACTCATTAAGGTTTAGCTCCATCATTATATAAAGGAACAATGACATAATTTTTTATTTAAAATATTGTAAGACCGAAACTAAGATGAAATTTATGCAACTTAGTTTTAGTCTCAGACAATATCTATGAGACAAACTTTTCAAATCTCTAGCTATCAAGTAAAAAGCTGTTTTAAGTACTTATACATTTAATCGTACGTGAGTAACATGTCTTTGCACAATATGGTGCAGATCGTTGACGCTCGAGCGCCTACTTTTTTAGTCCATAACATTTTTAATTCTTAATGTCTTAATCTGAAATTGTATATTTTTCGGAAAGTGATATTCTCTAAAGATAGGGCGATAGAGAATAAAAAACAACTTAAAAATCCGTTTCTTAAATTTTTAAAATTACGTGATGTGAAGATTTTTCTACAGTTAGCTTCTTGTAGGATGAAACGATTAAAATTATCGTTTAATTATACAACCAGTAATACCTATATACTTCAAATATCTTACGTTCACTTTTATAATACTTATTTGTTTCCTTTTTCATTTTCGATACAAAAAAATAAAAGCTGTCAGACACGCACTTAGTGTCTGACTCGTGCATAGAGGGTCCCTACCTCGTTTGGAGTGAAATTATTTTATTTATCGTTTCATCGCTGATAACGATTTTCTGTTGAGTCTATTTAGATGTGATAATTTAACTTTAAATTTTATTATATATATAATTGTTGCGAATACTTTTCCAAAATAGAAGTTCAGCGGGTAGATTGTAGAATATCATTATTCACAATTAAATGAAACTACGTGATGTAGTTTCATTTAATTGTGAACCAATACCTTGGCTAATATCCCACCTGAAGATGTTTTAATACAACGAAACCTTGTTCGTGGTTAAGAATTTAAAGAAAGTAGAAATAGTACTACATCACGTAGTTTCATTTAATAGTGAAAAATGGACACTTTATTTATTTATTTATGTACTTTAATTTGCACAATTGATTTATATTAAGGCTTGAAGCTACAAGAGCAATATCTTTCTGTCAACTATAATATCAGCCCAACCACGCTTCACAAGCGACCGAGAGTCTAAGCCAGATGTATACGTTGCGTGCACCGTCCAAGGTCGTATGTTTGTGGTCAATCCGACATAACACCATTTTAAGACTTAATATTTTGTAAATAGACACTACATCGAAGAAGTGTTCGTGACACACTATTAAGATTTTAGAAAGTAGTAATTGAATTCAAATATTTCATAAAAAGCAATACTAGAAAATATTTGTGAATTTTGGAAGTGGCAAAAGTAAAAAAAAAATATTCGTTATTTTTTATCGTATGGGAAACTAATGGGAAAATCGACCAGTACAAAATTTAAATAAACTTTTTTGGATTTAGTTTGAGATAGTTCGAAATATATTGCTGAAAATTTCAATGAAAATATGCCCTTTCCTATCTTTGAAACTTGTTATATGAAAAAGTTGTTCATTAACATAGTTACCAAAAGAAAACTTAAAGTAAACTGTAAAACTATGGCGATAGCTGCAGGTCTATTTGGCAATATATCTGCATGACAACTATAATATTAATATTTGTAAATATACTAGCGTAAAAGAAATATTATGCACCTTAAAATATTTAGTACTTTATATTATCTAATAATACACATAAGGCTTATAATGCAAACTCCATTCTTTTATTCAAAGATTCAACGTACATAATGTTTCAAATAACAATGTTCAATCACCATTACTATGTTCATAAAAATCAAGCATTCGAAGCCAAAAATATACAATTATCATAAAGTCTTACAATATCGATTTATTCTGATGTACCAAGTGTTGAACGAGCTGAACGAACAGCAATTAAATAAAGCCACTAAACACACACCTTTTATCAACAGTAAAAGTAGTGTTTCCTTTTTGGGCATTTTTCGCCTCCAATTTACCAATTAACAGATGATCTCAGCGTTCAAACAACAGTCTATTAAGCTTTGACATTAGCTGTTAACCTTCAGGGAGCTCCACTTGGCGGTACCGTTTGTGCGTGACAGGCGTGGTCGTCAATTGAAAGTGAAATTCATTGCTGTGTATTTTCTTCTAAGTAGAATGATATGAGTGTTTATTTATCTGATGCATTTAAAGTTGCCGTGCGTATTGTATTAAATTTGCTTTCTATTCAGAATACTACTAAGTGCAGATGTATAATATTATTTTAACATATAATATGAATGTCAGCTTCTATTTTTTGTCCTTTGGTATGCCTAAAGTTTCGTTTTTTTTATTAATGTCTTTTACAGTCATCCATATGTTTATATTTTCATGTTTATGTGTATATTTAATCAATAAGTACGTGTTTAGTAATAGTACCAATTATATCTGTTATATATACCTTAAAATATGAATAAATAAATAAAATAAATATTAACAACTGCAACTATTTTTTATTTTTTTTTGTTGTTGGTTCGGACAAAAATTAAACGACATGATGATTAAACTCATTTAATTTTATCTAAACTGACAGTATCATTAAATTAAACAACATGATGATTAAATTCATTGAATTTTATCTAAACTGACGGTATCATTAAATTAAACAACATGATGATTAAATTCATTTAATTTTGTCTAAACTGACATATCTCAGTTTAAATTTGAGTACTTACCAAACATCACACTTACTTTGATATTGGGAGTGTAACGTAAGTCAGTATCTAATTTAATATTAACTAATAAACAATGCAGAAAAATGTTTTTATTGCGCCAAATTAATTCGCTGGAAATTAAATTGAAATTTGTATTATTTCGTATTTAATATAAAGATACTTGCAAAAACAGCAAAACATTCTAAGAGCAATCTCTTCCAGCTGTAGCGAATTAATTCAAACATTAGTTGCATTGTGGCGCCTGATATTTTTAGTTATTTGTTAGTAACACGTTCATATTTAAAAAATTAAATCGGGTGTTTCATCATACTTGGATTTTTTAAAAATAAATATTACCATTAGGACGATTTTGTCAATTGTGATATAAGAAACCAAATAGTTTGTTATATAATCTAAACAAAACAAATGTACATTTGAAGAATATGAATTTAATTTTGATCTATATACTTTTAGGTCAAAGCTGTTACAAATTTGCTTGAATTTGTATAGTGTACAACTTTTATCACAAGTTCAAACAACATAACCTAAAAAACGCAGGTTGTATTCCAGGATAGTTGAAAGTTAATTCCGAAAAAGTACTTTTATTTAATGAGGATTCGCTACAGCTTTAAATTTTTTTTAAATATCGAATTTCTAAACTTTCTCGTTCTTTTTCCATTCTATTTTTGTCTTGGTATCTATTGGAGTCGAGAATATGCCCAGATATTGATTGGTGACAAACTGCTTTTGTTACGTGATTATAGAGAAATACTTGTTTAGCCAATGACTTTCACACTCTACTAAAAATTTTACACACACACACATATATATATATATATATATATATATATATATATATATATATATATAAATATATATATATAAATATATATATGTATATATATATATATATATATATATATATATATATATATATATATATATATATATATATATATATATATATATATATGTACATATTATGTGCGTCTATGTAATAATTTATGACTATAATCTCATTTAAATATTTGAGATTAGTTTTAGTATGCTTATATCATATTTAGTGCAACAGTAAAATGATACCAGGGGTTTCCAGGGCCATTCTTTTATTCCGTGTGCCCTATATGTAATGTGACTTGGTGGGTATTTAATATGACTACGTGGGAGTACAATCCAGGTTAGAAGCCCCAATCCAGGTTAAAAGAGCCCCGTGACATTTATAGTAAAACAAACTTTTTTTTAATTAACAAAAATTATTAAACTTTAAAATTTGTACATTTTCACACAATATCATCTAAATCAATGTATTAATACTTTTTTTTATATTTTTGCTTGTTTTAAGTTAAAAAAACAGTTTTCTTTTAAAATAGAATATATGGTTTTATTTCATATTTTCCTTCATTTTTCCTCCCGAACTATATAAGTTATTATAGACAACGTTAAAAAAGTAAAATATTACATTTAATTAGATATAATTTAAGTTAACCATTTCTAAAGTCAATATTTTAATCACGTATCAAGGGAAGAAAAAATCATACACACATTTGCCATATATTTTAATAAACTCCTACAAATAAGTATTAATTTTTCAATGTGTATTTTTCATACCTCAGTAGAAAGTCTAAATTTGTTTCGCGTAACGAATACTCGGCTTCGAAATAAAGTAGATTTATCACATTAACACCAGACTAAACAACAAGAACAATAATAAAATATAGGAGCAATATATTTTCTTCGAACATTTAAGGTTTCATGCCTGCAGGTTGCCTGTAAGACAATGACCTCGGCCATCAAACAATTACACTCCATTGAGTTCTAATTTTCGCCGTCAGTATACAAAGCTTTTCTACTTGCTTAGGCAGTTTGAATGCTACAAGTGGGGATATTACTAGAAGTTAGAGACTAGAGGATTTCATTGCTCTACGCTTTTGTGGGCATACTTAAACGCCATCGTGCATGTTTCTTTCAAGCATAAATGTGAACGCGCATCTTATATTCGTAATAGACGGAGCAGAAAAATTTTAGTGCAAGTGGTAACCCTTGGTCGAAAAAAATCTGTATTGAAGGAGATTTAAAACAGGTTGACAATAGTTTTCTTTTTTACGTGGAATTACTAAATAAAATGAGTTAACAGTAATAAAACCGGTTAAACGTGCTCGCACATAAAGATTTCCGTCCTTTGTTTCGTGCCAAAATCATTTATTTATCATATTTCATGACTAATATGATATTTCTCACTCATTAAATGTGTAACATAAAAATATATTTTTTATGGTTAATATCTCAAAAAGTTATGACATCCAGGATCATGTTTGTAGTTTTCCTACAACCTTTTCGTGGGATTCTAAAAATCCTATTTTTCATAACATTAG
This sequence comes from Druceiella hillmani, assembly GCA_039881145.1. Lineage (NCBI taxonomy): Eukaryota > Metazoa > Arthropoda > Insecta > Lepidoptera > Hepialidae > Druceiella > Druceiella hillmani. The sequence continues at coordinate 8,398,271 of JAYKKI010000076.1, forward strand.
TTTTGGAAGCTATGGAAATAATATGGGCTGCGTATATTTTTTGCATTTTATTCAACATGTCACTGAAACTACCTAATAAAATAAAAAAATATTTTTTATGGTATTTTTGATATTCTAATAATAGGCCCGTACCTTATCCAAACGACAACATATACAATAATATAATAATTGTAAATTTTTTTTGAGTACTTAATTGAAATTTACGTATAAATATTTTGATTGTTAGCAATTTAGATATATGTGGATTAATAGGATTTTTTATTACGAGAAAATTGAATATCTAATTTCTAACTAAATTGACTTCTGGAAAGTACTACTATGGCAGACGGACTAGCAGATATATACGTGAGTAATCTTATTAGAGTTCCGTTTTTTATTGTGAGTTTTATGTTTTTATTTTGTTATTAAAATTATAACATAAAAAATTAGGAAAAGAGCTCGCTTTTATAGCAATAGGAACTAATAAATAAAATATAAAATTTAAAAATCAAAATCTATTGATCGGAAAAAGTTTATTTTTAATTTAAAAAAAACATTGTGAGGTGCTTGATATAAGTTGTGGTAAATTTTCTCATTGCAAGCTATTTGTAAAAATAGAATCATTACGAAAATACAAGTTGAGAACCACCCGTGCTTTTCTTTTACATTAAAGTTAAATTTTGTAAATTTCTACTTTCTTTTTCTTTATATTTAAAAATTATTTTTTATTTTTTAGTTCATATTGCTACGAAGGCGTGTAATTGTTTCTTAGACGTAATTTTATTTATTTTGTCTCAGGATAATGAAATTATTGTATGGTCGTCGGTTCTTGATAAATGTAAAATTTTAAATATTTCGTTAATTTGAAAAAGATTGAAAATTAAACTAAAATATTATTTTCTATTACATTCATGCTGATATAAACATAGAAAAACGAAGGCATATCACCATAAATATATATTAAGTTATTATTTTTTCGATAATGAAATAAAAATCTTTTCATTTATTTCCGGATACAAAATTATTCTATACTTTTATCCGATTATTGAAAAAATATAACATGTTTGTACACACATAGACACACACACACACACACACATATATATATATGTTGCTCATATATATGTGTATATATATATATATATATACATATATATATATACATACACATGAATTAAGTAGTTCCTACATCAAAAACCACATAATGGGCAAAACCGAGCAAATAAAAGCAAATTTTATCTTAATTTTAAAATTTAATCGGATTGACATTAATCTTGTAACATTTATTTAATAGAAATTAAATGGGATGTACAAGAGTAAAAATGGAATATATTAAATATGGAATATGTTAGAAATAATATACCAGATAAACAAGTTTTAGATGTAACAACCAGAACCAACCAAATAACCCAATCACTTAGCAGTATCAAATCATAATCACCATGAATAAAATGACTTGTTACACATGTTTGTTTCATTCGTTACCATATATAATTTAACGGCTAAAATGTGGATTCCTGCTTAATTATACTTAGTAGAAATTTTGTAATTGTACTTTTAGGATTATTCTTTTCAAAAAGATATGAAAGCTCAATAATTTTTTACTGGATAATATTATAATTTTAGAAGCTACTACAAAGCATGGAAAAATTCAAATTATGATGTGATAACTAACAAAATAATAATTTTAAAACCCGTGATATGTTTGTGTTTTTAAAGTTTCATATCTCATAACGAAAAACGAAAATTTTATAATACAACTCATGTACAAACTGACAGACAGTTTGTCTGCCAAAGCCATTTTTCTCAAATTGCATGAAGGGGAAATAAAAAAATAAATAAATTTCATATAGCCATAAAGCATATTATCCTACTTATACCTCAATTCCTACTATTTTAAATAGTTAAACGTAAATTTTAATTAATTACTCGAAAAAATATTAAAACTCTATTTCTATTATGTTATGATTAGGGCAAGGTGTAAATATGTCAATAATGTGAAAAACAACCACACTTTTTATATCTCATTGCGTTGTATATCTCCAGTAATATCACTAAAAAAATATGTCCCGTGTTTATTTCCGAAGTTACTGATGCCAATAGGAAAAAATATGGTTTTTGAAACCTGCCCAAATGTTGTAGGAAATGTTTTGTAGGTATTATAATTCTTAAGATATTCAATAAATATAATGATGATTCTATCTTATAATTTTTTAGATATTCATGATAAAACATACATCTACTTAATTAACTTAGGTATCATTAGGTATTTAATACACGAGAAACATTATTTTAGTGATCAATTATGATTAATAAAGTAATTTCACTTCAAATCACTTCACCTGTATGTGCGAGCCAGATACATATTTAACCGGTTTTATTTAATTATTCCACTTAAAAAAACTGTTTTAGTTTATTACAAAGAGTTTTGTACGCAGTTTATTAGGAACATAAATTCTTGTATTAAATAAACATTTAAAGTGGCATCCGATTTTGCCCACAAAAGCACAGAGCAATGAAATCGTCCAGTCTCCAATTTCTAGTAATATCTTTACTTGTCGCGCACAAACGGCTGAAGTAAGTGGAAAAGCTCTGGATGTTGACGACCGATATCAAAGCTGAATAGAGTGTTATTGTATGATAGCCGAGGTATATTTTATTGTTGTTTTTATTGATAAATCTGGTATTATGTAATCACGCCCTTTTGTTTCCAAGTCGAGTACTTGGTACGCAAAATAATTTACATTATCATATATTGAATTTATTAGGCGTTAATTTTGTAGAAATTCATTATTCACAATTAAATGAAACTACGTGATGTAGTATTATTTCAACTTTCTTTCATTTCTTTACCACTGGTAAAGAAATTAAAGAAAGTAGAAATAATACTACATCACGTAGTTTCATTTAATTGTGTTATATTATCATGTCAATATTTCATACACGTAAAAGAGAAGGAAAGAAATCACATACACATTTAACGTTCATTTCGCCATTTGTATGAATTATCGAAATGGACGTTAAATGTGTATGTTATTTCTTTCTTTCTCTTTTACGTGGATGAAATATTGACATGAGGAAATGAATCTAATCTTAAGACCTAATGATTATTAATAAGATATTGTTTTAAACAATTTATATATATTTAACTAGCGTGGCCCGTGCGAAGTGTTCGCATTATTTATTCCATTATAAAGCTCAGATGACAGATCAAACAAATATTTTACTAAAATTGACATATAGAGGCGCAAGTATCAAAAGCATTGAGCTAAAGCGCCACTTTATTTATACGTGAATGGATTTGAAATTAAACAAAAATTTTACCGACCGTCAATCATATTGACGTTGAGTCGTTAGATGGCAGCATTGCTGTTTTGTGTATATAATTTTAATAATTAATTAATTTGCAAAAACAATAGCAATAATAGATTGTTTAGTTGTGGATGCCGGTAGAGCAAGCAATTATCTATGAAATGATATATAATTTATGTGGATTAGTTGTGAGGTTTTTTCTAAAAAGGGAAAGTAACATCTTAACCTTAGCGTATTAATATATATATGATGATGATGATGATGATGATGATAATTTTAATACATAATAATTATTTCAGCGGTTGTGAAATTTTAAGTTATTGTTGTCTTTATATTTTATATACGTCGAGTCATATATGAAATAAGACCATAAATTCTATTTTAAATAAAAAGTGTTTTTTTTAACTTGTTACAATATTAAATATATAAAATTCATATTCATTGGTTGATCCAGGCGATGTAGTTTGAAAACATAAGAACTTAAAAGAACCACAGGTTAAAATTATACGGTGTGCTATATCATTGTGAAATTTAAAAGTTAAATAAATTGATGTAATATGAAAATGGAATATCACCAGTGAAATAATCCAGCGTCGAATATGTCACCTCCATTTTGAATATTTATCTATTCCTATTATATGAAATAAATACAAACAAAATTCTATTATTAAAAAATTTTTCCAGCATCCGAATTTATATTATAGTTGCAGTAGTTCTACGCGGGTGTACACAACATTTTACTAATAATGATAAATAAAATGTTTGACGCTTTAAATCTAATTAGTTTTATTAAATAACTTACTAACATTTTCAACGATATTGATTATTTCCCGAATATTTGCCTATTACAAATTTTAATAAAAATTTATGTTAATATGAATTTGAAATAACTGTTTAACTCAAATATTTAGAAATAATAAGTCTGTAAAACATACACGTTGCTAATTTAGAATTAATTTCAGATTCTTAGAGTCCTCGATTTAAAAAAATTAATGAAGAGTGAGGTTTAATTTTAATTTCAATTTTAAATCGTGTTACTGATTTATTTTGCAAATTTTTTTTTTCTTTGAAATTGAAAAATATTAAGTACTAGAATTTCACCAGAAATTTCTAGCAAAATTATTTCATTTAACTTACCTTCACGATTTTATGGGATATAAAAAATTATATCGCAACCCTACTTTATTCGTGGTCCGACATACATTTCATTTTTTTTTATATTTTACTGTGTGCATTTAAAATATATCAAAGATATTTTATTAAAACTTTTCTCAGCATATTTACCATGTATCTAATGTTCGAAAAGAATTCAAATAGTGGAATGCCAGAAAATATTATACTATAAAGTGTTTCCAAATATAATCGATTTATTTATTTCAATTATTTCTACTTGTAATCGTCTTTCCAAAGATAATTTCATAAAAATTACCATATATGGCTCAATATTAATTACGATATTAAACATTTAACTAAAAAATCTCGCGTGAGAAAAGACCTCTTATGCTTAAATCCTAACCCAATAAATGAATAAAATCAGCTAATAACCCGTCGGGACAGGCGTCTTGTCTTGTGACATTGTCAGTCGCATGAGTCTAAATGGTCCTATGTTAGTTTTAATGTATACAAACAATTAAAAAAATTTACGAGTTTCACTTATTTTCTTAAAAATTTTTAATTAAAAAACGAGTAAAATAGAAAAAAATGCAATTTATGTCATATTTAACCAAGAAAAAATTATTTATAATTATAGAAAATTATCAACACTCTTTCAAAAAGAAACTAAGAAACATAATGATCATTGAACATTTTTTTCAATGAAGTCAATTCAAAGTTTGACAGATCTAGAAATATTATTTGATCAGTTACTAAAAATCTTTTCATTCGTTGTTCTTATCTGTAATTTTGTCATTAAAATTAGTACAGAATTAGAATAACGTCTTTGTATGAGAGATACTCTGTAATCATTCCCCGTTTATCATACTGCTTCTTGTTCTTATGTGTATTTGTATCATTTAATCTTAGAGAACAAAATGAAAAGTCGAACCTTTTCGTTGAAAATACAGTTACAGATGTGGTTCATCTAGTATTATCAGTGGTATATAAACTTTTTTATTCGAATGAGCTGTAGGATATTTACAAGCATAACAAAGCAGATTAAGTAAAGCTTTTATTTCAAGTAAATTTTTTGGCATGTAATCTCTATTTTTTTAATGATTTTTCTTTAGTTCAGCTACATAAAGATTGGTTTATGTAACAACCTAACTTTTCTAGTATGCTGTCAGGAAACATAAGATTCTAATATTCGAAAGATACATTAACGTCTTAAACCTCACTTAATGGTTCCTGAAGTTACTGTATTAAGTTACGCATGTTGATTTAATAAGGTAAATTACTAGTTGAATATGGTAAGTTAGTAATGCTCCTGATATTTACATGTTTAGTAGAACATCATTTAGATTTGGCCTTCTTTGTAACATATCGGAAGACAAACATAAAGGACAAAGAAGACACAGCTGTAGAAAAATTATTTTTATAACTCTTAAATTACTAAATGCACTTTCCAAATTCTAGGCAATTTTTATCCTAGGAGACTTTTTCTGCTTTAATTTCATCATAGACCTAGAATATTTGAAATTGTAAATGGACAAACTTCTATGACATTAACCTTTCTGTGAACTTCTAAAAAGTGGATTTTTTTAGGTTCAGTAGTCTTAAATATATATTTTTTTGTCATTTTCTTAGTCCTTATATCCTTGAGGGTATAATATTTAATCTTTGCTAATAGCCCACCTGAAGATGTTGTAACACAACGAAACCTAGGTCGTGGTAAAGAACTAAAAGAAAGTAGAAATAAGACTACATCACGTAGTTTTATTGAATTGTTAACATTTAAAATTATAAAACAAATTTTTGTCAAACTTTTATAAATAGTTCTTTAAAAGAAATTATAAAAATATGAGATTACTTAACTTGAACATATTAAAATTTTAGCATAAATATTTTTGACTATTGAGATAAGTGCGATTTAATATATTTAATTACCATACCAATGTTTCTATTTCATAACGTATATATTTAACATAAACCAATGTCCTTTTCTGAATAGCAATGAAAAGCATTTTTCATGCATAACCTCATGGTTTTAATATCTATATTCCCTTTTATATACTGAATAAACATATTCGTATCCTTATTAATGATGTCAATTTTAGGATCAATAAAGATTATTCTAATTTTGATACATGCCAAATATAAACGAACGAAAAGTTTTACCAGCTCGTTATTTTTATCCTCCGTTGAATTTTATCATAACTAGGTAAATCGTAAATGTATTTTCTAGACTTGACGCACCTTTTAAATTAAATAAAATTGTAAATAATATTGAAAACCTTTTGAAATATTTTTATACTTAAAGAAACACTAAATAACCAATCCTATTCAAAATTTGGAAAAGATATGAGGTCTTTTCCAAGCGATTAACATAAATGATTCGATAATTACTTCATACGCCAGACGTAAATAAAATAATTTAATTAGTCAAATATTCGTAGTTATTTCAGTAATTTATAGGACAAGTAACCAATTAGGATTAAATTATTAAAAGTCGTCATTCAGAAAAAATGTTAAGGTTGTAAATCAACAGAAAAATTAAACTATTTAATTAAATCGTGTGAAATTAATTTACCGATTAATTTGGTGAAGCATAAAATACGGGCACGTATATAAGAAACCAATGATAACAGTTATTACAATTCTGCGAATTTAATTTTACGTTCCATCCCCAAAAAATCAGGATGGATTCATAAAAAGGCAAAAGCTTATTTTTTCAATTCCTTTTTTTACTGCCCATATTAACGGATTATTTTAAGAACATAGTTTTTGGTCAAATATTTATGTCAATTATTAATTGTCGTCGTGTCACGAGATGCCTAGTTTATATTTATGATGAAAGAATGCATTAAATACATTTGGAAACAACCCTCTTACGTGTTAGGTACTTTGCGAGGTATACTGTCAATAGGACAATAGTTTAATTAAAATTTGAATCGACACTACCAGATACGGAAATATGAATTATCAGCATTGTAGACGTTCAACAGACAGTTATTAAGTGAATAGCGTGAAAAAAATATCAAATAATCAATAGTCAATATACATTCCATTAATGGCATGCCTTTTTGTTTGAAAGACTACATTAAGGAATACCTTAATATTTATTTAAGAGACAACTTCAAGGGTCTAGATTCACAATTAGTCTAGACTTGGTATTAAATGTGACCTATATGACCATCTATTAAAGTTCTATATTTGACTCAGTTATTCTAATAAATTTCCACAATACATGATTTGATACCTTAATGATTATTGTTTTCATGGTCTAGTAGAGAAACATTATAATTTATTCATATATTCAAATGTATCAAACAGTATTTTTAAACCCACTTCAAAAAAGTTTGATACAAACGTTTGATACGTATTTTTTTATATATACACATCGATTTGACCGAGATTTCGAGACGGATTTGGGTATTTCTTTTTATATTTGAAAGAGTATACTAGCGAGGTAGGTCCATATAAATACATTATACCCACCATTTCCACCCGGGATGTCTCGGGGCCCCAGGAGGGGCGGGAATTCCCCTAATAGTGTCCCGTATCTATAATCACAGCGCTTCCACCCGACAGAATACAGTAGTGATCAGATAATAAGATCTGGAAATGAACAATAGAACTCCTTAAGGGCGTGTTTACATTTTTAATTAAAAACCTTCTTTTGCATAGTTTATTCTAAACACTGGGAATAAGTAGTACATGTATTATGAGTAATGATTTTGATACAAAAAATCAATCAAACCTTCATCTATAATTTCTGTATATTACTTTTGTCACTTCTATACATTTATTTGATGATAATGGACGTTTTCCAACTCATTCTTCGCCAAAATCTCTAAAAAGGGGTAAGTTTGGAGGATTTGTTCCAAACAATTATACTTTAATTTTAAATGCTCATCCCCTCTTATTTAGTTTGACGAAAAAATAATTTAAATTAACGTAACAGTAAAAAAAAGAAAAATATTTAGTAAACAAAATGTATCCCATACATTTTGTAACACCAGCTTATTCCGCGCTGAGATGCGCCCCGAAGCGAATGTGTCTCGGTCGCCCTGAATAAAAATATACGTAACGTATTTCTACACTATCGGTGCAATAACAGTCGGATTGACCATTGTTAGCCATTACAAAAATATTATGTAATTGAAATATTTTGTTTTCTTAAAGTATTATGTTTGACCGTTAAATGATACTTACGATGTAATATATATATATATATATATATATATATATATATATACGTGTGTGTGTGTAACTATCCGTGACCCCGTTGCAACGGTACTTCGTAATTCCCATTGTGTACTTTTTTCTTCCAAATAATAATTTTTACAAAGTAATGAAATTTCCTGTAATAAAAAGTAGCCTATATCATATCCCGGCTCATCAACCATCCTATACAAAAAATCATGTCGGTACGTAGATTTGTTGCGATTTGAAACTAAAAATAAGCTAAAGTCTTTTAAAATTATTATTATGTTCGATAGTTGAGTTGTTCGGCAGTTGAGGAAAGGCTCCTATTAACTAGGAATATAGACCAGGTCAGAGTCTGATGATGAGTTCTGGAGATAAACAATGCAACTCCTTAACGGATAGTAGTAAATGAACCGCGATTCAAAATTGCTACTGGTAGTTACTTTGTTCGACTTCGGATATGGAGAACGAAACTCCTCAATGTCTAACACCTAACCACTCACAGTTACTGTTATCGCTTCGTTTCCATGTGTGATAGATAATTAACTTTAGATAAAGAGGAAATTATCTATTTACCAGCTTTTGTCTGACTTTTAATGATTATACAAATATTCTATGAAATTAAATAATTGAATATTAGGTGAAGTGTAATGATTAATACCATTAATATTTTTTTGAAAAAAAACCAACTACTAAATAAGAAGATCCTGAAATGTATAAAATAATTAATTATTTATTCACAATAAATCAATAAGTTACTTACTTTTGAAGTAAACTTAAACAACTTAAAGAAATACAAAATGTTTTATTATAAACATAAACACGCTCTTTATGAATCTATTCTGTACTACGGTTACATTAGAAGTTAAAGTTTTATATTTAAATTATAATTATTATTACTTAGTTTAAGTTAATTGACACTGCTGGCAGCAACTTCTGTTGTACATTTATCAAATGGCTTTGTTTCTTACGTGATCTAATTCAGTCATTTGCCTGCAGGATTCCATTGCTTAGGCCGAATGAGATCGTTTATTTGGGAGACACACTTGATTCGCGGTTAATATTTTGTCGTTAATTGAATGTAGAGAAAAAATCGTTTCGGAAACGTCGATTCGTGTTGCATAATTCGAAAGATTTTCAATCCGTATCATCAATTCACCTACTCTACACTTTAATAGCGTAGTACCGATTAGAATCTGGCTCCATTAGTTAGAGTCCACGTTAATCGAAGCATAGCTTGATGATTGAATGTGTACAGAAGACGTTCCTCCAATATCTGTACATTTCCCACCGATTTTCTCTTGGGTATGCTAGATTTGTATTACTTGTAACTCCGAAGAAATAATTTCAATTGTTAAAAAATACGTCTTATTGGGTAAATGTTCCTTTTACGCACTAGACAATCTCCTGCCCTTACGCAATCATCATATTTTAGCTATAATACCCTCTAGAACTGAATTGTATTGGAAATCCCCATTTTTCGCTGTATTCAACTGCTCAACCACTTGATAGTGTTCACACCAGAGTATGATTTGCTTACGATGACTGAAAGTAAATTTTTCGAAATGTGTTTTGATGTGAAACCTCTATAGGCGCAGGTGTAAACCTGATCGTTGGCGCGGCGATGCTTGCCGTGGTGACGGGTCGCCACGCTATACTAAGGTATATATATATAGTCTATATGTAGTAGAGTGTACGGTATGGCGACGTGTCTCCATGCGCAACCGACTACACGACCCCCTCCTCACTCAGTTCGACGCTCTTCTTTACTACGATACACGTAACCTGTGCTTTATTATTTTTGAATTAATTGTAAATAAATGTTTATTAAATAAAGTCACCATTTTCTGTAAGAAATTCGTAATAATTTATTTTTTCATTATGCTATATTTAGTTCCTGTCATAATCTTGTATTTTATGCATATTTCTTGTACGAACATGGTGTTTCACATCTGCCGGACGTCCCGTGACGGCTCACTGTTTTTTTTGTTATTTTTTGTAATTCGTTCATGTTTAATCAGAAAGTTCATATTTTGTTAAAGTATTAATTTACAATCGCTACAAATAAGTTACCTCTAATGTATCCATAAACATGCGTGTGTATATTAATAAATAATTTATGATCATTCATCATAACGTTGTCAAATCTGTCCTTCCAGAAAAACGTTAATAAACTTCAATTGAAATAGTAATGAAAATGTTCAAAGGGTACGGAACTTTAAAATTTACATTGCTTATCGGTATTATTCATCACAAAAAGTTCCATAAATGCATTTCAATATTTTATTTAACAATCCAGGCGAATCAATTAAAACCAAAACGTGATATTGATTTTTTTAACTTCAACATTTGTGACTTTGAGAAACATAACTCTGTATCTGAGTGTTGTTTGAATTAAAATGTTAACTTAAATTTACTTCATGTTTAATATTTTTAATTTAACTCGACATTTTAATGCTACTTATGATTTGTTAACGACAAAGTCCTGTCGTCAGATTATGTCCTGACAAACTTCTTCGGTTTCGTGATCTCTAGCTATCGACTATCGACTAGATCAGAGTCTGATGATGAATTCTGGAGAAAAACAATGCAACTTCTTAACGGATGGTAGTAAATGAACCGCGATTCAAAATATTTACTACCAGTAGTTACTTTGTAAGATCTGATGTTCGACTTCGGATATATAGAACGAAACTCCTCAACGTCTAACATCTAACCATTCACGGTTACCGTTATTGCTTCGTTTCCATGTGTGATTGATAACTAACTTTAGATAAAGAGGAAATTATTTATTTACCAGCTTTTATTCGTAACTTTTAATGATTATACTATGTTTATTAGTTATTTTAATGATTACACTAATGATTATATATTATATATATATAATCATTAGTGTAATCATATATTATATCTATGAGATTAAATAATCGAATATTTGGTAAAGTGTGATGCTTAATACCATTAATATTTTTCTGTAAAATCATTTACTGAAAACGTCGTCAGTTTAAGTATCGATAGTCCTAATTTATTTTTAGCATGGCTTTTCATATTTTTGTCTAAATTTTGCACATGTTTTTACTTTTACTTCTAACACAATATTAGTCATAATAATTTATATTGATTACGACTCTAATGGCTGCAAATGTTGAATCAGCACATATTTTATCTTGTTCCTTTTTTATTTATCTTCATTAATTTTATTTTCAATCCATCATGTATTTTAACATTTATCACCGCGTGGTATTAAATTAATTCTAAAACCGCAAAACTTTAATAGCTTATGATAACTCAAATACTCTTATAACACTTTTATAGTTATATATAAAACATATTTATAAGCAGACGTCTATAAATTGCTTTCTAAAAGCTGGGGGCACACATCTCCTAATAACTCTATATATATCTTCGTATATGTCTATAAAATATCACACAACATTCAAACACTGCTAAAGTTCGCAACCCTATTTGTTTCTAAAAATGTTAACTATCCTCCTATAACATCTCTATATACACAGAATTTTGTTACACATTTTCACTGTACATGCACATCTCGATAGACCCGATTACGTACTGCACTCAAAGTGTCCTAAGGAGGAAATCGTTTTATATCATATTTTCCTTCACAACCTTCAATTTTTCTAACCATAATCTTTAATTGTTATCTTCTTATTTGTTATCTCATTTCATCTTTTTCACTTTGTTGAGTTATTACAGAGTGTTTTTGGCTTATTATTATAATTTCTTTTATCTCTAAATTCTCATTTATTCATATAGATTTCCAAAATAAACAATCAATTTATAATTTCTCGGTCGTTTAGTAAATATAGTTCAATCAGCAATAAATTTGGGAAATGAATTTATTTAACAAAGATTAAAAATACGAACTGTTGTCTAGTACAAGAAATTGTGTTGTTCAGAATGGTATTGGTCGTAAATAAACAAAATTTAGATTAAAAAAAGCTTTCTTAACGAAAAAAACACATTAAGCCCAAACTCGATGGATTTGCTCGTAATCGTTGAAAAGTACATTACCACTTCCCTCGTTCGTAATCATATGAACTCGATGGTATCGTAATATTGTATTTTTATCAGATTTGTTTAAGTTTTCAAAGTGTTAAATCGATATGATAAATAGAAGTGGTTGAAAATAGACTTGCTAGATTTGTGCATATATATGTATGAAGTGTACATAAAAATTTACATAAAAACGTGTTAAAATTCAAATTACATTTTTGCTTTGCTGAAATATTATTTTCGGAACAAGTTTTCTTACTTAAAAGTTTCCCTGCATCTCGGAATGAGTTAGTTAAATATTATTCCAGATTTTACTGCAATTTTTCCTTTTGCTTTATTTCATTCTATTCATATTCAAGTAGTGAAATTAGCCGTGTTTGCGAATTGAATTAAGCTTCATAAGTTAACATTCGTATATTAACTATCCTTTATACTTTAAGACTATTTGAGGGAATATTTAGGTTCAGCAATAGTTGGTACTTTATGGCAGAAATGATATTCATAAAATTACTTATGTTACGTATACATTTTTAAAAACTTTAAATTTATGTTCCGTAAATCGGCAGGAAAAACGAAGCACTTGTAACATCAGTCACATGTCTGTCTGTTTTGCCACGGCGATTTTTGTCACAATCCACTTGACGTAGAAATTTGAAATTACCCATAATAATAAAACACATTATTCAGAATATACCACAAGTTAACACTCAAGAATATTCACATCAAAATTTTAGAAGGGGCAAATTAATTACTCGAAAAAAGGTTTTTTTAATTCCATAAAGAGAGTCGGGTTTTATTTAAAAGGGCCCGTATATCTAAATGTACTTCATAAGTTTTTTCATTAGCAATCGGACCTATAGTATAGCAAAAACTAATATCATAATTTGGTAATGTGTTTATTTGTGCTTTTAAAGAATATTTTAATTAAAAAGTAAATATATACATGTATATATATACATATATATATATATATATATATATATATATATATATACACATATGTATGTACATATATATATATATATATATATATATATATATATATATATATATATATATATATACATGTATATATATACATATATATTTATAATTTTTCTCTGTTAAGTTTGCAAACTTATATAAAAGCCTGGGATATCAAAAACTCATATTAGAAGTTTCTGAAACCTCTGACTTTCTAACATTTTTATGTATTAAGAAGTAATCATAGATTGAAAATTGTATTACAATATTTTTAAAAATTTGGATTTTTTAAATTTTTGGGATTACATTTACAAAACTTAAATTTTTAAAAAATTTGGAATTTATATCATGATAAATTTATAAAGTCATCGTTAATTTATTTTACACATTGTTTACGTTCTGCTTACCAACTTTTTGAGCAATTATCGTAAAAATTTTATAAGAAAGAATCAACTTTTTTACTTAATTTAGGAAAAACTTGTCTATACTATGTTAGGAGAATTTCTTTTCACAGTAATTGACAGGCCTACACTTCTATTTAATAAGAAATAATTCTTAACCGAAATCAAATCTCGCCTGATTGAAATTGTTTATTCACTACGGGACCTATTTAATGTTTAAATTTTTTTAGAGGTAACGAAATTGGTATACCATAACTTATAAATAACATATGAATTCAAAAGTATTCAGGGAAAACAAACTTTTCAGCTGCAAGTCTATTATCCACTCTAAGAAAAAAGGGAGATAGTCTTATGAGAGTAATTTTATTGATCCGCAACATTATTCGCTTATCTCACTTAATGCCAAATGGTTCATGGTACCCGATTGACGAAATAAACATTACTTTCCCGACTAACTTTTGAAAAGCTTTATCCGGAGAATATAGCAAAGCTTTCGAAAGTAAACTAGGACGGAAGTTTCGTCGTCTTTGATAAGAATGAGATTCGAGTATGCGCCAGATAAACAGGTCGTAACGGGGCGAACAAATGGAGACAAATAATAAAAATCATAAAATTTGCTTTTTCGGCTGAATAATTTTTTTGAAGAAAAACGAAATAGAAAGGTTAATGACGGAGAAAGCGGAAAAGTGTTAAAGAAAATGATTTAGGGAATAATACAAATATTTCTAAATGCGCTTGGCAAAGTATAATGATCTTTTATAACAAACATTAATGTACACCGGTATAACATCAAGTGTTTTATGTGTATATATGTTGCACAAAATTTCTTCATTTATACATTTCGTTTTTTGCCCAAAATTTATTCTTCCATGAATGAAATGCAGTTTATTTTATGAAGTTAAGTATGTCGTTTAGTTCTAAACCACTATTTTTACCCAGAAGTCGGGTTGTGGAATGATCATTCTAAGTAATATATTCCTTATTGAAAATGTAACTCATTGACCATAAAAAAGAGAATATTAGAAAATGTATGTGGTTTAACAGAGTATGCCACCGGAATTTAAATCCTTAACTTTACCATGAGGTCAAGTAATAATGATAATTGAAGTGAAATTAATAAATTTTGCCCTCACCACATTTTGTCGTTTGGTTTTATGACTACTTAGAAGACCAGCGCGATGAAACCTCGAGGCTACAAAGGTACTTGAATAAAGCTTGAAATCTAATAATGACCATAATATTATGTATTATTGACACAAATAAAGAACAGAGAATTAATTTAGTACATTTTTTATTAAGCTTAGGTAAAATAACAATAACTTAAACGCTATCTAAAATAAAAGCTTCAATGCTATCTTATTGAAGCTGATACTCATAAGCGGTCCTAGCCAAACAAATTATAATTAAACTTAAATATGTATTAAGCAATTAAGCAAATGTCACATTATGATTAATCTTTGGAATATTTAGGAATTTTTTCAAAACTTTAAATTGCTCTCTGAAAACCCACTACTCTTTTAATTTTAAATGAATTTCGATTCATTAAACTGAAGTGCTGTGAAAAGAACAAAAACTGAATAAATATGACGTCACTTCATTTTTCTGTTCTAATATATGAATACAGAATTACCTATTTATAAGCGAATGAGATGTATTGTGCAAGCGTGATTTAATATAACGCGTGGCTTCGTATTTGCTTTTAAAAAACTAGGGAAAAAAAATTCTTTATGCACATGTGTTTAAATTGATATATGAACATAAATTAAGTTGCCAGCGTCTCCAAATATTTTCTGGAATCCTTTCCCAATTCCATTATTAAATAAAATATGACTGTGTGATATTACACCTTTTTAGGTACTCCTTTTTTCTTTAAAGCCCGTTTGTTCTTATTTTCCTGATGAAATTACTTTGTATTCAAATTTCACTGAGACTATAAAGCAGTACATACTTCCTATTTTTCTCAAATCATTTCCCAATTCCATTAATAAATAAAATACGATTGTATGCTGGATATTATATCTATTTAGGTACTCTATATTTCTTTAAAGCCCGTTTGTCCTTATTTTCCTGTTAAATTACTTTGTATTCACACTTCACTCAGACTAAAAAGGCAATACATACTCATTACCTTTGGTAGAGATATTTCTTGAAGTTTCCGTTAAACAATTTCAATCTGTTCTTCGTGAAGGAAATGGATGTTATTTCTATAATAAGAAAATAAAAAAAGGTTTTAAATGCATTACTTTGTGTACGTTATGGTATCGATACTTAAATTTCCATTTATCTCATGACTCCTAACATAATAATTTTGCGACTTATAAATTAAAACTTGATTGGATGGGAATATATATATAAATATAAATATATATATATATATATATATATATATATATATATATGTATACATATATATATATATATATATATATATATATATATACATATGTATATATATATATATACATATATATATATATATATATATATATATATATATATATATATATATATATATATATATATATATATATATATATATATATGCCGATTAGTTCATATCACCTTAGTTCCTTTACGACCTTAGTAGTTCAAAATGTAATTTAGAGTCTTAGCCGTTCAAAATATAATTTACAACCATTAAGGTTTTAACGGTTCAAAATATGACTTCCGATCTTAGCATTTCAAAATATGATTTCAGGTCTTAGTATTTCAAAATATCAAATACAATCTTAACGGTTCAAAATATAATTTACGATCTTAGCAGTTCAAAATATCATTTACAGCCTTAGCGGTTTCCTCGACTTAGCGGTTTGTTGAAATATAATCTCAGTAGATTATAACAATACTATACCGTTATAGCAATACTATATAGTTATATTTAGTTTGCATAATATTTGCAGCTCATATAAATTTGCATTAATGTTAACGGCTCACAGCATCTGCTTGGCAACGAAGATGTAATATTCTTATTTTTAAGACGATTTCAGTAAAACTTAAACCTTACTGAAAACGGTTTTGTGAAGTTAAATCTTAAATTACCTTAAAAATTTAGGCATTCGGTGCATTTTTGGTTGCAGAAAAGGTGAACATTTTTCTCAATTCAGAGCGCAACTTAAACGAATGTAAATTCGTGTTCGGCACCATCTACATACACTTACATTTCAATTGATAATTTGGACTGTTCATAATATGTAAATGAGGTCATCTACATATTATGATCAATCCAAGTATACTAGTACGTCGTGGGGATGGATATAGTTACAATAAATATCAAACGTGTGTCAAGCGTATAATCAAAAAATATAATAAAAAAAAAAGCTGAAAATCAGGTCAGCTCACTTTTCCTTAAAAAAACAGATATTTGAAAAGCCTTTCTCTGAGTAAGCTGCAAAACTATGATATCGACTGGATTCTGATACTAGGAACTAGCTATACGTAAATGTTTTAGAGAACTTCTGAGAAAACCCTTGTCAGCATAATCCCTTATTCCCACCTTTGCTTAATTCCGTCTAGAAAATCTGTACTTAATTAATATGTATTAAATCGTTTTCTTGTTTTTTTTCCTTTTTTTCTTTGTTTACTGCTTTATTTATTTTGATGTAGAGTATTTCGTGTATTTTTAAGGAATGGTAATTTTAATTTATAAATTTTGTAATAGAGCAAGTGTACAAATATCTTTTACAGGATTTTCCCGTTACTAAATTCTCATATTTAATCGTAGTGATTGGAAAATATTGCTAAATAAGTTCACCAAATGCACATAAAAATTTATACGGATTAAAGTTCATAATAAAAGAATAAAATAAATAAATAAACATGGTGTTATGGGCTGAACTTTTTTTTAACTTTCGTCATTTCCAAACATAAATATTCTAGGCGTATTGAACGTCTTGAACATTCGTTTGTAGTGAACGCTAAAATTGTAGCTTAGTTTCTGACATACGAAACATAATTAAATATTATTATTTATTTTAATGAGTTTTCATCTTTGACCTTTTACTACCTTATCTTTGACTTTATATCGCCTACTCTAAACTGGTTTAAACTTGCAAGAAGAATTGCATTACCACTCCTGGTTCCAATGTTCAAGTAAAGGTATTCAGATCTTCCACCTTTCGAATATTTTACAAGCGATTTTACCGTAAATATTTTGGAAAATATATTTAATTAAAAAATAAATGAATATTTCGGAAAATATATTTAATACTTTAATAGACTCAAGAAACACTAAAAATTAGTGTTTTTAAGTTTTTTAGAAGCAATTTTATTTCCAGTTGAATAAAATATGTTTAAATGCACAAAAATTGCTTAAACGCACAAAATATGTAAAATGTTAAATGCCACTTCATTTTTAAAGCTGTACTTTAATACTATCAAAAGCAATGAATTAATTCTACACAATTATGTTGACTAAAAAGTATCAAATTATAATGGACTGGAACTACAGTATTTTTTGAGTTAAAATATATAAGATATAATATCACGAGTCACGAGTTATGTTGTTGATGAGTTCTATAAAAACATGTTTAGTCAATGTGACATGGTTAAGTACTAAACCTCCAAACTTACTTTTCGTGATATTAGCATAAATCACGAGAGAAGTATATGCGGGTTGCGATCTGTCATACCGTAACAAAAATAAAATTTGTGCTCAATATGGAAGCAATTCCTTAATCGAATACAGTTATGAAGAAATAAATGAACTATCAAAATGTCACATTATAGGGATTTATATTATTTTACGAGTTTAAATTATAGCTTTGGTGACATTGTCAACATGATCCTGAAAACCATTCTCTCCCAAAAACTGTTTTAATTTTCTGGCATATAATTCCGTTTATTATTTCAATTGAATTCGTAGTTTGAATAGCACAATATTCCTCAAACTCATAGTTTGATGAAAAACAACCGATTAGAGACTTGTAATAGGTTTACTTATAATATTTTCTTCTGCCTTTAAATTTGTCATTTTGGTGATAAAATAGTATATATCAAAATTAGCGAAAATAAACGTAAAACAAATATTAAGAATAGGGTACTCACTCTTCAAATAAATTGAAGGATGAAATGGAAATAAATTTTAACAAATAATAACAACCGTACATTTTGAGTCTACACTCCCGGCGTGATGAGCTTTCCGAGAGAGAAAAGGGAAATTTATAATCAAGGAAAATGGAAAAGGGCTTTGTAAAAATTGATTGATAGAATCGTTCGGGCATTTCAATAATGCTGATTACTTGCGTTCGTATTTTGTAAAGAATTTTGATTTCATTTAATTTTGGGTCGTTTTCAATAACGTTGTAAATAGACTGATTCGGTTCATTCTAGTTACCCTTACTTTTATTACGATTGATATCTTTAATAAAGGAGTGTAGATTATATGTACGCAATATATTTTTCTCATAATTTAATGGTGTAACGTAATTTGTTTTTTCATCCATGATTATTGAATCAGTCCACGAAATTGCCTAATGATAGTCCATGAAATTTACCAACAGATAATTTTGAAACTATTTAGTTAAATAAATAAGGGTTGACGAAATGAATAGAGTTGATGCCTTTTAGCAACTATCAAAATTATTACGACTTTGTATCTTTGCTAAATTAGATAGGGATTCGAACTCCTAAACATGTTGTGTGTGTAGGAATTCGAATACGGGGCT
Organism: Druceiella hillmani; assembly: GCA_039881145.1. Lineage (NCBI taxonomy): Eukaryota > Metazoa > Arthropoda > Insecta > Lepidoptera > Hepialidae > Druceiella > Druceiella hillmani. The sequence goes on from JAYKKI010000076.1 coordinate 8,417,907, forward strand.
ATTAGCAAAGATCTTTGCTAATAGCCCACCTGAAGATGTTGTAATACAACGAAACCTAGGTCGTGGTAAAGAACTTAAAGAAAGTAGAAATAATACTACATCACGTAGTTTAATTTATTTGTGAACTTCAATTACATTTTTCGTTATTGATAGTCTTTTTTACGTTGATGTTGAAAATATTGTCGATGATCCATGGTTAGCAAAATTAAATGGAGACACTCATGCAAGTGATATAAAATATTTTAAAAAAGCAAAAAATTGTTGAAGATATATGACATTCCGGTTCATCTTTGACCTGACAGCCGAGCGTATTGACAAAATGAAAATATTAAAATTCTACGTCCTATGTACTGTACACTAGATAGATAAACATTTTACACGTTTCACGGATCAGTCAGTACCATTAGAGTTAAAGTTTTGGCGTTCATGTTGCTAAATTTTCCTCGAAATTTACATAAAAAACAAGTTATTAAATGTATGCTATAATGAGCAAATCAAAACTTTACATCCATAAGATTTGTCTTTTAGAATAACAAGATGCAGGTTTATGAGTTTCATATTCAAATTAATAGGCAAGTCGTTGAATTACCATATATTTCAATAACAAACAGAATCTTAAAATCGTTCGGAAATCAAAGTTATATTTATTTTTTATTTTTAACTATTGTAACACTTACTCGGTACTATGAGTTATAAAGCCTTTGCGTACTTTCGCAGCGCAGATTTTTATTCAGAGAATGATTTCACCAATACCATAAAATATTTTACGGGTTCGTTTTGTTAAATTGTTTTCAAATTAATTCAGATTGATCCGATTTTGGTCCTAAATAATGTGTTCTGCATTATTTATTTTACTAATGTACTTTTTTTATAAATACAGTTTAACTTTCCATATTCAACCACACGGTTACATTTCTAAAAGGATATAATACTATATAATATTTGATCCTAGCAGAGTTAGTATAGAAAGGAGCAAATGATATACAATTAGCAAACTAATTTATAGTGACACTATTATTTTGGAAAATAAATTAAAATTTTAAATGGCGAGAGATACAATTATTCTGTTTAAGTCTGTTTCATAGCAGATGGCACCTTAATGGAAATTTGAATACGAAATTAAGAAAATTTTAGAGGATCCTCTGAAAATAGAACAGATTATTCGTAATAAGTAACTAATTTAGGGTAACCTTTCCGAGTGGTGGTGTCTCCCGAACCGTAAACTATTTCAGCTTCAAAATTTTGACTAGAACCTAGAGGGAGAAATTAGGTACTCCAGCTTTTGGTACTTCTTCAAATATTTCAAGAATAGTTTAGAACCAAGGAATAAGTGCTGAATAAATATATAGCCAACCAAATCCCAGCAAGCTGCTGTCAAATTTACGTAAGGATTTCTCTATTATGCTAAAGATTGTTTCAGAATCGCTTGAGTTTTATTTAAATCCTTTCCCACCTGGCCAGACTTTTTTTCTCTAAGCCAGGATAATAGATTGAAATGAATTCACTGCGACGAATTGCGAGCGGTGATGTTCTTGCTGTCTTCTAAGATATAGGTATCTTCGAACCTCTTCGATCTTAAGTATGTTAAATTCTACACTTTTAGGCAAAAATGTTGAGACTTTTTATTAATACGTGAATATACAAATTAAATTCTAATTTATGTATTCGATCTTCTCTCATCTATCTATCTAAATATCAGAAATTGTTTCAAAACCAAAAAAACTCGATTGCATAATTTTTATTTGTAATTGACAAACATTTGCATTTAGGTAGATATTTACTGAACACATTTAAAATTAAATGTGCTTTCCCCATCTTATATGAACTACTTGCAATTAAAAAGGTTCTTGTTTTAATTACCCATGTGTTAATAATAGGATCTATCACAAATTCAAAACAATAATTAGGGGATATGGAAACGTATTATAACTGATTTAGATTAATTGCAAAAAAAAATACTTGTCGCGTAAAGTATTAAATATACTTAAAATTTTAATCAAACGAACGTTGAGGAAATTACGAATTTAATGCAATTATTTTACACTGTTACAACATATATTCGCACATGTCGAACGGCATTCAGAATGTAAATTTATAGTTTTCGATTTAATTCAAGATTAGGTATTAATTTACCGTTTGAAATAGTTTGCGGCATAATAAGCAATGGACAACTTTCATCAATATGGCTTCAACATATTGAGGTGAAACCGTATCACATGTACTTTCAACATTAAATTTTATCGCTTTGTATTAAATATGCAGCAACCGATCTGGTTTAGTTCGGAGTTTATTGAATACAACAAACTTTAACACTATTTTCATCGACGTTAGAAACAACAATGATCCACTAGTGACTGTAAGATTGCTTCGATCTGCTGTTAAACGTGATATAAAGAATCTTAGAGCTGATTATATTTATAACGTAGAATTGAATTTATAGAAACAACTGTGCGCCATTTTTTTCGTGTATAAGCGCCCCGAGAGAAAACCGATATTTCCTTCTTGCAATGGTGCGATTGTTCACAGCAACGTTCCGGTAGACGTTCCCCGACTAGACGTAGTACCGGCGGCTACTTGTTTCCAAGTCGGAACCGACGTTGATGTCACACGTGTCTCTAATAGTGATTTTCGATTTACTTACTCCAAGCAGAAGAGATCGATCAGAACAGATGGTATACCTGGATACATACGTAAAGTTTCCACTGATGTGGAAATTTTGAAGCATAAATTTAAAATTATCCGCTGAGGCGAAAGATTACCAGATAAAACTTATACATAAGGGTGGCACAGCACCAAACCTAATTAATTTCAGACAGATCGCTATCCTGTCTGCACCGGCTAAATTATTTAACTTTGTTTTACATCGCAGTATATATTCGAGATACTGAGATCAAATCTGTACTAAGCAGGGTTTCGAGCACAGAACATTAGTAGGGTAGAAGTGTTATCCTGCGTAAATTATACTAAAGCCGCTTATGCCATTTTCAAACTCGCTGTTCTCTAAGTGGTTTGCTTATAACCAATCATAGCGTACAAAGATGCTATTATTAGTTGAACGAAATAATGCAGAACATCAGTGGGGGTTGCAGTTGCAGTAAACTGATCGCTAATAGATATAGATAAACAACTTTAAACCTAGAAGCATTTATATGAATAAAACAATGAATGTACAAAAATGTATAAAATGAACTCCTGAAACGTTTTGTATTGGCTTTATTTTAGATCTAACATAGTTTTTTTAGACATCATTTTACTCAAGAGAAAAGTGTACCGAAGTAAATAAATATATTTAGATTCAAGCTATTGTGCGAGGGAGATTAACAATTGTCTACATTCCATATATTATTTTTGTAAACGATGGCCGTTTGAAGTTTCCATTTATGAGACGTTGAACTTAGAATAGAATTTGTATTCAAACTTCCAGCTTATTCTTACTATTTAGCTACTTTGGTTCCCTGAAATACAAGTATATTGAAATGCAAAGCCGTCTGAAGTGCAAATATTTTCAATGTTATTTAGGGCCTTAAAGAGACACATAAAAACATGTGTAAACATAAAAAATAAATTAAATAAATTACTGCAACAACGTCTTAAAACACAGATTAAAGATTTTGATAAAATAATATTTATTATGTGTCTTAGCACTTATTTTTACTAAATATTTACGTATTTTTAATAGCGCCTTTTGAAACAAATTTAAAAATATTGAAAATTTAGTATCGTTATTTAATCCCCTTTTTCCTTTTTTTTAGTAATTCCAAATTTTTCAACTCTTAATTTTAGGACAATAGGAAATATAAGCCTGGGAGAGCAATCTTATTATATTTAACTATATAAATAAATTGTCTTTTAAGCGTAAGAAAGAACTTCCGTTTTAGTTTTTCATTATTTATATATTACTACAAAACTACTTACTTTATATAATAGTTCGTTCTCGTTGAGACGGAACATAAAAAAATTGGTTCATTGTCAAAATAGGACTTCTTTTCTTCTGCAGATTCCACACAACGAACTTTCAGTTTAAAAAAAGGAAGTTTAAAAATGCATTGTCTATTGTCGAGCTTTTCTCAAAAATACCCGACACGTCTTGGAAAGAAATGTCGGGATAAAAATTTTGACCTCTCATTTATATAAATGATGTCTCCCCAAAATCAATTTACATCAAGTTTTATTTTGATAGAATTACCACATAAATATATATTTTAAGTTTCGGCTTAGATTAATTCGAAATTTCAGGTACGGAACCGTAAAAAGATGACTGAAAAAACGGAATTCATTACTTTGTTTTCTATCTATTTACCTCTTGTGATATTTATTTGATTTCCAAAATGTTTAGGTTAAAAATTAATAATTGTTAATAAATAAAATCAATAATAGGTTGATATACATGACATATTATTTTTAATCTCTTAGTTTCGGTAAATAAGTTAATGTTTACTTACTCTGCTCAGAATGAAGTTAATTCACTCATAGCATTTTTTTTGCTGCGAATCAATTTGTAAATAACAAAAAGCGGTTCGTAAAACTGTGCGACCGCAGTTAATATTCATTCCCGTATTCAATCGTTTATATGCAGTTTTTATTGCTTTTGCGCATTGTTTCGTAATTGGCGCTTCGTTTGTACGCAATTTTCTCGATAACCATAGTGGTAGTGAAATGGAATTGGTGGCAGTCAATCGTACATTGGAAAATTTATCAATTTTATCTATTTTAAAACCTGCCAAAAATTCGTATATTGCAGTGCAAAATCAAATACATGCCTCCGCGATTTTGCAAAATTGTCTCCATACATCTATCTGAGTACTATTTTTCAACCGAGTTTGCAAACAATTCGTCTAAAATTGTTATCTGTGTTATAAGCTAGCAATATAGATAGTGAATTTCATGAGAATTATGTGAGTCCTATGAACCTAACTGCTAAGTAATGTTATTTGTATTATTATTACTCTCTTCGGTCCCGAAGAAAATAAAGATGTTCTTAGTCATTTAAAGCTGCACTAGCAGTATATATCAATATATTTTTATTACGGGAGCATGATAAGATATAATAAAAACCTATATACGCCAATTAAGGAGACGTATACTTTAGTCTCAATTTTAATAAGGAATAAACATTGCACATATATCTAACGAACTATCGATTACATTATATATTTAAATCTAGACTTGACAGTAAGGTGACATTCAGAATAAAGGTTAATAACACTTAATATATAGGGTGAATAGCCCTTATTGTTTTATTTCAGCATTGTATTCAAACTGCTTAACCTTCGTATGCTTAAAGCAATATAATTTGATAATCAAAGGATCATTTATAGCGTAGTAGGGTGATTTAATTCCTTATGTAGTTTTTGTTTGTCACTCTCATTTAATTATAGCTTAATTGACTTTTGCGGCAATGGGGAAATTTGACAATAAATGAAATATTTCACTCGAATAAAGATAAAATTGTTAAGATCAACCTATAGTATACGTTTACGTAAAACGTTTTATGTACGTGTAGAACTCGCAATGTCGGATTTTCATATGCACTTAGGCACATATAGATATATGAGGGGGTATATTATTTATATTGGAATCACTTTTAAATCTTCATAATTCACCCAGGCGACTAATATCCCATGCTTCATATGTCATAAAAATAATTATTCCGTACATAATTTGGCAAAAAATTTATTTCCTGTTTTAACTTTCCCAGGAGTAAAATAATTTTGCTTTTCACAAATAATCAACACCTGGGATTATTGGTATAGCTTTCCTGTAACCATCTAGTCAGGTGTTACTGACCCAACTTTTCATGATTTTTGAATTAATAGATTCGAAATAAGGTGGTTTAATTTTGTACATTTTGTTAATTTATTTTCAAGTGTTCTGTTTTTAAATCGCATTTTTAATGTTGTTTAAAAAAAATTGCTATCTCAAAATATGTGTTTCTGAAAAAATGGTTGGGACAGATGGATAGGGAGACACGTGAGTGAGTTTAAAGTGTTCCATTTTACATTCGTAGGTACGGAAGCCTAAAAATTGGTCAATCTGGCTCGCACGACAAGGGTCTATCCCTAGTTTGATGTGAAATTACTTTATCATTAGTTATCACTAATATGAACTTCCTAGCGAAAGAAGTTTTTGGAATTTTCTGATTTATATATATATGTATATATATATATATATACATATATATATATATATATATATATATATATATATATATATATACATATAAATATATGTATATATATATATATATATATTAGTCGAAGGGTCATATACATATATCGTGAATGTCCAATGAATATGACACGTACAATTTTTGTCCTAATTTTCCTACAAGCTTTCTTATAGGCTTCTTAAGTTCAGCAGTTACGTACATTTTGGGAAACTTTTATTTTAATATAAAATAAAACATAAACTTTAATTTTTCAAAATGTGTCTGAAGATATGCTATCATATATTATAAATACCTATATATGGTGTTTAAACTATATAGGGAAATACAACTTTTTTTCAAATATGCTTCCATTAAAATTTCCATACAAATAGTGTTAAGATGTAATGTGGTTTAATACTACATTAAATTTCAAATCTGGACATACAGCAGTTTATAGGAAAAAAGTAACCGTGGTTTAGGAACATGTGAGGGACTCGCAAGGGTTCTGTGAATGCTATTGAGGCGCGGGACCCAGAAAATAATTAAAAGTACCTCTAGTTGTTATTAAGTTATAGCATTTTGAAGAAACCATATCCATATAAACATGAGCATACTTTCCTATCTTTTTTTTTCAAAAAAGTGTTAAGTTAAATATCTGCATAGTTTAATTCTGAAAAAAAACGCAAGTATTATAAGATGCGAGCATTAAATTTTAACATATCAGACAAATATGCAGTCATATGTTATTTATCAGATATATGTACACTCTTATCTCATTAGATAAATATAAAATCTTTCCACATTTCTAAAAATAAAATATAGCATTGACATTTCTGTTGATAACTTTCTGTTGATAAGCTCGCCTGACCCACGTAAATACGCCGTCAAATGGAGCCGCGCCGGATATCGACAGCTAATATGAAAGCTAATATCAAAGTTATTATTGAACATTTGTTCACTAGTAAATTGGGAAAAGAAAATGTGTCAAAATAAAGTACAACCGCCAATGGAATAAATCAATATATTACGAAACATCATTAGAAATTCGTATTTTTGGTACCGAACAATTAAGTATATTCGCACATTTATCGCAGACTTTACTATTTTCAGTATTACTGATGTTAAATTTTTGCGTAAAATAGAAGTACGACGGAGTTCTCGCTTTGAGGGCCCTGTCCACATTTAGGTATAAATGAAATATTAAACATTTAAAGGTACCTAATATTTCTCTTAATCAATTTACAAATGTTATTATTTTATTGCGTTAGGTAGTATGCAGTCAAATAGATCTATAACAATTTAATAAAATTTAAAAAATATTCGGGCAAAAAATTCTAAACAACTGGAATGGTTAGTTAATAATTTGTTTAAGTACATCAAGTGATATTGTAAATATGATATTCATGGTCAAAAAGTTTTTGTAGCATTGTTGCAATATATTCAAATTATTACGAGTTGTAGATTTGTCATAAATGATGACAATGGTGCAAAGAGCAACAAAGAAAAACTAGGTTAAATTTAATCTAGCCAGAAATACCTTTAAATAAATTAAAAACTGATGTGAATGTGACACTTACTACCATTGCCAATGACTGTGAAAATATAAAAATGATTTACTATAAAATTTGTCATATTTATAATGAATAACATAGACACATGAATGCCAGAAAATCTGAAAAATATCAAAGTTCATGGAGTAAAGTACGAACAAAATTTACAAAGAAAGTATAGAATTAAAAAATTAAATGTAATTTAATGATTTCGCATTATTTATACATAAAGATTTTACTCTAAGATATCTAGAATTATTTAAATAAAGACGTTAAATGAAAAATATAGTTATATCCATCCAAAACGATTTACGAAGAAAAAGAAAGTTCAGTGTATAGACGTAATCAATGTAATTCTTACTTCGATTTATTTTTTTTACCCATTTTCAAATTGTTGAGTACTAACGGCATTGTGCGAATAAATATAACTTTGGAGTACTAATACATCTATAAATATGCGTAGATCTTGTGGAAAGGAATGTGTGATTAAAATTATTTCATTTGTTTACATAATTTTTTTTCTAAATATTCTTTTCCACGTTTAATGAACTCCAACCAGACGAGAATACGACAGTTTAATAAATGTTTTTTGCAATTTAGGCAATATGCCAAACGAAATAAATGAAGCAAAGAATTTAATCTTTAAAGGTCAAGAACTTGGATAGTGACTTACATGCGTAGGTGAATTCTGTCAGGAATTTCGCTTCGATATGATAGAGTGGAGGAATGGGTGGTACTTACAGGGTATAAGCAAATAAAATAATAACTGTATCCATTAATCGGTTTTCAATCTTACTTTGGTTTGTGATACTTACTGGTAAAAGAAATGACGGTAAAGAATTAAGGTACAAATATTTTTTTAGATTACTAACTTTACTATCTATAATTATTTATAACTATTCACAGCCGTCTTTTTAATAGCATATTAATTAAAAAAAAGAATTATCGTCAAATACGTTTACTGTTTGAAATAACGACGTTCATTTGTAAGTACATTAAACTATGAATGACTTCGGATTTAACTTCTACTGTTTAAATTGGTGTAATATATATAAAGTTTTTACAATGAATATCATTGGCAGATCAAAATATTAGCATAATGTTGTGATTTACATAACATTTGCATTTCGTATCAGAAAGCTATGAGCTTTTAATTTTATTATTAACAGCTTATAGCTTTCACTGCCTCTATTTGACTATGAAGATATAATATTCTAATCTTGAGATGATTCTCGTTAAAACCCAGGCCAGAAGTTTTTAGGTCCTCCTAGATTATTCTTTCGTGAATACCTTCAATATATAAATACACCAATTTGGCAATTTTATTATATGTTCAATTAATATAATACGCAACAGTCAAACTTATACAGCCTGATGCTAAACCTACCAATCCTGCAACAACCCACACTTCATGGCCTGCAAATTTACCTTTTGCCATCCCTATTTTACCAATGTTTTTTCAGGTGAAAAACTGCATTGCGTATTTAGTATATAAAAAACGCCGTCTGTTATTAATTATATTAACATACAACGTACTTATGTACATAATTACACTCTACATTTATGCAATTACTACGCGATGAATAGTGGGACTCTTCTTTATTGCTGTTTTAGTAATGTAATGTAATATTATTTTTGTAAAATTAATTACACTTTCACTAAACTAAACTGGGCCACTATCGCACTTTATATTATTTTAAGAACACCATCCGAATCGGTTTACAGTTTGTTATGTGATGCGTGCACAAAGAAACAAACAGATCAAAACTAAAAAAAAACATATTTTTTGTTCAATTACTTTTATACGTTCCCCTAAAGGAGTTTTTCTTAAGTAACTTTAACATGGAGATAAGTTAATTTTACATATTTGTTATATGTATAGACTTTAAATCGTAACTACTAATTTTTGAGTGACAGTGAACCTATCGAAGTAATTAAATTAGAAATAAAGAGCTCAATTTTGAAAAATTGAGGATTTAATGAAATCTTAAATCGAATACAAAAAATTTCATCAGATTTTAAGCAATGAAGACGATTAACAACGAAATCGGCCCTCATGCTTCTCTTCGCATTCAGATTGTGCACTTCACCCACGGCCATTTCATTTCGTCAATGAATGTCCGAGTGAGTAATTTCATTGCGCGATTTGAAATACACGTAATGCCATCTATTAATACAATAGACATACTTTGCGTTTGTGAAATTGTTACGCATCAAGTAGCTAAGCACTTATTTGCTGCTCTTGTACTAATGTACTATTAACGATTTTTGAAATTACTATATTCGCATTTATTGATCGAGAGAGCAATTATTATATTGCTAATTATTAGAACAGGATACTTAAAACTTTTATTGGGGAAAACTGTTTAATGGTCATTATGAAAAAGTGGGAAAATGAAAACATTCAGTGAAATCTGGTTATGTCGGATAAAAAAAATTTGTAACAAAAGTTGTTTAAGTCTATAAAAATTATAATAAAAAATACATTTCTCACGATTTGCAGGAAACCTTTCAAATTTTACATTTTACCTAGATGAAGTTCAAATCGGACACATAAAAAGGTAAGAAAGAACTTTTCTTTGTCTGCACTTGCTTTCTCTTACGATTTTGGTTGCATTCTGGAAAGTCTTCTCTAAATATTTGAGAAACTTAATTTTTTGGGTAAACATTAATAAAAAACTTCAATCGTTATCGTTTAGACTGAAATTTAACAGTTAAACGGGATATTGACTACATTTGGCGTTAATTTTGTAGCAAGTCATTATTCACAATTAAATGAAACTAGGGGATGTAGTATTATTTCCACTTTCTTTAAATTCTTTACCACGACCTAAGTTTCGTTATATTAAAACATCTTCAGGTAGGCTATTATCAAAGATTCCAGTCTTTGCTAATAGCCTACTTGAAGATTTTGTAATACAACGAAACCTAGGTCATGGTAAAGAACTTAAAGAAAGTAGAAATAATACTACATCACGTAGTTTAATTTAATTGTGTATTAAATAGGACACATCATTAATACTCATTAAAAGACAAGCAATTTCGTTTCAGAATTAGTACAGATTTAATAAAAGACCTACATAACTTGACATCATACTCTTCTAATTCAATATTTAAGTCCATTATTCTAATGAGATAAAAAGATTCATTATTTGATTGGTACATGAAAGAATTGCCTTCGTGGTCTAGTAGAAAAATATTATGTATTCAATTTTTCTCATCATGTAATATTTTATGGACTATATCTATGCAGTCATTCCGATAAATTTAACATAATTTTTTTACTATATTACCTTTTTAAGCTTTAATGGAGACATTGTTATCGTTAGATATAAGAATAGATTAATAAAAAGTAAATTACTTTGGCAAATATTTTTCCAGTATTTTTGTTTATTTAATACTATATATAAATAAAAATTTTGGCTAAGGGTGAGAGTTCAAATAAAACAAAATGTTTAAAAAGAAAAAATATTTTAAAAAAGTATTTCACCGAGCTATGAAAACTAAAACTATTGTAATCCTAATCAGAAATAAATAATGATATTAATTAACTTTGGGCACCACGACTTTCAGAATTGTGTGCCTGATTATTTTTAAACCTATTCTTGAATGATATGTCCAACCTCCTAGCTAAAACATACCATAATCTCTTAACTGAAATGTTAGTCGCATAATTACAATACTAAATACCTTTTAACAATATTATAAACGTAATTTAAAAAAAAAATATAAACTTTTCCTTGAAATATTACCTGATATAATTGTTAAACATTCGTATGTGATTATAATATATATATATATATATATATATATATATATATATATATATATACACTTCAATTTTTCGTTGCTAGTCAGTATTATTCGTAAAAAAAAAAGTTGACTATTATACATTTTATATTTTTATATACTAGTATATTAAAATCAAATATGAATAAAACATCATCGATTTTTTATCATCATCTCTATGAAGTCAATCGAAATTTGTCTTAAGAAACATAATGTTCCCTATGAGTATAGTTTGGATGAATTTATTACGTTCAATATATTATTTGGAATATCCGATTTCTTACTTTATTTGAAAGTGCCAAATTATATCTATGGTTTTTTTTGATGCTACTGCCAGTGTTGCCACTTTGAAGACTTTCACTCAGATTGGGTTCTAAAACTTGTCGAAACCTCACTTTCCAAATAAGTTTGTTTTCTTACATAAATAATTTGGCTGCATCTTTGAATAAGTTTCATTCACGCTATTTCAAATTTCGATGCAATTTTTATGCTTACACACTTTCCTCTTACTTGATTTCTAACAGTGAAATGAGTCAACTTATTGACCTGTATTAAGCTTCATAGTTGCCAGCCATCCTTTCAACTTCATTGTTTACCTGCCCTCTTTTCAGACTACGTTTATTTGAGGAAATTAAAGGTTAGGTGGTATCAAATCTGTGTTGTAAAATTTAGGCTGTAACTGATGAAAAAGTATATTTTTAACCTAGCACAATACAACAACATAAATAACTTTCACATAATATCTAAATATATTATTTCTAAAAGGTGTTTTTTGGTCGAGCGGCTCGATCTCTTTAACTACTGCACCAAAAAAAATAAAAAAATACCCACTTAAAGCTTATGTTTTCTACTATGGGCGAAAAATATAAAAAAATTCGAAAAAAATCGTTTTGTTAATAAAAAAATTAATTTTTATAACAATTGGCATGAGCGCCATCTGTGGGCGACACATCAAATATCTTAGCCAAATTGTATAATTGAAACACGCTAGATGGCGATATAGTGCGAAGACTTCCGCACGGGTCAGCTAGTAAATTTATATTATTAACTTTTCACTTTTGTTAGCCATCGAACCAAAGATTTTTTACTAATTAAAAACGAATACTATTTTAATGAAATGTGTTCAATGACGGCTTTAAAAAAATATAATATTTAAATGTAAAATTATAAATAAACTTTATGTATAAAGAATATATATTTATAACGAAAAATTTGGAAAAAAATTAAAATGGCCGCTGTGTTCTTATGGAAATTAACAATTTGCCTTATATCTAAGAGGTTATGATTCCGTGTTTTGCCCTGGAAATATTTTCCTTGTATATAAATTATTTTTGTTTAAAATTTAAGACAATCGACAATTTCAGTGTATCAACAGCGAATCCGTTAATTTTGTCTGCGAAGTTACATAAAATTCTTTTATGTCTACTTTTTCACAGCAGAAGTCTTTTGAAACTTGTCTGGCTTCCTTACTTTTTGTTTGATAATCTTAAAATCATTATTATTTTAATGTAAAATTAACTTATATAAAAGTTGATATATATGACTATTAGTTGAAATCTATAATTGTCACTTGTTTGTTTTAATAAATCGTACTTTGCATTATTAGGAGGTTTCTTGAATTTAACAATGTATTAAAAAACTTTCCTTACAATTTTGACTATTTTTCGTACAGATATCTTAACATGCAAAAAATAATAATTTATCTTTCACATATCCAAATATTACAATATATTAGAGCGAAAAGAATATTATAATATATTATTTACCGCCTATAAGTTCAGCTTATACTTTTATCCTGACCCGTAACAGAATAGGTAGATAAAATAAATTATCTAATTTGTATGAGGGAAATGATTAATTAAAAATAATTTAGGCATAATTGTCTCATACTTTATTGTAAGTGATAAGTAATTTTATATAGTAATATATAAAATAATAATAAATATATAATAAAATATATTTTAATAAGTAATATAAAAATTACTTATCAGACTTTAGTTTATCAAAAATTGTAATTAAATATGAAATTCGAAATGATATGCCATGAAAAAAGTTTCATATAATATAAGACTTCAGTAGTATACAGTGTGAATGAGTTTTACAGATTCAAGGTATTTCTTCTGGCGAGCAAAGCGTAGGAATAGGTTTCTGAAATGTACTCCATTATTTAGATTCACTCATCGCCTCTACCACTTAACCTCAAATGTTTTATGGTACTGAATTGGCGAAAGAAACATCCTGTTCCGATGTCTTTTTAAAAAGCTTTATCCGGAGAAGTTATCAAATTTCTGAAAAGTAAACGAAGATGGAAGTTCTGATTTCTTTAATAATATTGAGATTGGGATAGGCGCCGCATAAATACGGTATAATAAGGCAAACAAAAAATTATAAAAAATAAACATTTTGGTGATTTTCAATGTGCATAGCTGTTAAACAAAAAATTGCTACGCTTTTCAGCTGAAAATATTCGCCGAATCATAAGGTATATAGTTTTAATTTTAACCTTGTAACTTATTAAAATCATAATTCTATCTAATATACTCCAGTTTGAAAAACGATCGCACAATGGAGATATGTACAATTTGTAATAATATGAAGTGTTACATAGTACAATATTCGAAGACAAACCTGTGAATCATATGTTTTTTAGCAATTAAAGAAGCGAGGGTACCCGCGGAGGCAATTAAAAAAGCAAAGGTATAATGGGGGTAACCATTGTATATTAATGGTTACTCCCATTGCATTGTGTTATTTTAACATATTTAAGAAAATAATTCATAGAATAAAAATTTTCTTATTAACTGGTAATCATCCACAACAATATTACTTGTTTTTTTTCACAAAACTGTATTAATATCCTAATCAGAATACAAATCGGATTTTTTATGTACAATTTTCACAAAGATTTTTTCGATCTTTAAATGTAAATTATATTTCACATGCAAAACCATATACTTACGTTCTAAATATTTATTATTACTAAATCTTCCAACATATAACTTAGTTTTTATATACGTTACGTGGACCTGTCTCTTCTCAGTGTGGTTACATAAACCTCTACTACGTAACCCGATAATTGTTTGCCGTTGAATCTATATATTATGAAGTTTTATTTAAACCAACGTCTAATTACCTATAATAACTATTAGTAATAAAAAAGACATTCAAAAGCCTATTGGTTAAAAAGAAGACATTCAAAAGTATATAAACTATTTTTATAAAAATACCTTTTTCTAATCGAAATTATAAATCGTTCCCAATTAATTCAAACAAATTTAATAAGCCTATCTACTTACAAATTTCGAAGCAATAAAATTGAGTTGCACTTTATATACATACCTAAATGTGGCTTTTAAAACACTTCCAGGAATGCCACAATAAGTGTACCATAAAAATTTAATTAACGTGCCTTAAAGTTTAATAAACTTGTAAAATTCAAGCCAATAGAAAGTAAGATGCACTTTGTACGCACGTCTAAATTTTAAATTTAGAAAGTTCCAAGGATACCACTGTAACTGTGTTATATATATTTTATAAATATCTTTGGTTTAAAAATTCAATCCCAAAAAAATAAGATGCACTTGGTACACATGTCTAAATTTGAAGCTATAAAAATTCCAGGGATGCGAGAGTAATTGTATAGCAAAGATTTAATAAACATGTCTACCATTATTTCAATGAAAATGATATATAATGAAAGATGAAAATGATACGCATATCTAAATTTTAAATTTAAAAAATTTCCATTAATACATAAGTAATTGTATGATGAAGCATTTTCAAATATCACGCAGTCAGTAAAACAATGTTATTATTATTCGGACAAAAGTTCCCTTCTGCAATTTCGTATTATTTGTACAACAATTTCTTATGTTACGGACTTTTCGTAACTGCTAATTTTGTGATCAGCAAGCGACGCGAGGAAAAACTTACCCATAAAGAATAGTAATTTTCCATTACTCAAATATAGCTGATTCATATTATGTTTGTAATATTTATTTTACTTACAAGCAAAAACTAATTTCCCATATAAAATATATTCCGAATTCCAATGTGACCAATTCCGTAATTATAGGTTAATTTAGCGAACAAACTGTAAATTGCGATAGAACGAAAGTAAAATATTACATCGGTCAGTTCCCAGTTCCGATTCGTTTATTAATTACTATCCGGAACATAAACACGTCCGATGTACAAGCCTATAGATTTTATGACGGCTTCTTAAACCCTAAAAGTTATTGGAAATCGCTGCACTATTTATTCCCACTAGCAAATTCTAGTTATTGCAATTTTTAATTTGATATTTGTTGTTAGTTCGCAAAATAGGTCTATATGCCGTTAACTAATTGTTTTTATCCAAAATATATCGATGGAACAATTTTGTAAGGAAAAATTATGAAACATATAAACGAAATTAATTATAAAGAAATTTAACCGGACATATGTGAATCTGTAGCAATACAAAATTTGTTAATTAACTTAAACGATTTCACAGCAGATATCCTAAATTGTGGTTATCGAATATAATATTCGAAAGATTCATAAAATAGAACGTAACTTTATAGCCAAAAATTATGTGCCATGCGCTCTTTATCGAAACAATTCGAATGTGAATTCTCATTATATTTGATATCGTGCTGGTATTGTCAGTGAATCATCGGTGTAAATATCGTCAGCTGAATTGTTTATTGAGTCATGGAACGATATTTCAAATAACGTGACTTTTTAACTATTATTTTTATAATATATCAGATTTAAATTTATTCAAAGCCGACATTTTTCTACATTTTAGCCATATTTACAAATGCATCGGTATCTGATATAGTACCAGACTTCTGTTTTATATGCAGTGAAACATCAGACCAATAGTGTACTGGTACTTAAAATTTTTTTAGGTTTTATTTTCAACCATTATCTTTTTCATTATTTTTTTAAAGGAAAATATAAAGATTTTTCTTCATATAAGTTACTTCATATAAGTAAATGGAAATATATAACCGATAGAAATATATACTTTCTAACCTCTTATATGCAAAATAATCAGTCAATTACTTCTTAGCTCCTTCACGGTTTTACTTCTAAAACCCAGATCTCCTTAAAAATTATTTTAAACAATTAGAATGTTTTCTTAATTTGTACATTCGTTGAATAAAACCTTAACAAATTTCTCAAAGCAGGGCACAACTTAAACAGTGCAGTGGAATTGAATTTGTTTGATATTACTTGAGGAATTATCTTATGTATATTTGTCTTATATAAATTTATTTCAGTTATACTTTTTTATGTATACCAGGAGAGCTTTTTTTTAAATTTCTTCGTCACAAATTGTAGGTGTTGCAAATATTCTAAATTCTTTTTGAATAATAGTAGATTTTACAAATTAAAACAATAAAAGTTTTAAGACCCTAATTTTATTGGGTATATGTATTATATGTATTTTAAAGTATTACAGTAAAATATGTTTTATGAAACGCTATTAAAATATTCCAAAAGTATAAATGCTGAAATTAATTCCTCTCGCAGATCAATGCTGTTATAGTCCAAGACTCAAGCTCATAATACTCAAGCGAGTATTGTACCCCTTAATATGGCAGGAATAACGAGGCATTGTAATATAAATTCAAAGATAATGTAACGCTTTGAAATAAATTATCAAAATATTAGTGATGGAGTAGCATAAGTGATGAGTCAGAAAATAGTCTATTTTTATAGTGTTCACTATAAATTAATTTTTAAAACGTTTAATAGATTTTAAATATTCATAATTGGGAATGAAGAATCTAACGAGACTGTTCGTTTGAAATTGTAATACACAAAAAAATATAAGTACATTAGGTGGACTTATTAAATAATTTCTTCCAATCAACCATAATAGTTACAAACGAAAATTTAATCATAGCAAAGAATGTAAAAGATAGTTGTAAATCTACTCTAGAACAAAACTTTCAACATTTCTTCGACGTCATTTCCATTGTTTTAAAGCAATTATTTACCTGTATTCATGAATTGTGAAAAAGGCAACAGGATTATTTTGGAACACACCTTAAACCGTGAGCTGACAGGTAAATAATTACATTTCTTATATACATTACATAATTTGAATTGTTCATAATTTTGTGCTATGGTGTAAGTGCATGTAGAATACAAATTTTCTTCAGTTTAAGTTAAACTCTGATTAAGAAATATGTACATGTTTTATGCAACGAATACACAAATTACGAAATAATTCTAATTTCTCATGCTATTGACTGATTACATATTACATAAGAGGCTATCAAGAATACTTCGGTAGTATATTTCTATGCAGTTAACTGGTAACATATATTAAGGAAAATCATTGTTTCCTAACGTTATAAATACAATGTAAACAAAATTTTAAGTATCAGTACCATATTGTATTGATTGCAGTTAAAAAGGCAGTCTAGTACCAGATTCCGTTGTAGCAGTAAATAAAGTCTCAGTGCTTAATATTTTATAACCAGTTTATGATATATAATTGCAGTAATGATGGCTTTAAACAAATTTAAAACTGGTATATCATATAATCATAGGCTAAAGGAAAATTCATGTTATTTGAAATCTTGCTTCAGGATTCATTAAACAATTCAGCCTACATTAAATACAATGATAATTCAATGACGGTACAATCACGATAACAAATATAAAATGAAAATTGAAATCCGGATTATTTTGATAAAAACCGCATTGCAACCAATAATGATATGACTTTAAAATTAAGCTCTATTTAACGAATTTATAAAATGACACGTTTGATAAGCTAAATTCAAGATATCATGTTGTAAAATCGTTTAAATAAGTAACTAATGTTGTTTTGTGTCAGATTCGCATATGCTCGATTAAATTTCTTTTACATGTCACAAACTTTGAGTGTTATAGTATGTCAAAATTTATTTTCCGGCCATACAAGTCTATAACTTTACAATTAAGCTCTATTTCATGAATTTATAAAATGACACGTTTGATAAGCTAAATTCGAGATATCTATAGTATAGTGAAATCGTTTAAATAAGTAACTAATGTCGTTTTGTGTCAGATTCACATATGCTCGATTAAATTTCTTTTAAGTGTCACAAACTTTGAATATTATTGTATGTCAAATTTTATTTTCCGACCAGGTAAGCTTCCCGAGGGAGTAAAAAGGAAATTCCTTTATCGTATTCGAATATCGTATTTTTATAATCGTGGAAAAAGGAAAAGGGCTTGGTAAAAATTGATTGACAGAAACGTCCAGGCATTCCAATATTGCTGATTACTTGCGTCCCTATTTCGTAAACAATTTTGATTTAATTTCGTTTCGGCTCGTTTTAAATAATGTTCTAGATGACCAGCTTCGGTTCATTTTAGTTACCTTTATTACCATCGATAACTTAAATAAATAGTAGAATATATATTTTCAATAACTATTTTTACGTTTTTATTCTATTATTATATGTTAATTCCTTCATAACACACGATTTATCTATATAAACTAATAAATCGCTTTGAAAATTAAATTTAAATCAGTTCGGATCATTTCCGACACTGAATAAAAAAAATTTAAAAGAACTCATTATTTGATTCAGTAAAAACATTCTCATTTCTTGTATTGAAACTTTATTCGTCCCGTTTAAATAATATATTGTGCATCTGGAAAGTGAGATCTGGTTATAGATTTATATAACAGGATGAAGCCAAAGAGAGAATCTGATCAGATTGCCTAACTATGAGATATGAAGATGAATAGAATAGCAGAGTTATTCAATCTATTGTTAGAGGTTAATTGCAGATTTATAGAATTTACACCTGAAAACGTACATATTTGCACAAAATTAACCATGTAGATAATTAGTATTGTCGCTTCAAATAGTCTGACACATATCTTATAATAGACTGACTCACACCCACTGAGATGTCGCTATTTATCAACAGGATGCAAGTTAAAGTAAAGAGGTTGAATTTCCGTTATTTTGAATATTCTAGAAGGTTTTTAAGTTTTATTTAGGTGGTTGTGGACTGTAAAGTGTCTTCGCTAAGTTGTGAGTCGAGTATGGTTGGCGATTGTGAGTGGATTCGTTAGAAAATGACAGGTAAAAGTATTATATTATGCAAAAAATATTATTAAACTTTCGTTTTCATGAATCGAAATATACTATTGCTAATTCTATTCATGTATTAATCTTTATTTTACTGAACAAAAACAGTTATATGCGCAAATTTTAAATGATTAAATATATCATAAACTTTTAGCCCCTTCGTCTTTTCGTCAATTTTTTTACAATAATATATAAAATAATAATTACGAAAAATATAGTCAACAAGAGTTAAAGAAAAGCTTATGTCAGATTGGTTCCTTGCTAAATTAAATGAAGCGATTTAAAAACGACGCTTGGATAACCAAAGGACTTATTGAGATAAATCTCTATGAGTTTACGGTCAGCCAGTAAGAAAGCCCCTTGGCAACCACGCCTACATCATCAGATCCTCCACATATAACCAAAACATTCACACAATATGTACCAAAAAGATTCACTGAAACTAATCACATGGGTCTAAACTCGATGGGTTTATTATCAGCCATTAAGAAGTTCCTATAACCACCTCCCTCCTCTGTTATCGTATTAGCTCGATGGAATCACTGTACTTGTCAGAAGAATTGCACAGATAGACAAAGTTTCTTATCGGTATGACATTTAAAAGCGGGTGAATAATTACTTGATAGATCTACTTACATACATAGTTATGGGCAGTTAGAAACAAATTTCTTTACAAGGTAAACCCACATCTTGCGAGTGAAGACAGATTCCCCGAAAAGCGATGTTAAATACTTCCATACACTAAAAACTGTCTTGTCATTTTTATTAACACATAAAGGATCCTTATAAATAGATTTTGATTTTGTCTTTTGAACATCAACGGCGTTTATATCGTCTCCCGTCGATAGTGTCTTCCGTCTTCGTAGTATCGACACTTTCCAAAATCAAAAAAGTTTTGATCGCGAACGTTTATATAATTACCACCCATTACACAAGAAGAAACGAATAGTTTAACGTAAAATATGGATCTGGGCCGATAACCTAATAAAACACCATGGTTACAACAGACTGACCTTTATTTTGTAACATACACAAGTTAGTTCATAGTTGTCAGTGGATGGCGTTATTTGTTATGAATATTTTGATATATTAACAGTTAGACGTGTCCCCAGAAAGTCATTTTACTGCTCCAAGAAGCAGATAGCGGATTTATTAATCAAGTGCGGGTCCACCATAAACTATCTGATGAGTTTGCTATAAAAAATTGAGTCCGTCAGTGGGACGTAGTTTATGAGAAATTTGAGGGGGGGGGGGAATGTGTCGAATTTTTGTTTTTATCACCTATTAAAATTAATAAAAACAGTAAGTCATAACAATTACAAAACCACATTTTAGTATTTTATGTAGGAAATATTATTGACAGGATCCACAAAAAATTATCTTTTCCCTGTAAACGATATGCGTGGCAATATATTTAAATCACAAATAAGAATATAAATAGTAAACAATTTAATAAAAATGCTTCTAATATTTGAATTAATTTAATCCTCACGGTGCTTTTCAACTTTTATTTAACAAATTTAATTTCCATTAACTTTTCAAGCGCTTAAAATTTTACACAGGAAATAAGAGTTAAAAAAAATTTGCATAAAAACCGATTTATTGAAAGGCAAAACATTTTGTAGCTAGTGAACTTTATATTTCCTCTCTTGATATATTTTTCAATATAGCAGGAAAAATTGTCATTTTTTCTCCGTCAGAAATAAAAAATGCAGCATGATTTTTTTTAAAGAATGATGACAAGAAAAAGAAAAGGGTGATGTGATCATTGTTTTCCTTTTTTTCGTCAATGATTCATTCATACATTTATTTAATTCTTCTTGTCACTTGCAGTCATTATCAAAGAGACAAAAGATCATTATCTACATTCTTTATTGTAAATATTAGCAAAAGTAAAGTTTGAAAAATAGATACTTTCTTACAAAATGGGACAAATTTTTGAAAACACGTGAGGTGTAATATTTACCTATACATACGGCCTTAAATATATATCAGCTGACAAGCCAAGATATATAACTTAAATGTAAAAAACGTCTAATAAACGTTAATAACTAACCTTAATATTTCCGTCATACTTATTTTCGATATAGCTTTCTGACTACAGATAACGGTTAGTTTTGATGTAATTACATAAATTAGAAGGAATAACGACTATAATATTTACGACAAATTTTATACGTATTTTATATTTGTAATTTTCGTAACCGTAAAAACATTGTATATAGTTGTTTCCTAAAGACTTTTCAGTGATATTCCACTTACAAGACTAGTTCAGTCTGAAATGATCTCTAAAATATTAATTTTCTGTTTATAGCCACTAAAGCGCAAAAGCTAAGACAATTTATGTTTATGACATATTTGATGATTTATGTGTGTAAAACAAAATATTAAACTCTACGAAATTGACACAATAATAATAATATGGGCTAAGTTATTAGCGACTTTGTGTAGGGCAATATAAGTGTAGGTGCATTTTAAGTTTAAAAAAATAACCCTTCAAGAATGAATAATTTGTTTATTAATTCTTAATAGTAGTAGTGACATACATGTAAACATTATTTTGGAAATATTTGGATTTAAACAGGAAATATGATATTGAAATATCAACGATTGCGATGTATTTAATAACTAGTTATAAAATTCTAACAAAAAATACGTCGATATTTAGTATGTTATTAAATCACCTTCTAAGAATTCAAGCTGCTAAGGTCTTTTATTAATGCCAATAAATCAGATCCAATATAAAGGAATGGGATACTATTATGGATGCCAATTTTCTAACAACAAGCACCATCTAAGACAACTAGCAAGGTTTCAAAGAATATATTTAAAACATTAAATGCTATTGAGTAATACGTTATATTAAATTATTAACTTGAATATATTTGGCGTTAATTTTGTAGGAATTCATTATTCACAATTAAATGAAACTATGTGATGTAGTATTATTCCTACTTTATTTATTTTCTTTACCACGACCAAGGTTTCGTTGTATTACATCTTCAGGTGGGATATTAGCAAAGATTCAAATCGAATTTCGAAGATTCGAATCTTTGCTAATATCCCACCTGAAGATGTTGTAATACAACGAAACCTAGGTCGTGGTAAAGAAATTAAAGAAAGTAGAAATAATACTACATCACGTCGTTTCATTTAATTGTATATTATTAACTGTTACTCATGGTACCTAAGAATGTTTAAATAAAGAATATTATATATACTCTAACTGAAATAAAAGTATATTATTAAATATCACTTCATAATGGTGACATGGTTCCAAGTATACTTTGGTTTCCAAATATGCTGTAAGTTATTTAAGCTAGTTTTATAGACCTTTTTTTCTTTCTTTCCAATCTCTCTATTTTAATCGCTTCAATATTGCATATTGATTTTATGAATTAGGAATTTGACAGAGGTCTATACCCATCATATAATCCATACGACTTAGACGTAAAGCCGATTAATTATGCATCCTCAAGAAAAGACGGCATATTTATTTCATTGACATAGTGATGACATTTTATATTTAATGGAGTATTAGAACAGTTAATTTTTAATATGAATATCAAGGTCCAGTATACAACGTGGGAAACGAAGGAATTATGTCAATATTCCCAAATGTCATTGGATCACTTAATTATTTGACACTCAGACCGCTTAGATACAGACAATTGTTAAAATCGTGTATTGAATAACATAGATTTAAAGTAGGATTCATCTGAAATGTCAGTATTTTACTTTAGTTAAATAAACTGTCAATCGGCATATAATTATATATATTTTCCAACCATGTTTCACCGCAACAGATATTAAAACCTGGTTATCAGAAAAGATTAAAATATAATGAGAATTTTAATCGTATCCAACTAATTAAACAAACATTTAGTTTAATATTATTAAAGGTAAGTAGAAAATATTGAGGGTTGGAAATAAATATTTACGCCTTTTTTTAATATGGGACTTTGAATCAAAATATGTAGTGAACTGATTATTTTTTTTACATACATAGTATAAAAGATGTGAAGTTAAATATATATTTTAAGAAAAAAACATGTTCGAATTATAAAAAAAATTTCATTTTTCTTTGCTTTTTTGATATAAATGGCAAAAAAAGTAAAATACCTTAAAGATGGTAAATACATAAAAATACGGAAATGAAAAAGTCAAGGCAAAAAACGATATTAACACATGATGAAAAATTTTTCAGCGATAAAAATAAAGTCGTCCACAAAGCACATAATTATTATAAAACTAAGGTTTATATTTTCTATGAAAGAATGACCTCTGACGTTAACAATATATTCGGAAAACGGCTGATAATATACTTAGTAAATTTTCTTTAAAGATGAAAAATAATTGGGAGCGTAAAATTTGAAGCGTGTCTTTGTAATAACTGAGATTGCACAGATTTTTGCGGCCCAAATTCAACAAGAATCATTTTTAAATAAGTATTACTTAGTGAAAAGTATTACTTAGCAATTCTAAGCACTTAACAATTATCTACTCGTAATAGATTTATCACGAGTAGATATTTGTTAGTGCTTAGAATTTTATTTCTATATTTTGATTCACAAGCGATTACTTACGTCCCGAATATACACAATGACATTATTCACATCGACTCCACGGAAATATGTAATAGGAACAATATCAGTAGGGAAGAACCATATATTTCTATTTTATTTGTCCAATATTTTCTCAAAAGATCATGTTAGCAACTAATAAGACTGACATTTCGGTTCGAAAATTATTTTATTTTTGTTGTATGTATTAATGAAATCAATAGTGCATGTAAAGGCAAAATTTCTTCCGTATGGAATTCTTTGGATTGGTGACTGAAAATTTGGTTAATTTAACCTTAAAATGGTCTGCGTCTTTAAATTGTTTATTGCGTAAACAATTTAAAGAGATGACTCTTTGGTTCCCACTTAATACCTTGTGCTTGTTGGCCTACGACTACGATTGCTATTACTAAATATTTTGAATTCAATGTTGTTAACAACGATTAACATCAACTTCGAAATTGCAATTATAACACAAAGGAAAATAGATGCTTGTGTGTAAACGTATAGCTTGCAAAAGGATGGTTTTGGATTTTTTAGCTTTTTTTTATTTTGCTACTCTAGTTGCTTAACTATTGTTTTTAGTACTTTAGTCTGTAAACACATTATTTCCGAATATGATTTAAGTTTAATTTCAATCTCACCAAGGTTTCCATATTTAAACACGTCGCCTACGAAAGCTTAATACTTTGTTTTAGGTCAGCAAACTAAAAACATTAAGGTGTTTTTCCAAGAACTAGATTTAAATCTCTAGGTATTGAAAAATTTTATTAATAAAGGATCATTATGAACAGGTGGTGGGAAATCATATGGAACTCATATGGAAATTAAATTTGAAAAAAGCTTAAATTATTTAAGATAATATTAGGTCAGAGTTTTTGGTGCCATTCTGTATCTGGTAAAGGTGCAATAATTTTGTCGTGAACTATTTTAGCCTTAAATCTGCAATTTTTTACTAGAATTTACAATGATAGAATGTAGACAATCTTGCCTTATGACACATTTTTAAATACTTCAAGAATTGTCTGGAACTAATAATTTTGAATAAATATAAGACCAACCAAACCCCAGCACGCTATTGTTCAATTTACATAGGGGAACACGTCAACGATTTTCCTCTTACGCCGAGGATTGTTTCAGAGTCGCTCTTCTACCTAAGTCCTTTCTCACCTCGTAAGAATTTTCCTGTCACAGTCAGGATAATAGATTTAAATGAATTC
Organism: Druceiella hillmani; assembly: GCA_039881145.1. Lineage (NCBI taxonomy): Eukaryota > Metazoa > Arthropoda > Insecta > Lepidoptera > Hepialidae > Druceiella > Druceiella hillmani. The sequence continues at coordinate 8,443,269 of JAYKKI010000076.1, forward strand.
ACTCTGTGGAATTGCGAGCGGTGGTACACTTAACTTATTCCCCTATAGTTATAGGAATATATTTTTCGGCCTTATGTCTTTTCGTACAGGTGTATGCAAAAATGGAATAATTTTCATTAGTCGGGTTGAATGTATACACTTTATTCATGTTTAAATATTCTATTTTCAAAAAAGCGAACATTATTTCTGTGTAGTTTCACTATTATACGATAGTACCTTTTGAAAGATGGATCAAAGTCATATTTTGAATATGGCAAATTCCATAATTGCTTATTAATAAGAAAATAATTACCTATCTATATTCCAAGGCGAATTATTCTAAGAATTGAAATTATGAGTATTAATTTATATAGTAAACTAATAGCCGATATTACGAATTTAATTATTTACTTCCATGCAGACTGACCATTTTACTTTTTTATTATAATACCATTGCATGTTGTCATTATTTCAAAATTTCTGGCCGCATACGGTGATTAAATTTTAAAATAGTAGCGCCTTTTTTTTGGTCGAGAAAAAATATGAAAAGTTTATTTTCCTGTTTATATTTTCCACACGAGTATATGCATTCTATATGCATTTAAAATAGAGGCATATATTCATTCAACATTCAAGGAGAAAGCAGTGTATGATTTTTTAATATATATATACGGTGATATATAAGAAAGTATTGATATTTGGCTCCTAAATACACTTAACGGTTTATTTTTATATGGCACCGTTCTAATTAGTCATATAAAAGAATAAACGACGGCGTGCTAAATGTAGTTACAGTTGTTAAAATGTTTGAGATTCTGTTATTTATTACATATACGTTCCATTTAAGAGTGGAATTTCATACGAAAATACCTATCACATCTTCTACTGACATATGATTTAATCAAACGCATGGAACCCGCGTGAAATATATGTTTTCTAGTTGCTTCCCTTTCTACTTGCATACCAGCCTCATTATCTCCTTCCCTCTCACTACTCCTCCTCACTCTCTTTTTCCTATCCTCTTTCATCCTTTTTCCCTCACTGTTTCGTGTATGTGACAAAATGATTTTGTTAAAAAAAATGTTCCGTTTCCATTCATAGATTATGACGTAAAATAAACTTTTGACCATAATGTGAAATTATAACATTAAACGTTTGTTTTACATTGTTTTAAATAGTAGTCTTACTTTATTTTACGACTGTATGCAGGTAGGAGACGGGCAACGAATTCATACTTTATTTAAATCCCGATTCAAAGCATTGGTCTTCTGTTTCACATCGAGGAGAACATTGATGTACGTTACTTGTATAATGAAAAGTATATCAAACATTCTCCTCTATATTATTAGGTTAATGTTATGTTAGGTTAATATGGTAAGAGGTATTATTGAATATACTATTACGGTACCGTATTAGGTCAAAATAATGAAGCCAAAGTAATGATGAGTACTACCAGAATTAAATTACAACAACGTCATTCAATGTTAGCAGCAGGTAAAAGTCAATGGAATTAAATGTTTTTTTCCTTTTTCATACTAACGGTTGAATCAATCTTGAACATAGTATTTAGCTCATAATTAACACTGTTTAAATTATTTTCACTGTATCCAAGAACAGTAAGGCAAAATAATACAGGAATATTATATAAACTACAATATTAAAATAAAGATCCGTTTACAAAATATGGAAGTTTATTTCCATTCATTTATTTCAATTTATATATATATATATATATATATATATATATATATATATATATATATATATATTTATTTAAATTTTTTTTTAACGTAATTTAATATAATACGGGTATATTATTTTTCCTGCTAATTCCCCATTCAGCCAGCTTCGTTGTATTATCGGCTCCTTCAGAATTAATTCGGCCAGATCATTTATATCGGTGTATTGTATTAAAATTTTTAAAATGTTTAACGTTAAAAATTTTGCATAAATAATATCGAATTTATTCGGGATTTAAACCCGAGATCTCTCGCACCAAAAGTTAAAATCAAAACTCTAGATCAAAAAATGGTTGTTGCAGTATCGCAAATTTTTGACGTACATTGGTAAAGGTTCGTTGAAAAAAAATTATTTTCATAGACAAAATATTTTGATTAACATTTTAATATAATAAGCGTATGTGATTTTATTTTAAAATAATGACTATGCATGTTTCCTGATTCACCAAACTGATAATGTCCATCATATGAGATAAATATATATATGTGTATATATATAAATATATATATATATATATATATATATATTTATAGATATATATATATATATATATATACATATATATATATATATATATATATATATATATATATATATATATATATATATATATATGTATATATATATATATATACATATACATATAATTTAAAACACGATTAAAATTAAGGTATAGGTTTTTAGATGGATATGTTAGGAGATTCAGTTTGAATTTTATGAATTGGTGAAAATTAAAAAAAAAACAAAACTACCCGAAACTTTCACATTATATCACCGTCTTTATGGTCAGCTTTATAAATATTCGGCCCTTAACTGCAAAGTGAACAAATTGAGACCACGATTATTAGTCGAGAGCTTTATTAATGCAGGAATATAATTCTTTTCGCTGGAGATGCCTCGAACTTAATAAAGGGCTATAACAATTTTATATTTATTTACACTTGCTTTTAACAAGGCTCCTGTTAGTAATTTACACCATGTTTGATTAAATGCTTTTTTTTCTGTATAGCAATGCAAAATCTTTGTTGTTCAAAAATCTATACCTATATTCAGGCTACTGCAAAACCATTACGAAGTATTATAAATATATATGGAGGTGTATAATATCCTTGTAAATTTTGAATTGCCACATAAAAATACGGAAGCCAGAAAATAATTAAATATAAAACCAAATTTATTACAAATTGAAAAACTCGACTCCGCCGACTTTAATCTAATATTTTTTTGATAGAAATTAAATAGTTTAGCCAAAGACATAGCGAGAATTTATTAAATATTAGCAGAGAAATAAATTTAAAACATCATGACCAAAATTTAAACCAACCACTTGGTATTGTCAAATTATGTGCGTTATTAGTTCCTACTCATATATTTATATTCCTTGTCACTAATGGAATATGCCCGTGTTGATAGAATGTCAAAAAATAGCTTGTAAATTAAACTCAATACAATTATTCTTTTAAAAATAGTACGAAGGCGAAATTCTTTTTGAGTGGAGAATATTACATTTTCAGAAACAGTACTTCAGTAAATTCAAATTAAAATACTTTTATTATATATCACCATTTCAGAACTCTCGACATCTAATGAAATCCTAAATATACATCCCTTTGCCACAGGCGTTTTTTATAAATCACTTAATCTAGAAACTATAAATTTGGTGTGGTAATAAAGCACATTAACCTACATATTTCTAAAACTTCAAATATTTAGATGGAAATTTTAAATGAATTCTCAAGGAAAAATTCTGAAAATTCCATGTATAATTGGGATAGCGTTTAGATTAGGTACGGACTAATTAAAGAGATCCCAAAAATATTTTTTAGTAATTTTAGGTAATACCTATATGTTCAAAATATACCGAAAAAACAAGCAAAGTGATATGATTATATCCGTCTTATTTTCGAAACTACTAACTTACCTAAGATTACAAAAAATAAACAGAATTTTTAAATCTGCACAAGGTTGCAGGAAAACTGTAACGATGACTATATGTGTAATAGTTTTTAAAATTTTCAGGATTATTTATAGATTACAATATATAACATCTTTGTATTACAACAACATTTGCTAATATCCCACCTGAAGATGTTGTAATACAACGAAACCTAGGTCGTAGTAAAGAAATGAAAGAAAGTAGAAATAATACTACATCACGTAGTTTCATTTAGTTCTAAATATTTTTGTGCTAGAAAGTTTATATTGGTGATGAATATTGATAAATGAAATAATTCTATTTCAAAACAAGTTGCGGAAAACCTCGGTGCGTGAACCAGACTTTTTGACCGGAGACAGTTTCATTTAGTAATATCACGTGAACAAAACTATTGTCAAACTATTATTTTTCTATAACAGTTGGAAATTATTTCCACCAATTTAAGGGATATCAGATGTACTCAAGAATTGTCTGCGTAGTTTTTGCGAACATAACGTCCACGTTCACATTTCAACCGTATCTGATTTCGCTCTCAACTGTACAGAGCATGAAAACCATCATTTCTAGCATTAGCTTCATTTGTCACCTAAATAAACAGATAAGCTCTAGATTTTGATGACAAATATCAAAACCTAATAGAATATTGGTGTTTGATTGCCTGGTTCATATATTATATTTGCCTATAATGCAGCCTTAAACGTGCGGGAAAAGGATATCGTTTCTATATTTTATAGTAGTTATGGTTATGTAATAAATCTAATGTGTATGTGACGATCCATTTTATGTCTAAGTCAACTAAATTGATATTTTTATCAAGATGTATGAATAATATACATTGAAGATCGAGTAACCATTTGTATAAATTACTAAAAAATATGTTAAATCTAATCAATATGATCCCAATATCCAAAAAATCTAATCAATATGATTCCAATATCTCAAACTCATCTATTCAATATTTTCCCTCTTTTCTACCTAGAGGTATTTAATTTTAGAAAACGATTTACTCTAGTTTCAAGACATTATTAAACGTATTGTAGTATACTATATATTTTTTAATATCAAAACAGGAATGTATATTTTTAGCAGAATTGAAAAATTAAAAATTGTTTTTGGCTACGTTTACTAGCCGGAAGGTAGAAGTGGTGATAATATTAAATAAGGTCATTAAATTAATTTTCAATAAAATGTTTTTTTTATACTTACATAAAGCATCGGGAAAATAGCACTTACGCTTTTATCTAGTCTATATGCGTGTATAACAAATTAAAAAGTTTATTTGATATTCATATACAACATTTATACTACAGTACCCTGGAAATTTTTTCAGCACTAATACACATATTTTTTCAGCACTAATATAAGTATATATAATAAAAACAAAAAAAAAATTAAATGAAATAAATAAATAAATATATGAATACAAAAAACCGGAGGTGCGTAGAATTAGTGTATTACCTTGTCCTTACTTTCAAATACCCTTGCTTTTGTATAAATATATTACCGATAATAACTTCCATTTAATTTTATTACCTACACCGTAAAGTTTGCATTGTATAACCTCACATAATAACAACAATTGAATTTATTACCCTCACTAAAATACTGGTATATGGTATAACTCACAGTAATATAATAAAACCTACACTGCGCCCCTGCAATAAACTCACTAACATAAACAATGGAAAATCCGCACAAACCAGGCTTCCGCTATTGTGTTTGAAACAATATAAATGCTGTTGGTTGTTCCTAAGAGTTAATCTTTGCTAATATCCCACCTGAAGATGTTGTAATACAACGAAACCTAGGTCGTGGTAAAGAAATTAAAGAAAGTAGAAATAATACTACATCACGTAGTTTCATTTAATTGTGAATAATGAATTTCTACAAAATTAACGCCAAATATATTCAATCTTTTAAAAATAATTCTTAGATGAGTTTATTATTGTAAAATGACTATATGGGCGTTATGTGTACGAATATGGACAGAATTTGAAAATTTCGTTTATTAAATAATTTTTATAAGTAAAAAGTTAAGCATGAAAGTGATAATGATAAATAATATAAAATAAATAGTGTGCAATTTGAATTTTAGACCACGAGGTTTATTGAGGAGAAAGATATTTTCACGCCAGACAGATGATGGATCTTTATCTGACGTCTGATTTTTTATTTATCATTTTAACACGGATATCCTATAAAAGATGGTACTACAAAAAAGGAGAAAATTTTCTTGATCCGATCCTAATCGGTGCTAAGTTGAAGAAAAGCCAAGAATTTACCAAAACTTATTTTCTTTTGGAATTTTAAATATATTAACCCAGTTGTATTATAGTCTAAGCACCTACATGACGTACTATTAGTTATAATTTTGCGCGTAGACTGCGACTTCGCCAACTTTTTGAGTGGAGAATCGACAGCTGACAAAATTACAGTTGTCGACCGTCGACTCGACGAACACAAAAGTCAACCGTCAGCGTTAGCCGTTAATCAGCTTCGTGCGCCCTCTTGACGCATGCGTTCAATCGAAAGAAAGTCAGTCACCAACTTTATTTTACAAACATCGTCGGCCGCCGACTCGCCGAACACAAAAGTCAGCTGTCATCATAGAGTGCTAGTCAACTTCGAGCCCCTTCTTGGCACATGCTTTGAATCGATAAAAAGTGGGTCACCGAAATTATATGAAAAAAGGTGTAGGTAAAGGGCATTAAAACTGAACCCGAGATTAATTTAAAGGTGTCACGTACGATCTAAGTGCTCTAACGGACAATATTCTTTAAATAAAACTGACATTAATATACTTTCAATATCAGAGGATAAAACTGAGCAATATAATAACATTTTATTTTATTTCCTGACATCACACGATACACATTACAGAATGTGTAAAGGTCGTGTGTATCTGGTCCTCAACCAGTTGCATAGAGACCCACTCTCATTGTCCATGAATTATTATAATTTTATCATCGAGTTACTGGTATTAGTAAAACAACTTAGAGCAGTGGTTCTTAACCTTTTAGTTCTGGCGGCATAACGAAAATTTTGTCATTTGACAAAATTTTCGTTATGCCGCGGACCACGTAGTTGGTTTATTGATCTGGAGGTAATGTTCAGTAAATAAATATAAGTAAAAATAAAGGATTCTTTTAGATTTCAACAAATAAAAACGTATAAAATGACTGCAACCAGTTTATTTTCTTAAAGTAGGTAAATTAAATTGACATGCCAATGCAATCACAAAAATCTCATTAAAATGTAATTAAAACTAATAGAATAAAAAATGAAAAAAAAAATCATGAAAGATTTTAATGAGATTTTTGTGCTTGCATAATTTTTACTAATTTATGGATCCTTGGTTCAGTGCTGCTTAAAGCTAAACGCATGTCTCCAGTGGCATCCAAACGATTTCGGTGTTTGTTTTTAATAATCAAAAGTGCCGAGAACCCCTGCTCGCATAGATATGTTGTCGAAAACAAAGTGAGGTAACGAAGAGCAATGTCTCGAAGTTTCGGTAAAGAAATAGCCTTTTGACTTCAAAAAACTTCAAGTGTAATCCCTGATTCAAATGTATGTTTCAAGTTACAATCGTGTTGCATTTCAATAACTTCTTATTGAATTTCATCAGGCACCTCAGAAACATTGATAATGAAAGGATTGCGAATCAGTTTTTGAATACTTTTGTCCTCCCAGTCAGGAAAGTAGCGAATGGATTCACTTTTTAAGTTTTTCAAATGGAGTAATATGTTCATCTGCATTTTTTGTTTAACCTCGGCACACGGTCCGTCAATAATTTTACTGAGCGTACCAAGCGCAGAAAAGTTTTTGCTTTCGATTTTGTTGTACCATAGGTCGATTTTAGCGATAAATGCCCTGTCTTCATGAGCAAATATATTGCGCATGCCTTGCAACTGCAAATTTCCTGAACCAGTTGAAGGTTCAATTTATTTAGGTTCGTGAAAAAATCAACTAAATAAGCAAAACCAATTGTAAATTCTAACTCACAGAACTGGTCCAATAGCTCTTTGTTTTCATTGTTAGTTAAGAATATTTTTACTTCCTCTCTTAGTTCGTACAACCTTGACAGCATGTTTCCTTTGGAAAGCCAACATACTTCCGTGTAGAAAAGCAGAGTTTCGTGTTCAGAGCTCATATCAGAGCACAGTTGCTTGAAAAGTGCTTTATAGCTGTTTTCATCGTCAGAGCAAAGCATTCCGGGAGTGTTTTGGCTGCCAATGCTTAATCTGCACCTTGCGACGTCGTTTCAAGTTCTTTGCACAATAGTAACTCCTCTTTAAACATTTTATTTTCATCCAAAAATCGAATCTACACAAGTAATTGGTAACATTGCGACACGTCAGTAGATTCATCATATTGTAATGCAAAATAAGGACTACTTTTTATCTTGTCAATAACTCTTCAATATCAGTTGACATTTTTTGAATTAGCGACTTTACTATGTCGTTTGAAAGTGGTATTTCACGAATTTTCTTTTAAGCTTCCTGTCCTAAAAGTTCTTCTGCAATCTTGAGCATACAAGGCTTTATTAGAGATTGCTAATTGTGTGTGCTTTTTTCGATTTTGCAATCAATTTTGAAATTTCAAACGATGCAGATAATGTTTTTTCAGATGTTGCATGACTTGTTCCACTGGGACCCAGTTTCATTTTTTTAAGGTTTGTCAGTTTGCCTTCGAAAAATTCGCGCGGACGGTCACAAAAATTCGGGTGTACGGTCTTCAAATGACGTTCCAACTTTGCCGGTTTTAGAGTGTCATTAGCAAGAACAGTTGTGCATAACACGAATTGAGGTCTAGTTTCCCCATTTATTACTATTGAAGTAAAGCCCAATTTAATATATTTGTCGTCATATTTTCTTTTTGGTGGCATTTTTCTGAAAACAAAATAGTTGCTTATAATAATAATTTATGAGATAAAAGATTTTACAAAAAATATTTTATGATCATAAGTTTTTATTTTTATGAGTTATGCACAGCAGTGTGCTTGAAAAATAAAATAGGTAGTGTACCGTACTAGTCAAAACGTATCAAATGAGCCTAAACACTTCTAGGATCCTTATCAAGTAAGTATTTTAGTAATTCCTATAGTCAGCTTTCATAAACGAGTAGTTAATCATTACAGTTAAATTATAACAACAATAAATATCAGTAAAGTCACTTTTTTTTACCTATGTAGGTACCTAAGTAAGTATATGCCAATTTCAGCTAAATCAATCGAGCATAACAGTATTAAGTACAATTCAGTTGCAAACGTTATATACCTACTACCTACCTACATACAAAAGATCGCAGGCAAGTTAAAAAAACACTGAATCTGGCGTAGGTAAAAAGTTAATATAATTGTTGTTACCTATATTTTCTTTTTGGTGACATTTTACTCAGAAACCTGGCCGATTTGAAAATTAGGCAACGAATTTTAAATGGGACGTACGTAGACACATACTTAGGTAGGTACTTAATTTCACAATAAGTAATTACTTGTGACATAGCTAAACAAAATATAAGAAAGGATCATTTTACTTACGTGGGTATTTAGACCTGGATTATTTATTAACTAAGTATTAATATCCTTCGCGGACCAACAATATTTGCCTTCGATATCGAACTTTAAAACTGAAAGAAAGTAGGTAAGAAAGAACTCATAACATTACTTCGAACATTCGCTACTTGAGCACTATTGATCTATTATCAATCACTGTAATTAAAACAAAAAGCGAACTGACGACCGTGATAAGTCAAACTGAAGCGCGCGCCGCGCCGCGCTTGAAGTATGTACTGTTTACTCTGTCACACGCATCTCTCTCACACTCACTCACGCGCCTCGAGTCGCTCGGGTAATGTTGTGTTGACTCTTGTCACTTATTTATTTGCATGGCTCGCGGACCACTTGATATGCTTCCAAAGACCACTAGTGGTCCGCGGACCACCGGTTAAGAACCACTGACTTAGAGGATATTCGGATATGCCAAGATTTTTAACGCCTGGAAATTTGAAATTGTTAGGTTGAACGTAGCTAGTCCATATAATTAGGCCGCATTTGTACATTTGTTTAGTATACTTTGCAAAAATCTACCGAATATCAAGACTTAAAATGGAATATAGTGATCAAGAATGATTTTTACCTCAAAATTTCATTGGTTAAAGAAAAAATTGCCATAGTTTTCATATTTCTAAATTGTACATATAGTATTACCATTTCGATTAATTTCCATGTATTGGTTAATAATAAATACTATAGTTTATTTTAAGTATCGTATACTTCGAGAATTCTCAATGCTGTGTGATTCAGGTCAATGTCAAATGGAAAATTTTTCTATCTATTAATACATACCATTTTAGAATTTAAATTGGGTTCGTTTGATAGTTATATGAATAAACTTGTGCTATTTTATTATGTTATATAAATATTGAGAAAATATGAAAAAAATAAAATAGAAAACTTTGTATGCAACAATTTAGATATTTATTTTACATTAGTTTTTGTCTGCGGCTTCATTACCTGGCATTAGGAAAATGTACTCTTTGCCCTATGCAAATGTGTAAATATTTCATCTGTCAAAATTGTATGCTGGAGCGAAGTACGTTGGAAACGTATAAATATGCGCTAGTACAAATTGTTACTTGAGAGAAAAATATAGAAATGCTAAACTATATGTGTAACTTAACTATAAATAAAAAGTATATAACATCAAAGTAATTTTAGCAACTAAATATATCTATTTGTCAACAGTGAAATTTATTAACACCAGTACTCATAAGATTTCCCAATCAACATTCGTTAATATGATGTTCAGCATTAATACTTTTATTTACAGTATTTATGTTTACTGATCTACTGTATAAAATTATACGTAATGCCTATCACTTACATCACTTACAGGATTAATTAGCGGCATTCAAAATTTCATTGAAATTAATTTACTAATTTTAAATGTTAAGGAAATACAAACACAAAATTATAAGTATATGAATATTTTAATAAATATAGAATTAAAGATGCAAGGATAAGATGCAAAATATTAAAACCTAATCACGGATTAAATGTGGGAAAAAAATAACAGACTAATTATCATAATCTATCGACATTTATATGTACGAGATTTTGTAAAATTATGCAGTTCTCTAAAAAAATAAATAAGAGACTAAAAATAGTATATTTTCAGAATTCAAACGCTAATTTTAGAATCTATGTAAAATAAGTAATAGAAACCGGTTTTTCTCATATTTAAAAAGTTAAGAAAAGAAAAGTAGGAAATAAAAAATCAGCATTGCTGGAACGGTTCAGAAAAATATCCCTATCGATCGTTTGTGACTGAAAGTGCTTTATTACTCAAAACATTGGTTATCTGGGGAAAATGTCAAACATTGATTACCAGAAAGCAAGATTTTTACGAAGTGTGTTCGGTGAAACAAAGCAAGATTCGTAACAATCAATTGTTAAATGTCACGTCTTACATAAACAATTACTTATAAAATATTAATGAATTGGGCAAGATGAAAAAGGTTGTAAAATTCGTTTGAAATAAAAAAAATATTATCTTAAAGCTGTCGACGATTGATGGGAAGGTCTTTAGGTGCAAGAATTCCTTGAATACTATACATACACACACACACACACACACACACACACACACACACATATATATATATATATATATATATATATATATATACATATATTTATTTATATATTGGTATACACATATAAAAGTACACATATTGGAGAAATGTCTTAATAGTATCACCTATATGTAAAAGTATTCCTCTTTCTTTTATTTAATTACGCACAAATGTGTGGACAGAAAAAAGTCATCAAAATATAGCAACTCAAGTAACGTACGAGGGGGCGTTCGCGGAATGGAAATTATTAGTAAAGGTGATTAACGGAATATTAGCTAGTTATGTAACTCATTATAAGTATAAATACCAAGTTTTATCATAATCGGATCATTAGTCTTTGAACTATGGTCGAACAAACAACTTAATCTGGAAGGAAGTCTGAACTATGGAAAAAATCGAGTACCGCGCCGTTATAAAGGTCCTTACCAAGCAAGGAAAGTCGGTTTAAACCACACTGAAAGAGATGGCATCTGTTTATGGGGACTCCTACCCGGGTAAAACCATGATTTACAAGTGGCATTGTCTCTTTAAACAGGGTAGAGACTCACTTGAAGACGACCCACGCCCCGGTCGGTCGATCGAAATGACTACTCCGGAAATTATGGAATAAGTTGAAAAATTAGTATTGAAAGAAGCCAAACTGAAGAAGAAACAACTTGCAGAGATGATTGGAGTATCAGATACAAACATTTTTAAAATTCTCCATGATCATCTTGGCGTGACAAATGTCAGCGCAAGATGGATGCCGAGAACGCTCACATCGCCTCAAAAACACCACTTGGAGTGTTCTCGCGGGTTTTGGACCTCTGTAGTGAAGACAAGGACGGACTATTGAGTCAAATTGTTACTAGAGACGAAACTTGGTTTCATCATTATGAACCTGAGTCCAAACAAGACTCAATGCAGAGGCACAAAAAAAGGCATACCACCACCCAAGAAGTTTAAAGTGTCACAGTCGGCTGGAAAAATGATGGCGACAGTCTTTTGGGATTCAGAAGGGATCCCGTTGACAGAGTATAAAAATAAAGGTGTTTTCATAATTTAAGAATACTATGCGTTAATTATAAAGAGGTTGAAAGAAGCAATCAAAGAAAAAAGAAGGAAAAAATTTACCAAAAATGTCCTACTTTTGCACGACAACGCGCCCGTTCACACGAGCCGCGTTGATCTGGCCGACCTGAACAAGGTGGGCTTTGATATTTTGGGACACCCATCCTAATGTCCTGACCTGGCTTCCAGTGATTATTATTTGTATTCAAACCTTAAAAAAGAACTTCGTGGAAAGAAGTTTTCAAGTGATGAATAAGTGAAGGACCCAGTTTCAGCTTATTTTTCGGGCAAAGACGAAACATTTTATTATGAAGGTACACATAAGCTAATTGAAAGATCTGAAAAATGTATGAGGGTAACAGGTAAATATATAAAAAAATAAAAATAATTTTGTATTTGTATTCTCACTCCTTATCCTCCATTCCGCGAACTTAAAAATGCCCTCTGTATTAAATATTGCAAACATGTCAATGATTTTTATCCAGCAACAACTGGTCAAAGTTCATGTTATATATGTGGCCTGTAAAAACCTATTGATATGCATATATATCAATGATAAACATTTGCCGGTTTTTAATTACAATTCATACTTTTAACCCTGTGAAACCATACCATTTATACTAAGTTTTAAATTTCGCAAATTGATGATAGGAAAAATTCATGTAAATTTTAAACTTATTGGCTACAGAAAATGCTTCTCCATAATTACTTTACAAAACAAATGTCTCTCCACTTTCGTTTAGCAAGATCGTATATAATAGATTTATATCCGATATTCACATCTTGATTTTTTCCTAACTTTAAAGCGTAGTCTGTAACAGTTAAAGTGTGTAGATAAAAAGGGTATAGATGTAAATTGAACATATTTTCTTCAAATGTACCTTCCTTTATCTTCAATTACATGCTTCACTAATTGGCTGTACATATCAAAATTATTTAATATGAATAATCCTTAAAATAATAATTTTGTCCAAAATTCAAAAAAGTCAAGTATTATCTTTAAATGTTTTCTAATAGCTTTAAATGTGTATGTGATAATCTTCATATTTTTTTATAGTCCACCAAGCAATTGTTTTTTAATTCCTTCGTTATGTTTGGAAGAGATTGCTCTTATGAAAAAAACAGCTCGCGATTTTATAAAAACATTTTTACATTAAATAATATTTAAATATAATCTCCAATATATTGTTTTACGAAAAAACGGAACACCAATATTAAATTAGATGTTAACTTTATGTAATATAATACTAACCATAATATTTGCCTAAGAACTATAATGAACTGAATAAATCTTCAACACCTTTTGGCTTATGTTTCAACCAATTGCAGTATAAAATATAAAAGCAACCTCAACCAACTGCAATATAAAATGTAAAAGAAAGTAGTTTCATTTAATTGTCAATAATGAATTTCTACAAAATTAACGCCAAATATATTTAAATATGTAAAAGAACCGGTCAGGCGGTATTCTGGCTCCGCATTGAATATTCCTCGTTTAGTAGATAAGTAAAGTACTAGTAATGTACTTTCTAGTGCTATACATTCATATATATACATATACATACACACATTTATGTATATATATATATATATATATATATATATATATATATATATATATATATATATATATATATATATATATTTAACGATACTTGATACAATTATGCAATAAAATCGTAAATACTGGGGAGGTGGAATATTTCTTTGTATATATTTCGTTATATTTTTGAAGATATACTAATTAAAACTATGATAAATGTCTCACTGTGTATAAGGAATTTGAATTTTATTACTATATTATACTATAATTTTACTACTATTATATTTGAATATATAACATATGAATATTTTGAAGCGTTCGCTATTGCTATTTCTGGGACCATATATTACAATACCGCGACAAATTTCAAGTTTGTACGTCAAAAATATTTGTATGTTACAACTCAAGTTTTTATAAATTCTGACAAAAAACGACTATAACACTTTTTCCTTTTGGGATCCAAAATTTTTTTGAAAAATACATAGTTTTTATTGTGTGTTCAACAATTTTCAAGTATGCTGGGAAATACTTTCCCATAATGATCGTAAATTACAAAAATACGAACTTGGTAGAATTCTGAAAGCAACGCAGGATAAAAATAATAGGCGTGTCATCTAGAAATGCTTTAGATAAATATACAGTCATATCTCATTCCGCTTAGAAAAAACGGCAATGAAGTTCACTTCCCATTGTTGACCTCATCTGTCGCGCGCAACTGACGCCACCAAGTGGAACCGCATTCGATGCTGACGGCCAATGTCAAAGCTTAATAGAGTGTTATTGTTTGCACGCTGAAATCATCTGTTCACTGGTAAATTGGAGGCGGAAAATGCGCAAACAGAAAATACTCTCACCCATGACGTCATTGCTTTTACTGTCGATAAAATTTGTTGTGTGTTGTTGTCGATAAAATTTGTTTTATCGACATGGAAGTGGATTTATTTTATTTTTGGGGACGAACATCTGGTGTCCCGTAATAAATTCATATTGTAAGTCTTCACAACAAATGTTTTTGGTTTTAAACCCTACAAGTTTATAAGCACAGTTATTGTAGACTTTATGATTTAAAATACTACGCATCTTAAATATAATAAAAAAACTTAATAAAAAAACGGGAATATAGTCCTAGCTAGCAACTAGGATTCTGTGCACACTTAAATGCAAATAAAAGATTAAATATTTAATGGGGGATAATATATATAATATATTTACGAAGATATATATAATATATATAATATATTTACGAAGATTATTATTATATTTTATTCTGAAGATATATTACTAAGTAGACCAATAACAATCGCTTCAATTTTCCGGTAAACTTTAAGTATTCTTTTAGTAAGTATGTTAATTGGAAAGTTTTTATTTATATTCACATCTTCAGTATTTTTATGATTATCTCAGATAAAATGGAAAAGAAATGTGTACGAAACGTTACTATTCGCACGTGTAATTAATCGAAAGCAATAATTTTTATTTTCTAATCTTCTCCAATATTCACAAATATTTTCAGGTTTTTTCAGTCATCGTTTGACGTAAAAAAAATTAACACGGGTTACGTTAATTTTTTTTACTTCAATAGATAACATTTAAATATTTTACGTCAAATTATTGATAATAACAGCTGTAATACATGAATAGAAGACGTGTAGGACTTCTATGTTATAGAACAATTTAATTTTTTTGAGGTGAAATTATCATTCTGCCTTGAAAACTATTATGCTTCTCTGATACAATTAAACTTTTATGCAGTAGGGCGTCATGTCTTATCGCCCTTCATCTATAAGAATCGTTACAAAGTGACGATTCTTAAAAAGTGTAAACACGTAAGGATGTATATCTTGAAGAAATGCAGTGTGGTTTAAGGATCAGTGGATATATTAATTGTTTTATGAAGTTTACTATTGTGGAATGGAAGACAGCGGATGGTATGAAGATATCATATGAATTAGGACTACATGAGAGAGTTTAATAAAGGATAAATCTATGCTCAAGAAAATAAATATAACTGTGCATAACGGTGTAGTGATGTAAATATTATGTCTTCAACTATATCTTAGGTAAACCAGAAGAAAGATGAGCGTAGAATGCTACTGAAATAAGATCTTTGGAAAAACACCTGAAGAAATTTACGTGATAGTATTTTAGAGCTATCACTGAATTCTCGTTGTATATTAGTACAGATATACAACCAGAATACAAAATTTGTATAAAGTTTGAGTATTTACGTATTACAAAGGGAAAAATTTAACAATGGGTCCGACATAATGACATGGAGACATAACATAATTTGCAGTCGCATGCTTTGAAATTTTAAGAGATAAAACGGTACCTGTTTCTGTAATAAAATACTCAAATTTCAAAAGTAATAAAGACAAACTTGATATACTAACAAGAAAAAGTATGAAATTTTAATAAATACTTTTTGTTATTAATTTTAATTATTAAAGGAAATTTATATGAATTAAATAAGTACAGGAACTTTTCGGAAGATTTAATTTCTATAGAGATTAGTGGAAGAATGATGGACACGTAAGGAATTAGCAATTAAAATAATTATTAACATTAATCGGTATTTCATCAGGAAACCCAAATTTTTGGGTTTTCATCTTTATTCTCTGCATAAATTATATTTAAAAATTTACAAATAGTTATTCAACAAATCATTAATCTTTACTGTCAGTAATGAACTAATTACCTATTTTAAACTAATTAAAACATAGCCTAAAACGTCTTCATTAATTTAGAGCAACGTCCTTTCTATTTTCATTATTGAGAAAATAAACACTCAATTATTTCGGATTTAACTTCGTTTATTTTAAGTAAACTTGAAATTTATAAAGGTTTTATCATAAATATGATAAGAAAAGTCTAAATTCGGTAAGCAGCTTAATGTAGCAAAATGCAAAGGATAATCGTGCCAAATGAATGTCAGTTCTCTGCTCTTTCTTTCGAGAATATACGTACAATGATACAAACATTGATTTATTCTAAATACTTGTAAAATAGTATTATTCCCCTAAAATTTATATTGACCTTTATTTCCAATATGTATAAAATTATACTGCCTTCATGATATTAACGACATCCTATTTGTTTCCAAAACTTGTAAAGCTAGAAATATGTTAGGCGGAGTATGACACTCCGTGAAGGGTAACCAGAATCATGGTAGTTTCCTTAAATCTTTAAAAAAAATGTAAGATGTGAATATTTTAATAATTTCTCCACTTACAGTTTATTTTGTTCGGATTTACCCAGCGCGGGAGCATACGCAATTCTTCCGTTCCTTCTTTCGAGTATATACGTACTATAAAAAAGACATTGGTTTATTCGAAATGCTTGTAAAATAATATTACTGTATTAAAATTTCTATTGAACTTTGTTTCCAAATATGTATAAAATTATACTGTCTTCATGGTATTAACGATATCCTTTTTGTTACCAAAACTTAGAAAGCTAGAAATAAGTTCTGCGGAGTGTAGCTCTGTGAAGGGTAACCAGAATCATGGTAGTTTCCTTAAACTTTTTTTAAAAAATGTAAGATATGATTATTTTAATAATTTCTCCACTTACAGTTTATTTTATTTGTATTTACCCAGCGCGGGAGCATCTGCAATTCTTCTGTTCCTTCTTTCGAGTATATACGTACAATAATAAAGCCATTGATTTATTACAAATACTTGCAAAATAATATTATTCCACTATAATTTCTATTGACCTTTGTTTCCAATATGTATAAAATTAGACTGCCTTCATGATATTAATGACCTCCTATTTGTTACCAAAACTTGGAAAGCTAGAAATATATTCTGCGGAGTGTGACACTCTGTGAAGGATAACCAGAATAATGGTAGTTTCCTAAAATTAAAAAAAAAAAATATAAGATATGATTATTTTAATAATGTCTCTACTTATGTAATATAATAATTCATGTTTTATCGTAAAGTTATATAAGAATAAGCGTGTCTGTTTTTAAATATATCGTTAAGAGAATTCAATAAGGACTTGATAAATGTCCTTAGAACTTAGAAGTTTGTTTATTTTTACTGTTTTTAATTTAAAATAATTACTCACAAGAAATAAATCATAAAATATATCTGAAAAAAATTTCATTTTATTTCTAAACGCGTTTAAAAGATAGACTAATTGAGCTACCAAAAAAAATTATTTTCTTTGATCCCGAATGTGACAGTTAAAAAAAACAACTTATTTCAAATGAAAACTAATGATTATTTTAGAAAAAACTACACAAAATTATTTTATCGTTACTGAATTATTATTGTAACATAAATTATTGAAAAAAGGTCAAAATTAGGAGCAAAATTTTAAAATTTACGACACATATTTTTATAAACTTTAAAATAATGACGTTGGTACCCACAGTAATAACAAAGTATCGGTAAACATTTTTTTACAAAAAAATGTAACCAACACCCAATAAGAAGCGCAAGGATAACTACGTGATCATGAAAATTCTGAATTACAATTTTCACACAACATAAATAAATTTACAAATTATTTTTCTGCCATAGATTATTGCAATTGGTACCAACTCAACCCTTCTCTATTTCTCTTAAATATATATAATAATGCATAAATAGTGAAATGTAGCACCTATACAGATTAGTGCTACATTTTACTTGGCACCGACTCCAAAAAACTTTAGTAGTAAAAGTATTTTCAATGCTTTTGTGTTCGGAAACGAGATTATTTCAGCTTAAGTGCTCGTATTTTCATTATATACTTTTCATTGCGTTTCTTACTCTATACTAATTTAATAAACACACTTTTTTAAAAAGAACAAAAAAAATTTAAAAACTAAATTTTTTTTCTTTCTGTTTTTAGAGTTTATGTTATCCTTTTTTACTCAGAAAATAACTAATGTAGGAAAAATTCAATAATTTTCCAATCATTGAAATCGAAACAGATGTTTGCGGCGTTTAATAAACCGAAATATATTCACTTATACATACATTCCTGTAATCAAAAACAAACATATACACATATATGCATACATGCATACATCCATATATATATATATAGATACATGTGCACAGACATAAATCATATTCCCTATTGGCTTCGCCAAAATTAGTTCTTCATGTCTGTTTGTAACTGTGTATACTATCTATCTGCCTACTAATATCCTAGTTACTTCATGCCTTTGTGTGTATATATATACATATATATATATATATATATATATATATATATATATATATATATATCTATATATATATATATATATATATATACTTATATTTATCTGTTTACATTTGCCTGTCTGCTAATATTTTAGTTGCTTTATATCTTCATATATACTTTAGTCACTTAATGCATTTTTACACTTACTAACTTTTGATTTACTAATATCTCAGTTACTGCATACCTTTGCATGTATCAGAATATAATTTCCTACATGTTTACTTCGCCACTTTTTTGCTTACGTCAAGACAAGTCAAACGAGTCCAAAATCATTGAGTTTACCATTCATCAATTAAAAGTCCCGTCACCACCTTCACGCTCCAATAATATACACTAATTTTGTTAAAGGGTTAGTTTACATCAACGGTAGTAGTGTAAAACTTCGGAGACTTTATTATTGGATTGTAATTATATCCGTATCATTCAAAATCGATGACGGCACCTGTCCTGTTCATTGTCTAGAAATTCTATGTGTGTTTTAATTTGTAAGATCAAACTCTAACGTAACTCTTATGAATCTATGATGAGCTATTTTTAAATGCACGGATTAATGAGGTGTACTACTGTGATATATAATATATAAATATAACGATTGAAATCCTATTGATTTTATGAGGGGTACTACTATGATATCCCTTACATATACTGGATTGGTATGTCCAAGATTGAATTCATTAAACCAACTGTAAACAGTAGCACAGGATGGAGGTTCATCTTAAAGTACCAATCAAAGTCAATCATAACTGTACTATTGACTGATATCACAACAAAATCATTAAAATGTAACCGAACGTTAAAAAGGTGTAACTCGTAGTCTGATAGTTGTTTAGATTCTCATTCTCTTTACACTGTTTCATTCATTTCAATATAAATTTCATATTAACGTTTATGTGCACCATTTAACATCTGTTTAAATAGCGCTAACGTTCTGCTCATCTGCATGTTAATTTCATAGTCTTGAAATAATTGTTTATTTGTTAGCTAAACGTGTATTGCACAATGAATGCAAGCACGCTTGGTAATCACCATAAGTGTCGTAGAAAAACTATAGAGATAATGGCAGGTGTCATAATATATTAAATATGCACCATGCCTTTACGCTTATGAAAGGCAAAGTAGGCAATATATTTATGATTTTCTATATTCCCAGCTCATTTCCTCATAAAAAATATAACACAAGGATTCGAATTTTGCCATTTTCAGAGAAAATCAATGACTTTACTATGAAATTAAAATATTTATAATATTTGTCACGGTAAATGATGACACTTTTCAATTCGCCATTGATGTAGTATACTGAGCCAATCAAAATCACGTGTTCTTTGATTCTCGCGAGTTCATCAATGAGCCAACTCCATTTTAGTGATAATTTTAATCGCATAGCTAAAATATCACAGGTCAGTGAATGCAAAATGTAACACCAAGCAATCGTCATTTCAACTGCACAGCAAAGCTATCATTGGCAATGCCTCCAATTTGGAAAGTCCAAGAGTGAATGAAGACAGGTTGTTCATAATTAATCAATTTTGGACAAAAAACGGCTAAGGCTCTTTAATTGTGTGTAATTTAATGTTATGTTGTTTACTCTTCAACACAATGTTTATTTATTTGTTTATTTACACGTATACATTATCGACAAAATACAGGTAACCTAGTCGTGTTGATAAAAAATTGTTTACCAAGTTTTAAATTTTAAATTGAACATGAATATAAAATATTCAAGAATTAAAAAAGATAACAAGGACGCATTTCGACAAACTTACTTTCACTCATCACAACCCAATCAACCGCTATCAGGTGGTTGAGCAGCTAAATACCAGAAAAACCTGAAAAGTTCTGACATAATTCGGTCCTATACGGTAGTATATTAAAAAGGTGACGATTGCCTGAGCGTAGGTATTGTTAGGCACGAAGAATTAAAGTTTACTCAATAATATTTGGTATCTAAGTTTTCCTTTCAATTGCTGGGAGATAAATTCGATAAATCTAACATAAAAGAAAAGGAAATTTAGTACACGTAATAGGAAGTCGGTAGAAGATAGAAAGGGGAAGTAACCATACTCTTTAACACAGATATTGGAGGAAAGTCTTTTCCATAAGTTCAATCCTCTAGCTGTACTTTGCTTCGTGTGGGCTCCAAATAATTGCGCCAGATTCGTAATTACCAAGAGAGAATATTGTGATTACCAAGCGTGCTTGCATTCATTGTGCAATACACGTTTAGCTAACAAATCAGCGATTATTTGAAGACTATTTAATTAACATGCAGATGAGCAGAACGTTGGCGGTATTTAAACATATGTTAAATGGTGCATATAAACGTTAATATGAAATTTTTATTGAAATGAATGAAAAGGTGTGACGGTAATGGGAATCTAAACCGCTATCAGACTACGAGTTAAATATATATTGTGATATATGGTTACACCTTTTTAACGTTCGATTACATTTTAATGATTTTGTTGTGATGTCAGTCAATAGTACAGTTACGATTGACTTTGATTGGTACTTTAAGATGAACCTCTATCCCATGCTACTGTTTACAGTTGGTTTAATGAATTCAATTTTGGACGTACCTATTCAGTATACGTAAGGGATATCTTTCAACAGAGATAACAAAAGTCAACATTAATATTATTCCACTCATGATGAAGACTGAGAAGAGAGTAATTTATCTACTAATTCGTGCAATTTTATATGCTGGTATTATACCGATAATCCACTTGAAAGTTTAGACGTCAGGAAGATTTATAATCAAAGTTCAAAAACAGCATTGCGTTAATTGATGATGGGAAACGTGAGTACAAGGCAAGGAGGGTCACGCAAATTGTTGTGGTATAGGCGTGTACGGACGCCACTTGAAGAAATTAATACTGACTTTGAAATAATATTTAACTTAAAACAGATAATGTCTCTATCGTTCAATCAATAATATAATATTCAGTTCAAGTGACTAAATAACAGTGTGACCGTCGATCATCAAAAGAAAGTATTAAACATTAATAATTCCTCCCGCGATGATCAATAATTTGCCACATGTATGAAGCAGTTTAAATTTACTGACCTAGAAACACCAAACAAATCTTTTAAACTTCCAAGGCTCCGAAAGAGGATGACTAGAAAGTGCCGACGAATGCAGGATCTTGTTACTGTAGCAAGCTGCCTTATGAAGTAAACGCTCAATACAACGAATAGTCATCGCCAGCAGGAACAAAATTTATACACGTCCAGTTATTTTATTCACAATTTTTACATTTCAGTGCAATTATATAAAGATAACGATTGAAATCCTAGTCGTATTAATGTGAAAAGATTCGTCGACACAAATACATATTGTACTATATTTTAAAACCAGTTTTATAATTGTTCTTCACGGTCGTAGAACTTTCCCCAAGTGTCTTTAAAGAAAATTTATTTCTATTTATTTGTAGCAAGAATGACGTATAAATGATTCTGCGATGATCTATCATTTTTATTATCACTTTTGCACTTAATACAAAGAATCTCCTGAGTCAGAATTTACAATTGATGTTATGACTTCCAATTATTTACCACAAACTTTTCTCAACAAGAGTTTATATTATAATCTTGCAACAACAAGAACGTAAACTTGATATTCTTGTATATTCCATAGCCTAATAAAAACTCTCATGATGTGTCCTGGGGAAAGGATTCAAAGTGACTGATGAAAAATTCGTAGAAACAAATAAGAGGCGAATGTCAAATGGCAATTGATAATTTTTGAAATAAAATAAAAGAGAGTAGAATTTTATTCCTTAGAGAAAGTGAGAAAATTATTACAAAATTATCTCATATTTAACTTAAAATTTCATCATGTCTCATTTCATCATGGTCATGCCCATAATCAATTACCATAGCCTTATATTTATACGTATCAGATATCATAAAAATTACAATTTCAAAATCGTGCCCAGAGCACAGATCTTTGCTAATAGCCCACCTGGAGATGTTGTAATACAACGAAACCTAAGTCGTGGTAAAGAACTTAAAGAAAGTAGAAATAATACTACATCACGTAGTTTCATTTAATTGTGAATAATGAATTTCTACAAAATTAACGCCAAATATATTCAACAGTATATTTTGTACTAAATATATGTATTATCTACACGAATAAAATTTAATGAATATAATGAATTGCTAAATTTACTGATAAAGTTTAATTAATTAATGAAAAGAAAAATGAATGTGCTGACAATTTATTGTGATTTATTAATGTTAAGTATTTAATAAATAATAAAGTCACACATAAATGAAACTACGTGATGTAGTATTATTACTACTTTTTTTAATTTCTTTACCACGACCTAGGTTTCGTTGTTTACAATATCTTCAGGTGAGATATTAGCAAAGATATCTTAAGAGAATATTTGCTAATATCCCACCTGAAGATGTTGTAATACAACGAAACCTAGGTTGTGGTAAAGAAATTAAAGAAAGTAGAAATAATACTACACCACGTAGTTTCATTTAAGTGTGAATAATGAATTTCTACAAAATTAACGCTTAATATATTCAATAAATATTAAAGTAATATTGAAAATAAATGAATTTGCCGAATATTTGCTGTAATTTATAAATTTTTATTATTTAGTAAATGATATGGCAATAAGTTATGACAAATAATGCAAATAACTGCTTGGAAACGGTTTGGCAGATGATTCGCTTACAATAGAAATCCAGTAAAATAAAAAAAAAATAAGTTCAAATAATATTTACACATATTTAGAATTGAGGTTATACATCTGACCGCGCACAATGTTTACTGCTCGAATATCGATACTCGCACGAACACACACAGCCATATTTAATAGAAAAAGCCGGAGAGAAAGAGATGGAAACGTCGTCTGGAGGACACTTTTTCCTTACGTGATGATTTCTGCCAGTTCGCTCTAACTTTGTTCCAAAAAAAATTACTGGAAGTTTACCTGCGGTTTACCGAAAAGCTGTATCAACTATTGTAAATTTCATGGTTATTGAGATATTCACAATATTTTAACACCTACGAAAATAAACTAGGCGATATACTTACATGGTAAAAATATTATATATGTGAAGAAATTAATTAAAATATTAGTGCCCTTAAACATATTGATAAGTTGAAATATTTACGGAACATTTATAGTTTGATGCGAATTCAATATAACTTAGTATATGTATTATATGTAGCATAATAAGAAATATCCGACAAATATGAAACTCAACGTAACTTTAATTTGAATTTCATTTCCAAATGCATAATTTACTCTTTTCATGTACATTTTATTTACAAAAACATAAAAGAAAACCGCTTTTCCAAAAAATAAATAATTTAAATACAAACCAGTAAATATGACATGTGAATGTAAGTATATTTAAAAGTAGTATTACAAATTTGAAAATTATTTTGGGAATAAATATTAAAATTTTATCAAATATCTAAAGCCTAAGTGTTAGCCTTTGTCTATTTAAAAAATAACTCTTTTTTTCATGAATTACAGAACAAAGGCTAAAGCGTAATAAAGTAATTATGTGAAAATGAATGAAATATTTTCTTCAATAACTTTTAAAAATTAAAGTTTATTTCAGCTAACTAGTTGTGTCTCGTTAAATGTTGGCATTATATGATAAGTATATTTCTCACCTCGTAAAGGATCAAGTTACTCGTAAAAGTATTCCAAAACCATATTTTTAAAAGTGGTTGTAAAATGGTTGTAGGGAAATTAGTGACAACATCCGCAAAAAATATGTCGACCCCTCTCCTAAATTTCTATATTCACAGTTACGAACAAATAATTAAACTATGGAATTATCTAGTTTATTGGAAAACTATACTAAAAAGTTCCAAAGCTCATATTTTTTGAGAAATTCATTACATTTTTAAGCCTATGAAAAGAGTAATTTATTTATTTGTTAAAAACATTAGGAACAGTTTTAAAAACTTTCGTAGAAATATTACGAACTTTTAAATATTTTTGTGCTTTTAAATATTTTTGTGGGAATCCTCGGGGCATAGGTTTTACCAATACTTAATAGTATTTTACATTTACACTAATTTTATTTTTTAATTAGATTACCTAACTTTATTAGGATCGATCTATTTTTAACACCTCATCCAAAATTTTATTCTTTTATTGTTTACGTATCAAAATAATCTTTAATTAAAAATTAGTAATCTCACAAATAATGACAATATCAGTTATCCTATGCCAATACTGAAAAGCAAAATGACAAAAATTGCTTTGCTATTGCTTTGCTCAATATCAGAAGTAAAATAACGAAAATTTGCATTTGTATTAATTTGTCATTCGAGTAATTGCAACCGAATGTTACATGACAAAGGGCAAATTGGAATTGATTGTGATTGCCTTAAATTTTCATATAATTATCGTTCTCATATACACATTATTGTGTACGATAATAAAAGCTAAAATATCATACGCACAAAAATAAGAAATGATATCGTCAGTATTTGGTGGTGCATTGAAAAATAGCAGTTCATTTATCATTTATGGCTAGGTCAGAAGCTTTTCTCTTTCGAATGCCTGACTCTAAATATTTCATAAATATGATCCAAGAGAATATTGAAACTGGAGGATCAATTGAAGACCAACTAAAGAAGAACATATTTTACAATTTAACAGATTTGGCAATATTAACCATTTGCAACTGAAATAATGAATTTATTCCTAAAATATTTTAGGAGATTGCTCTATTATCACAGTGATGTAATTTTATGTGATAGATATTTATCTATCTATTAAATTTACAGTTACAAAAAGACGGAACTTTCTCCTTTTATAATAAACATTTTAAGTGCTCTTTATTCATTTTTCATTCACTTCTGCACTAGCTCCTATGCTTGAAGTTGAAGGCAGGAACTCGTTTTGGTCTTTTAGTAAAAAAAGGTCCTTATAATACCATAGTTTCAATTTATATATTTCATATACTGCTATTTCATATTATACGACTGATTGGAGGTATTTTATAAATGCGGGGGAAGAGGAGAAGCATAATTAAGACAATCAAACACGGGTGAAACTGCGAGGTGTATCTAGTCAATATTTAAAATAAATAGCCCTCGTATCGAGGTGATATAAATAAAAAATGATTCAAGTTAACTAATTGTAAACCGCGCTTGATAAAATGTAAACGACTTCTTTATATAACTTCTCGATTCCTGCAATTATGAGCTACAAGAAATAATACTTACGAATTCAACAATTAAATAAACGTATTTACGTGAATGTGCATCGACAAATAGTGTATAAAACAGAATATTGTTTGCACTTTATTATATTTATGTAAATTTTTTGTTTAAATGTATGTAAATACATATTGAGATACCCTAGTTTTCAAAACTTTTGTTTCTATGTACTTTTTAAAATTAAATTATGAAATATTGAAAAAATATTTTCGGGCACATACGGTTTGGAATAAACAAAATTGCATCAAAATCGGACCACTTGTATAAAGCTATAAATACTTGTATGACGTCATGTAAAAAACACGAAAACACATATACATGTAACAAAACTTACAATATCCCTCTTTTTTGGATCGAACGTGAAACTTGGCCAGTATTAAAAAAGTTTGTTAGTTTTAGAAGAATTTTAAGGAGGGTTCATTTTCTTTTTTTTTATATAAGAGTTTTCCAAAATTAACTTTTAATTCATTTTCTTAAGTCAGGCCAATAGTGACCAGGAGAAAAAGTTTTTTTTATATTTTCTTAAATGCGCGTTTCGCTTCTTTATATCTTGATTTGATGACCAGCCAAGCTGCTATCAGGGGGAAGTGTACTTTTTTACTGTAGGTGTACTTTTTGCCGACCGGCTATGCTGATGTAACTTCGGCAAAATGTATAATGCAAAACTACTAAAGACTAAAAGATTTCAGAACATTCTTTGTTATGAATCTCACAATACCCCAAAAAGTCTAAACAATCAAAACTCCTTTTCTTTCTCTTTAAACCACACATCGTAGCTATAACTTTATTGACATAAACCGACACAGAATTTTCAAATCTGTCAAGTAAACATTTCTTGTTTTTTGCTGCTGTAACTTCATTTCAACTGCGTTCAAAGTACTACGTTCCAATTATTCATGGCCCCAGCGTAATTTAAAGCATTGATACATCACGAAATGCAAATTGTCCTTCTTTCGTTTTGTTATACTTTTTAGGATTCCCTAGCTAAATGGTAGAAACGTTATTTTTTTTATTATTTCGTCCCGTCTGTCTGTTCGTCTATATCTATGTGTCCATCTGTATGTCCGTATATCATGGCCATTTTATTCAAAGACGATTGGAAATATATTGGACGATACTTTTCTTAATTTGAAAGAGTATACTCCTAGTATGGTCTTGTAAAAACTTGATTATAATTTCATCATAACAATTTAAGTCTCTTCATGAAATAATCAACATTGAACTGCACTGGTACTCAGTTTAAATTAGGATGACGTAGGTATTATGATAGTAGAATTTAATATTTTTTTTATTTATTTCGACAGGTATACTTCCAGATGCTCCCATTGTATTCCTCAACTCCGATGGTCCAAAAGCCTTAACCGGTTTTAGAAGATATAGGTGTAATGACATTAAAATGGGACATGACTCGTGGCGATATAAAGTTGCTCTTTAGCATAATTAATTTAGGAATAAACTCACCAAGATCGAACTCTTTCAACTTGTTTCGATGCAGCAAGGTAGTAGCAAAGTAGTATGTAGGTCTTTAGCAAAAAGACTTCATTGAACTCCGAGTTCCAACTACTCAGTCCTAACGTTACAAAGTTATTGCGCCCTAAATTCGTGAGACTTGGAAATTTAATGTTTTTAAATTAATATTTTGGATCTCAAGCAAGACTTTTATTATCATTGAGCTTCAGGTTCCAACTTTTCATTTCTGATACTTCGGGTGTATACCCTGCTTAAACCGTGATACTTGAGAATCTGGTATTTTGAGATTAGTATTTTTCATCTCAAGTAGGGGTTCTGTTATTGAACCACAAATTCGAGATATTGAGCCTGATGTTACAATGGCACGGTACATGAAAACACCCACGTATATATGTGGATATATATGAGTATATTTAGGTTCATGAAACGCCGCAAACTTCTGTTTTTATTCCAATAGATGAACACATTGTAAGTTTGTGTTATATTGAATAACATGTGATATTATTGACACTAAAAATGGGAAAATAATTTTTTTATAAAAAAATTTAATCGACTTCAAGTAACTACTAACTAAATAAAAAGGTATAATATAATTAAAATACAGGTATTTGTTGGAATTTTTTCGGTACGATATCGTTTCCAAACATGAATACATTTGCAAAATATCGCTAATATTAAAGTTTTTTGAATCCAATTCAGATGAAATATGGCACTCATCTCTCTGTTCCTGTGTGTAAGTGGGTGTATGAAGAGAGATGCGTCGATTTAGGGCCGTAGAATTTTGAAAACTTGTTTTACTAAATATACTGATACATTTTTAAAAATACTGAGAATATTTTTTTCTACGTCTAAAAATCCAAATCCTTTCATTCAAAAATAAAAGAATAATATAAAAGTTCAAATAGTTCGTTTAAAATTTAAAAAACAACTTTTCAATAGTTTGAAAGCCGGGCTTGGTATTATGCGAAGTAATATTTTTGATTTTTTTATTTTATTTTAATATTAATTATAATATTTATATCTTCGGTGAACCATTTAATATATATTATTCTGCATAATTTGAAATTTGTTAAAATTCTAAATTTTTGTGTCAAACTTTTTAAGCAAATTTTATTTTATTGCTGTTATTTCCTAACTTGTAATTCTTATTTTATATTTGTTTATTTTTTTATTTTCGTACAATAATATCTGTTTATTTTCTTTTTAAATATTTGTTTTAGCACTAATGAATTAAATAATCTAAAATATTTCGTGTGGAAAGTCTGTACCGCCTTTTAAAAAGTCTTTATTTGATTTTACCGCGAAATTAGAAAAACAATTTTTAAATATTTATATGAAAAGTCTAAATAAAATTATTTCACTTATCAATGGACTATTTTGTAAATTAAATTAAACTCTTATTAATTTTAGGTATAATTTTGGAGTGCAGAGAATGTGCACACATTACATTTTAAATTAGAAGTAAGCAATTATGAGTTAATAATAAACCTAAAAAGTGTATTTGAAGGTAATATTAACGTTATAAAGAATAAATTACATATCGCATAAAATAAAATTTTTTATACTTTATTTACATATAATTATAAAACAATAATTAATGAAACTTTGAAGACCTGGATAACATTTCAAATATTTTAAAATACCATTTGGGATTTTACAAGATGTGTAATAGGAAAACATTTGAAAATATTAGAAGTTTTTCATCACATATTTACCTCAAGACCTATTTTTGAATTCCCACTGTTACCCACTATTAGAAACAATAAACTTTCTTAAACTTTGTGCGAATCGAAATGTTGTGTTAGGTTATCAAAACATATTTAGAATATGTTAAAGTCTCGTTTATTAACCAGTTTACCGGAACTTCTGTTCTCATTTATAGTTCAGAAGTTTGATGTATTTTCCTAATAAGCTTTTAAGAGTATCCTTTGAAAGCCATTTCTGTTTTATCATTATGGTTTATCATTAATTTTAACATATTTAATATTGAGATACTGAGTGGCGGAAGCCGTTAGCCACGTAAAAAAAGTAATTTATAACTTGTATATACAGCGCAATGACGAGCTTTGTGAAAAATTATATAAAAATATTTCTATTTATAAGTTTCTGTGTCAAATAACGGCTACCTTCGGAAATCAGTAAACTTAATTTTTTGAATAGCCAGCGACCCACTCTAGTTTCACTTAGGTGAAGGCGTTGATGAACATTGTGTCGATCAAAATAATTGGATCATTTCAATAATGTCTAGAAGTATCATAATTTATTGCTGATTTTCTCCACAAATATGCTGTCGTACTTTTCAGTTTGAATTACTCACTTTGGAGTATTTATTAAAAAGAAATGGAAGATCAGTTAATGATCATCTTTTTGTTACATAATCGTTTGTAGTTTTGTTTCAATTATACTTACATTCAAAAATTCATAAATTACCTTTACTTCCTTTCACTTATTTATAACTCTGTATTAAGTTAGCCAAAACTTAAACAATTCTTAGAAAATAATTCAGTTAAACTTTGCATTTTTTAATAATTACAAATACTTCTATGTAAAACAAGATCTCAATACTAAAGTCAGGAAAAATTTTGAAAATTTGCTTTCTTAATGGCAACGATTGCATCTTTACTTTTATAGGTAAATATTTTAAAACTAAGTTGAAAATTGACTACAATATAAAAGAGAAAATATCTTACAAAAGGGTAAATAAATTATTTAGAGATGTTTAAAAGCTATCTGTCGGGTCGATTGCAAGTAGCTACTGCTTCATTCAGGATATTCATCGGAAGCGACTAACTATACAGAATTAGGTCAAATTCAATTTCGGTCTGACTTTAGGAAATGAACATTAGATAACATTTATTTCAATTTAACTTTAATTCAGTAATTATTCAAGAATGAAATATTGACATAAAAAAATGTTAAATGTTCAAATCTTACTTTCAATAAAAGGTCACAAAATTTAACCTAAAAACATAATTATTTAGGTTTCGCCCATCAAAATAAAAAAGACAGAAGCATTTTAGGATCATTTGGATGTCCATTTGACCATCCGTCCTTTAGTCGGTCAAGGCCATTTTTTTCGGAAATGACTGGAGATATCAAGTTGAATTTTTATTGTGCATTAAAATTATTA
This sequence comes from Druceiella hillmani, assembly GCA_039881145.1. Classification (NCBI taxonomy): domain Eukaryota; kingdom Metazoa; phylum Arthropoda; class Insecta; order Lepidoptera; family Hepialidae; genus Druceiella; species Druceiella hillmani. The sequence goes on from JAYKKI010000076.1 coordinate 8,474,164, forward strand.
TTATATATAAAAGTATATAGACTTAGATTTTAGCAAAAAAGTTATTTTTTTTGGTTCAGGCAAAAAAAATTTAAATAATATGAATTTTTTTATTTTTACAATAGTCTTACTCAATGATCATCAGAACCAGGGTAATTACGATTGGCGATCAGGGTAATTAAAATCTAAAAATCAGTAATTTTGAATTCCATGTGCAATTATACATTTTTATAATTAGTGTAATTTTTCCGCCCTTACGAGACATGGTTTTCGATAAATATTTACGTTGTGAAAAATTTATATTTGTAAATAGTTTAATTAGAAACACTGTATAACCTTAAACATTCAAAAATACTTAAATGTGTTCGAAACCTATATAGTGTAAGTCAAGTTTTTTGTTTCAATATAACTTGCCTGAATGATAAGTTCGTTTTATTTGTTTATTTCCTTTACAAAGATTTTCTAGCTATAATATATACATATATATATATATATATATATGTATATATATGTATGTATATATATATATATATATATATATATATATATATATATATATATATATGTATATATATGTATGTATATATATATATATATATATATATATATATATATATATATATATATATATATAATTATACAGAGGACTAATAAACAAAGTTTTATTTTAATATTTTCATCCACTTTTTTTAAAACTATTTGGAGACTCTTTGCCGTGCACTAATAATTCGGGGCAATATCTTTCCTTTTATCATTTCTTCCCTATTTAAATATTCCTATAAATATGTTGAATACATGTTTAATTTGCTCCAATAGACTTTATTATAATGCTTTTACATATCTTTGGTAGAAAAAAACGAAGCTATGAGAAAGTAAAATCCGACTGCTTCGAAAAAAACTGAAAAGTTAAACATATTTTTTTTCAAAAAGCACAAAAAAATATTAGCATTTAAATATTTAGGCAAAAAATAACTTGCCAAATAGTTTTAAAACCCATATGTAACGAAAATTGCAAAACCCATATGTAACGAAATATGTCATGGCAAAATCGATAACTTTGGAAGTAAAACATCTCTCAGCATAATTATAGTACCATAATTTAAAGGATAGAAGCCATTACTCGGTAGTGTATATATCGTTGGCGTAAATAGCGCTGCAGTTGCGTGTAGCATGACTCTTTCGGAACTAAATTTATTGTCGCGCGCTGTGTTTAATTAGTGATTACTCAGCAGTCCATTGATTGGTTCGACCGGGACTGGTCGCGTATGACAGAGTGCATGACTTTATAAGAGTTGTGATACATAAAACTCATACTTGTGACCATTAGAAGCTGCAAAATTTAAAAACATGGTTTTTGAATAACCTTTGCAATTGCTCTACTATGGCGCCAACGGGTGTGGTACGTAACATAAAAAACTTGCTTGCAAAAGCTCGAATAACAAGGAGGAAAAAGATCCTCGGTGGAACGTATTCGTCTCCACCGGGAACATATTAAGCTTACTATGTTACACACTCTAGTACGCTCAAGACGTTTCCCATACTCCACTGCGGCTGCGTTCCTGATATAGCCTAACCGTTTTTTTTCTCACATTTCTTTTAAGGCAGAATACAATTTATCTCCAATAACTTAATATTTTTGCAGATAATTTTAAGGTGGCTATGTAAACTTAAAATTTTGCAATATTAATTTTTCAGTTCATTTAATTTCGTGATCGTTACACTTGCAAACATTAAAATTGGAAAACTGATTGCTCGTTCAATTGCTTTATAATTTATCATATTAGTATTGTTGAATCGACTAAAAAATTCAAACAAATATATTACTTTAAGTAAGGACGTAAAGTACATAGTTATGTTAAAACCACAGCGGACAAGAAATTTATTTAAATTAAAAATTGATGATATTAATTTTGAGACAAATGACAGTAAGAAAATAAAAATATAATAACTCTTTAATAAAATAATAGCGGTAATCAATTCACAAAATAGTTATATGAAGATAGACGGAGAAGCTATTTTATAGATTTATATAAGGCTTGCAAAACTCAGGACTATACTCAGATGCTGTCTCAATACGACATCGAGATAATAAGAAAAAAATGTCTGTTTTTTGTCCATTTATGTATCCTGAAGCTCAAGGACGAACCCCAAAATTGCTAAATCTTTTAGACAGTATTTTAATTTTATATTACTTAAAGTCTAAGTAAATAATGTCAACTAACCGAAAACCATTGTATGGTTAATCATGGAATAATTACCTTAAAAACAATTAGAAAAACTAAATAGCCAATGCTGATAATGTCTTTGAAAAAAGCCAGTAAGCACATTTCTTTTATGAGGTAAATTTTGGTCCAGCTGGATAAAATCTAACTAATGAAAACTGAATATTACACAGATGGTCGTGAAGGTAGACTCACAGTCACCTTGGATACGTGCTAATCAAATTAACGTCAGTAGAATAATGACTACATCTGCCCAACTTTATGAAAGTAATATAAAGCTCTGTAAAAACGAGTTATTTTACGCATCCAGATAGAAAAATTATTCCAAGATTAAGATAAAATAGTGGAAAAGTAAAATTTTTACAGCAAAATCCCACGCAAGGTTTACCTTAGACGGAAAATGTAGACCGAAGATAATTCCTGCTATGAGAATATTTCGACACATTAAAGAGAAGGCAAAGAATATGCGGACTTCGCCAGCACCACGTGAAAATGTTGTAATACAATGAAACCTAGGTCAAGGTAAAAAACTTAAAGAAAGTATAGCAATCCATTTAATTGTGAATAATGAATTTTTACAAAATTAACGCCAAATATATTTAAAATAACTTCAGAGTACATGTTATTTAGATTGAACCATAAACAAATATTAATTTTTCACAACTTTAGTATATTGTTTATCTTTCACAGTACATGTTTGTATTTTAACATATATTTATTTTATCCGTTTTGTTTTGCACCAACGATCATACATGTTTATGCAGTTTGGGTATTTATAATTTATTTTATTACATGTTTACTTAGAAGAGAATGCTGCGCATCATTACATAAACAGGCATATATTTCTAAATCTACCATTCACACAACAAATTATTTTACCAAATATACAAACGAAATAGCTCTTTTCCAAGTTTTAAATCAAACAGAGACAATCAGGGACGTTCATTCATGTAATTACAGTATCTCAGTTATATTAAGTCCCAGTATAAATACAATATATCAGTTTCATTAAATTTTTAATTACACAATCGCATAGGGCACGTACGGGGAAAACTTTCCTTGATTTAAAAACCATAGCTGATATTATTATCATAAATTAAACAGATTTACAAACGATGGTCTCCAATTCGAGTCCCTAGTCTCGCCGCAAGCACGCCGATAACCCGTGATGCACCGTCAAATTAATTCCGAACTATCGTTCAACACAATGAACATGTCTGAATAAGTATATTTTCGTAGTAAACCATTAATGACAATGCATCATATACCTCTAACCACAGGTCCCTGTAACCGACTGAAATGATCGTGTAACCGACCTGAATCCGTTTAGTCAATATAATCCATGCCCGATATCCCGCATAAGTCTTAACATAACAAAGTAAATCGGTGCTTACTTTTCAATGTACGCAAGTAGGAGCTTTTTTTTATTTTTTCATTGAATATTAGCCACCAATAGCAACTCTTTATAATATTGAAAAAATATGATTGGAAACGGGTATAGACTGTATAATTTCTACTTGTCTCTTTTCCAAATTATGAAAGTTTTTTTTAACTATTTTAATAAATTATGAAACGTTAATCTGGTTGAGAATATTTTTTTCTTTGAAATTAAGTTTTTAACGTATTAATAAAATACTCCTCTAGATTTCATAACTATTAATCTACTGTGACAATACTTAATTCACGTTACTAATTTTGTAGTTTGATTTTTTTTGTTATTTACTATTTGGCGTAATTGTATAAAATGTAAAAAAAGTCGGAAAAACATTATATCAATTTGTAAACATTCTATAAACTCGATTTATAAATTCCTAGCTTTTATCAGCGACTTAATTGATTAAAAAACGTAAAAATGATGGTGTAATTTAAATGTAACGACGATGTATATTTCAAAATCTACTGAGCTTATTGGATGTTCGATATTAGGGTGGTCGATATTACCTATTTTATGAAAATATATAAATATGTTGTTCAATTTCTTACCCCTGATGGTATAATTGTAATAATCAAAATCATTAAAATTCTCTTCCAGAATAAACGTTTATTATGTTCATCTCCATAATATGAAGATCGATTGAGTAGTGAAAGCGAAAAAATATTAAACCTCTGTCACATTATATAGCATAATGATATTAATTTAAAAGATACTTAATTTTTATTTATTGCGATATGTTATAATCATTGTATTTTTTTAACATAACGTGTGACAATACCGAGAATAAGTTGTGGTAATCTATCTTGATCCTTGCTTATCTTATAAATTTAAGAGTGTGTTTGTTTGTTCCTTTTTCACTTTATAATCAATCAAGAAGTTGATATTTTTTCTTTTACATTAAAATAAACAAGGAGATGAGAAATAAGATAGGCTACGTTTTATTCAGAAAACATTTAAAAATTCATTTTAATATTACAAACAGAACAAACATATTGTTTAAACTTTTTTAAATTTTACAATGGAACGACGGATAATCGTGACATTTTGCACGGAGGTAATTGATAGGTTGGGAAAAGACTTATGCCACCTTTTATATGTGAAAGTCTTAATTTTTTGAAAAACATTCCTATTTGAAACTGAAAAGTACACAAATCAAATAATGAAGGAATATTGCAACGGAGGACGGATCGACGTGATTTTGACGTGAATACATCTTTAAATTTGCTACCACATGAGGGCAATCCAAAAAACCTAATGATACAGTTTGGAGTTGCAGTTTCGAATCTATCCTATACATCAAAATAAATTATAGCACTGAATAGCTAAAGGATCAAAGAATTCATTGCGATAAGTGAGACCAGTGACGCATCGCGCGCGATGGAGGGGTAAGGGCCGCCATTTTGAGGTTATTTTGCTACGTATCGAGATTTGCAATTAGTATAACTTTTGATTCGAAAAAGTTACGATGTTCGTTTAAGTTTTAATCTAAGTTTAAGGTAGTGACAGTGAGTGTAATAAGGTGTTAGAATAAAAAAAATATTATAAAAATATATAATGTCGGCCTATACGCGTCGAAAAGACCAAACCAAATACAGAGTACGTATACGGCTGGAAAGGGCTTTTCAAGAACAATAGAATAGTAATAATAAAACACCATATGACCGAATCAAGCAGTGCCGGGAATGTAAAAGAATGAACGCGACCGAGCGGATCAACGACGGTGGCAGTACATCTGCAGCTGGGGCGGTTCAAATTATGCAAGTGGACGATGAAATCGCTTCTACATCGACAACGAACTGTATAGGCATAGATTGTGTTCGATCGTCGATTGTGAAGAAAATATAACCCGTTAAATAGACATATTCACATACAATACACGGCCGTGTCCATGACACAGCCACAACCCATTTTTTTTAAACACTGTAGTATATAGGAGCGAGGGAACTAATCTCTTTAATCCCTAATTTAGAAGGAAATATTTTTGTTTTCATTACTTTTAGTATTAAGTAGTAGTAGAGACTTTAAAAACTGGTGTAATATTGAGCATGAATATATTTTGTTCTGTATATATGGTAAATAATAGGAAATAGCTTTGTTTCTTTGCATTTATGATTTATGAATGGCATTTCCCCATGAGTTTATGTTTTGTAGATTTCGAATTAACTTGTTTGATTTATGTAAGCAATATATATTTATTTCTCAAATGGGGGAAAAATAAAAATGTATATCCTTCTCTTCCATAGTTTAATTGACCATTGTGTCGTAAATAAATAAACTAAGATTATATACGAAAGTTATTTAACATTTCGATGATTTAGTGTTATTATTAATGGTCTCCCGTATTTATTTACTTAGTTTTTCATATATGATTATATTATTACGGTACTTTCATAAAAAACTGCAATATAAAAAATATATTGTGTGTGAATGGAAAAATGCAAATCAATATTCACTCCTTCTGAACTATACTTTTTAAAATTGGATAAATGGTTTAGAGAATAATTGTAATAGACAGTAGAATTGTGTATATATTTTTTTAACCACGGACGCCTAATTGGTTAAAGAGAAGCACTTTGAGAGATTTTAAAAATATGGTAAATTGTTTATGAACAATTTTTTCTATAAACCCTCAACGACGGCGGAAAAATTATTGGGGGAAGATCCCTTAACAATTACTCGGTACTTTTCAGGCTTGTTTGTATAACAACTGTTTTTCCAAATCTCGGGATAAATAGAGAAGATGAGCGACAGATTCACAAATTTGATAATCTCTCTATAATATCTCTCTATAAGTTTATAATTCAAAGATAGTGAGCGGAGATGCGGTTAAAAGTTAATTAGTAATAAATAAATTTTGGTTTGCCATCATTAAATTTTAAGTTAATATATATTGGATACACTATTTCTAAGCAACAATATTTCCCTTTGGAAGATGTCTTTCATGTTTTTTTAAATTTTCTTGGTGAAATTTGCTATTATGAATGACTGATAATTCATCCATTCGTATATGGTGGGTATGATTTATATGATGAGAGTACAAAGTAATTAATAATAAAAACATTAATACCTCAAACCAAAAATATTATTTCCTATTGACTTACTAATTTTTATTTAATCTACTCAATTTTATAAAATTTAGTTCCACGGAATCACTTTGGTTTCCAAAAAAGGATTTGCATGTTAAAATACAAAAATTTAAAAAAATAATTGAACGTTATGTAATTTAATCAAAAACGTCAATGAAAGAATTTGTAAACCTTAAATAAGTTAATATAACATTCATGTATTTACATAATAACAATTAACGTCAATACGTTTGTGGTGATAAATTAGTGCTTGTGTCTATTTTTTATCCAAATATTTTTAAGTAGTAATAAAAATTACGCTTATATTCACCGCAAGTTATAACAAAGTAATGAAACAGAGTATCACTAGGCGAAGAGATCATGAAAGGTGATTCAACATTACTTATCTCGGACGCAGGTTACGTGAGTAAATGTCGACAGATTAATGAAAATATCTGTCCAAACTTATTCAACTTGCCCGAGAAATGATACTTGGCTGAAGATAAAGTGCTTTGCTTATTCCTAACGGAAGACTACTCTAACTTTAATAAGAACTAAGTTAAGTTTTTTTTAGTTTAATAGATGGTGACAAATTCAATTTTAAACCGAATGAATAAATAAATTTGTGGTAATTTTTAATTAAAGCTATAAATTATCTTATAAAATTTTGTATAAACATAAAACTATTTTGCTTTTGTGTGGAGGAAAGCTGGGTAACTAAAAAACTTAACATAGTCAAAGACGTTAATTATTTACAAAACACTAGTAAAGTTACGTATAGGATTTTCTTTTTATTTGAAATATTTAGAAATTACAAAATTTGACGATATCATATTTAATTCTTGAATGCAAGTTCGTGTTGCCAGTTCCCTTAAAGGTTTTTGAAACGTTTCAGTCCAAAAGTATTATGGGTATTGGATATCCTATGTATTACAAATGATGCGTGTACCTAATTTTTTTAATATGCCATCATACTTTTATACTTTGCATTAAATGTTCGTTTCCTGTACTTTTAAAAGTCGTAGTCAATTTTTACAAAATTAACGCACAATGTATTCAATATTCATTTATTAAATAAAACTCCCTTAAAAATAAAACTTAAAAAATTGTCTATAAAGTTTGTAACAATGATGACAGTAAGGAAGATAGTATGTCACTGTAGTTACAGGTTTTCTATCTCGTCATTAACTAGAGTCAACCATGTTAAAGTCTACACAACAAATTATTTCATTGTATATACTTTACTTTCACTGGCATAATTTAATTATCCAATTGCGCAGCACAAACTACTTCTTAATATATTTGATATTTATATATATAAGGGGACATTATATTTATTCCCGTAATACATTTTTTTGGTTTTTTACGTTCATAAATTTGAATATATTGAATGAAATATATTGAGTGAAAAGCAATGTTTTTCTTTTTTTTTGCTCAATTTATAAATTAATTTTTTGTACTATTGATATTTTAAGAAAAAAAACTAAATGAAGTCATCAACGTGTGGGATAAACCTTTGTACACAAGCTTGATAGTAAGTTCGTAATGACGTTATTATTATATACATTGGTAACTTCAAGTATGTTTTTTGAAACATTTTGAATGAAAATGAAAGTAATAATGGCGAAAGTGTTACAATTTTACACTATATTTACTTTGAGGAAAGGAACTTTTCAAAGTTATCCTCATCTAGTAAAAATCATCGTGTCTTAAATCAATAATAAATACATAATAATGTGTTTTACTATCATTGAAATCTTTTACTGTGGTAAAAATTAAAAGATACCGCTATCCCACGCATACTCCCTAGCAAAACACAAATCCACGTATATGCTTTTACAGCGCCACAAAAATTTGGTTTTTCAGTTTTGCCCTTGAGTGCACATTTTTTCGTATTATTGGCCTCATAAAGTATTAATTTTTGAAGCATCACTTATTTAATGCAACACCAGCCTCGCCTTTGCTGGTTGGCATAGCGAACGCTAGCTGGCGTAGTCTATAAACAGGCAAAATTTATATGAGAAAGTTTTATATATATATGAAAAAAATTTATATCATATGGCTTTCCTTATAAAAATCATTGGATATGTCCATGAGAAAAACTATTTTTTTATGTAATTTATCTTCGTTTTTGGGGCTGGTGATGAAGCAAAACCGGAAATATATCTAATAAATGTTTAAATTTATTATTATAGGTATGCTATACCATCAAACGGACTTATCCATAAACATTTACGAGCACACAAATATTACAATGCTTTTCAATAATAATTAATTTATTTCTCATACTTTTTCTACATTTGTATTAAATAAATATCACTATTTTTTGCATAATCCAATTTTCAAAAGTAGAAGAAAAGTGGAACGTCTCTTTTTTGTTTGTTTTGTTATTTTTTCCGAACTTAAATAGTAAAACGTAATTCAATAAATTTTTACACTGATAATTTATGCCCTAGATTAAAACATGGGCTGATGTAGTTAAAATATGGTTTAAAAGAGCAAAACAATAAACGTCAACGCTAATAATAAATATGCTCGCGCACAATAACATGAATGCGATGCTATTAAAAAAAATTTCAGAATAACAGAATTTATGGAATTTTAGTTCAAAATATTGTTGCATAATTCGCACTACAACACAGCAAATGTTAAGTCAATTTTGACAAATATGTTCTAAATGATAAATTCTATGACGGATCTTCTGCATATAATTTTTAGTCATTTGTATATAACTGTGTACAATTTTCAGTCTTTTGTATATCATTTTCCTTACACCTTGTGTCCGAAATCGCGGGCAAAAGTTACATTTAACCCAAATAAAAGCGCGTGAAATTATTTTTTAAATACTGGATAGATGAAATTTAATATTAATTCATCCATCCCAAAATTAATGGTCAAAATATGTAGAAACATTAATTTTGAAGCTTTTCAATTATTTATTTCACAAGTGCTTGGTTTGAACGCGCCGTTATGGCTCAGAGCGGAGTGACAGAAGAAGCGCAACAAGGAGGCGTCCAGTGGCTTTAATATATTTAGCGGTCCAGTATTAGACCCTTGTCACCCACTCTTACAGAAAGTATTAAAATTTTGTCGAAATGAACGAAACTTTGAAGGGAGGAAAAAAATATGTAAAGGCATAGTGCCGTGGAAACGCAATTGGCAGTTTAATGATGCAGAAGACATATTTAAGCTTACATTCTTGTACAATTTGGAACTTAGCTACGAAATAATTCATTGGATTATTGTAAATATAAAGAATTAAGATGGAAATTAAGTTAAAGGCTTTGCTGAGTTAATGTCAAATATTCATCATCATCATCATCATGATCATCATCATCATATATATTAATACGCTAAGGTTAAGATGTTACTCTCCTTTTTAGAAAAAACCTCACAACTAATCCACATAAATTATATATCATTTTATAGATAATTGCTTGCTCTACCGGCATCCACAACTAAAAATTTTATTATTGCTATTGTTTTTGCAAATTAATTAATTAATAAAATTATATACACAAAACAGCAATGCTGCCGTCTAACGGCTCAACGTCAATATGATTGACGGTCGGTAAAATTTTTGTTTAATTTCAAATCCACTCACGTATAAATAAAGTGGCGCTTTAATTCAATGCTTTTGATACTTGCGCCTCTATATGCCAATTTTAGTAAAATATTTGTTTGATCTGTCATCTGTGCTTCATAATGGAATAAAAACGTAACAAGCAGTGTGCAAAATTAGAAATGAATTGAATACCTGCAATCAATTTTGATTTAATAAATTTACTCTAAACACTGTTGTAACTAATATGACAGCGTTGAGTTCATTTTCTCATGTGTAAATATTTATAATCTACCACGCAAATTGATATAATGCGAATACTTTGCACGGGTCACGCTAGTTAATAATAAATATAATATATTATATGTGATATAACATCGCCACTTATTTGTTTTTTAAATACATAAAGATATTTAATGTATTTTAAATTACGTAAATACAGGACTATTATATGAGACAAACAAATTGATAATACTGTATTTATTAAAAATTTTAAAAGTTGTATCTTTTTTTACTATTTTTCTTATTTAAACGAAAGTATTTCGAAAGAAGAAAATTTATTTTGGAATTTTTCTAGGATATTGTATCATTTTCTAAACTATTCAAAATATTTCTGCCTGTAATTGCTTATAAGTGAGTCATTATTTCGCTTTTTTCCGAACCTGAAATATGTTTTATAACATTTTGACAGACATGTTTCATATCATATATTCTTATTGGACCAATGCCCACAAAAGAAGTGACAGAAATTACTTCTTCTATTTTAAAAGGACAGGTAAAAAAATAAAACTATAAAATGATTATTTATGAACTTAAAAATTATGTTTTTAAACCTATAGACGCAGATAGAAAAAAATATTCACGAATAAGATATTATTTTTTTGCATAATTTTTGTAAGTTTTTAAGAAAAATTAAAAATATCGTATTGAATCGTTTATTCGTGTTAAAATGTATCGAAATTTGTAATTTTAATTTATGACGCTATAATCATTTTGATATATCAGGTATAAAAATTATGTGAAATGTGATCAGATTAAGATGCGAGATCCGATTTTATTACAAGTTTCCCAAAGGAATTAATAGGAAGTGTGGAAAATCACTAAATTATGAAATAAATGGTACATGGTCAATTTAAATAAAAATATCGACAGTGCGATCATAGAAATATCACTAGACGACTTGATTGGGAAATGCAATTGAAATTGGAACATGATTTCCTGATTCCAGTTAATATAACACATTTCGCTTGTATTTTACATGTTTAAATTATATAATCTGGCTTACTCATATATTTTAACTAGAATAACAGAAATCAAAGTATCAAGTATATTACGAAGATGAATTCAGTGTTCAAGAGTTCAAATCCTTAGCAGGCAATACGAATGTTAATAGAATTTCAAAGGTTTACCTCAAAGAACACTTTAAATTTAATCTTTACTTTTGAAGTAAAAAGAGATAAAGCTAGATGAATTGAAATTAGTAAAATTAAATAATGGCTTGTAATTACGAATAAAGCCTTGAAAAGTTCTAGTAAAATTTTTAAATAAAATATAATATATTCAAAGACAGTAGAAAAAATATAATATATTCAAACGAATTTAACATTACTCACAAAAAAAGGCGAACTGCTTCTGAATGTGGAAGTTGCTTAAGAAAAAAAATTAATGACGAATATTTGAATTCAACATACTATCATCAAAATATTATTGAAGTATTTAAAATAATATTAAATGATGATCAAATTATTTTTTAATTAAACCTAATATTAAATATGAGGTTTTCCTTTGTTTCCTGCATAAAGCCAGAAGACGATAATTTTAGAATGGAAATAAACGTCCTTTAATATTATCAAGAGAGCTTTCTTTATAGGCTAGAAAAGTTAAGCCGGAAATACCTTTCAACTGAAGAAAAAACACAGCATTCATCCTTCATTGGTTCCTTCGTGTGACTGCGGCAAGCCAAGGAGGATATTGTGTTTATCAATCTAAATATGTATGAATGTATTTCTGTGAGTTTGGCCATAAATTAATTCTAGAGCCTGTACGGATAATTCGATTTGAATAAATGAAATTTTGTTATAATCATCTTAACTTTTTGGGTTTTCTTACTCAGAGGATATCACAATTTATAAGTTATGCGATTGATGCACGCCATTTTTTTTGACATTCAAAAATAACATTTCGAAAACGGCATCAAGATGGATATTAAATTAAAGATCGGGCTGAGCAAATCTAAAAAATTTATGGGGAATATATCATGTTTTGAGAGATATGATATTCACGAAAAAAATGTTTCAAAATTCCAACATCGTTTAGACCTTGGATTGAGCTTTTTGATAATATTGGAATCAAATGTATACTTTTCAACCTTCAATTTTTAGTAAACATTCCATAATAAATACCGAGAAAATTGGGAAAAAAATTACCTATTCTACCAAGCAATGGTCATACACCAATAAAGTGCTTTATTTCATTTTTAAGAAATTAAAATGTTGATTTTATGTAAAATATTTATGATTCGTATAATATTTCTCATTATTATATTACACACGCACACACACAGCACTCACATATGTATACACATCTACAAGTACATGCACATGCATATATATACATATATATATATATATATATATATATATATATATATATATATATATATATATATATATATATATATATATATATATATATATATATATATATATATATATATATATGTAGTGAATCCACGACGAAATTAAAAAACTAGGAAATCCCGTAACGGCTTTTCATATATCTTTTACAATAGAGAAGACGGAAAAATTGTTGCTTCAGTAGCGGGTAACGTAAACCCTTAAACAAACAACCTCCCTGTTGGTGTAACAGAATTCGATATTTTTATCGAAACAAGGAATTATGAATAAAGCAATAGAATTCCTTATTATTTTATTACAAAGAATATTCTTTGCTTTCTTTAAAATATAAAAAAATAATCCGAAAGAAAGCAAAGACAAGACTTATTTTCTACACAAACTAGCACCTTTACTCAACGAGTGCGGGTATTACCAATGAATTTTAACATCACGTCATGTTTTAATTTGTGGTTCAGATTAAATTACGTAATAGCAATCATGTTCAAATCTTCATTTTGATCTTTCCAATACCGATTACAAATTATTAAAGTGGTTTGCAGGTAGTAAATTTTCAGTATACAGTTTTTAAATTGAATATTTATTATGTTGAAATTATGAAAGGGACAATTTCCTCTAATCTCATCTTATCCTTTCCTCTTATCTTACGGTTAGAAAGTTATGTGTTAGAGTCAATTTATAATTGTATGAAAGGTAAATGAAATAAATGGGTTTTCTCAATCGTTAAAGTGAAGTTATCTTCTATTAGTAAAATCTAAATTTTAATTAATTAATAATCATTAATTGAAAGAGACTGACATTTTGGTTTTCGTTATTAAGGAAAGGTGTACGTTACACTTATATTAAGTCAGTAAGGAATAATTTCAAATTATTATCGTTCATTTACATAATTTTATTCAATTGTATCAAAATAATTTTTTGTATGTAAGTACTCTGGTCTTAGAAATATTTTTTTGACCATTTGTTATAAAATTATTCAATCCCTTTTCTTCATAGAAAATGAGAGAGGAAATAGAGAATTATGAATATTAATGAAATATATATTTTTATTTATAACACTTAACAAGATAAAAATAACTGTTTCGTTTCCTTGTTATTAAATAAGGGCATATAGTATGGAAATATTTGCAAATATTTTTTTTTAGTTTTGCTCAAACCTCACACATGAGGATACTTCTCGATATGTGCGTATTGATGATCTTCCTACCAGAAAGATGATCAAAGTTTTTGGTCTACATTTATCAATTTTTTCGCATGTACGAGTACCATGTCCATATGGGCTGTGCAGTTACTCACTGAAAATTTCAGCCCACAGAGAAATAAACACAATTTGTTTCAAAGACGGTTTTGACATATAACAGTCGAGACATACTGAAGTATCCTTTATATTACGTCACGTATTTTCTTTCTATGTCCAATCATAAGATATTTTCTTCATTTTTCGTTTTGCGAATACGGTTCACAAATTCGTGTGTATTGAATGCTTAGGCAATAAATACATGGATTATCATTTTTCTTCTTGATTTCTTGCTTTAAATTTTCTTTGTCTATCTCTGAGTAGTCTCATAAACTAATATCACTCCACATAATATCTATATAATTTATTATCGATTCAGTCTCTAGTAAGCCCATCGTGTTCTGGGAATATGGTTGTACCTCTATGCTAAATATTCTATTAATTAGTAATAATAGCGTGGAAGACTGGAAAATACACACAATTTTATCACCCATGTCCACTTTAGTCTTAAAATAATGATGTACTCATAAAATTAATGAGAGTATAAAATTATTAATATTAAAAATGTTAACTAAACAGATAAAAAATATTATTCTTTTGCTATTGACTTACTTCCCTGCAATTTAAGTCAAAATCAAATTACTGAAATAGTGATTTTACTCTATAGAATTTAGTTAGTACTCGCTAAAAAATTACCTTTATTTGTGTCGCTCTAGTTTATTTTGGTCATTGTTTATGTTTAATGCACAAGATATATTTTATTTCTAGACCCGCAAAAATTGTCTTTTGCTAACTAAATTCAAGTTTGCGCTTAGTTTTGTTTTATCGCTGTTTTTACTTTTGTGTGCCATATTATATTCCAGGTCTTTAGTCCCAGATAAGATAATGAACTGAGCGGTGGACCTATCTTATGGGCTGCTTCTTGTAAGTGTTGATTTTTTTGAAAATTATATTTTTGAAATTTATATTTTTTATTACCTTTCTATTTAATTTTTAATATTTCTTTTATTATTTTTCTAGTGTGTCATGAAATATATACATCGCCGTATTTTTGTAGATTACTACTTGCAGTAGATCGAGCAACGTTCTATATTCACTAGGATTTTGTCGCGTGTACCAACCAAATTGAGCTAGAGAAGAAGCATTGGGGAAGAGAAGATTCTTATTATGAAGTTCATCAAGTTTTAAAAATCTGTGAACATATCTTAAACCTTGTATCTCTTTAGTGCACTTTTCACCTCCACTGCCATTCTTCATAAATATTTATCTGATGTAGAAAGTCTGTGTAGCTTTTTTCTATATTTCTTTCGACAAAATCGCTACTTTTTACCATATACATTTGTTCTATTTTTAAATTTTAAAATTTAGATGATCATATTTATTTCGTACATATCAAATGTATTTGAAACATTAATTAATAAGTTTATTTAGACAAGTATTTGACAAAAATTGTAGTCAAGGCTTCATTTGTAATAATATATATTCTTTTATTATGATACATGGAATTAGAGTTAGAAGTAGAAGTACTGTTAATTAATTGGTGTTCTATGTTTTGTAATATAATTGCTGTCATTATATTCACTCGCTAAGAACACCAGGAAATTTGTGATATATCCTTTTTTTGACGTCCTTCTGCCATTTTCTTTTTTATAATTTTCAAAGGATACGCAATTCATTCTTTCCTTTTACTATCAACTAATTTTTGTTATATATATTTGAGTAACCATTTTAGGCCGATTCTCTTTTCCTTATAAATATATTTTCTGTATTTTTATAATGGTTATTATTTATAGTGTAATTTAAGATCTTTTTTCTCGCTGCATGATTAGATTTTCGATATACAGGTATATATTTTTTAAATTATTACTTTTCTAACGTTACTTTAAAAATCAATTTCTCCTCGGTATTCAGGCTATTATAAATTAGTATGAAATCCTTGATAGAAATTGAACAAGTAAAATTGAAGGTCATGCCTAGCATATTATTTAATATTTCGCATCCAATATACTTCATTTCTAAAGAAAATAACGAGGTTGAATATATTAAGTCTAGTCAATGAATATATTATGCAATTTCTTTGAGCTCTTCTTGGAAGAGTCAAAACTATGTTATCATTTTAAAACAAATTACATAGTCACTCAGACAAAACTCGACAAGCTTTCGACTCAAGTTTAACTTTGCCTAAAAAGCTACATGAAGTAATTTTAATATCTTTCTAGTTCAAGCTGAATATTGAGTTAAGAATATTTCACACGATGCCGAAATTTAGTTTGTATTGCCCAACGAGTGCTTTCATCTGTTTTATGATTCTTACAAAATATATTTTCAATAAAAATACCGCCCCGCATATCGTCACTTTTTACTTTGCAATGGAATTGAAAGCGATGGAAGATAGATGAACTTATAGATGTTCATCTTTCGTCCATTGCTGCTCGATTCATATTGAAAGTTTTGTCTCCATCGTGCTGGTGAGAACGAGGTGTCGTACTTACCGTGCCATATTGGAAATATTGTATGTCATTGTCTGATTGAATTTCTTTTTTCTGTCTTCTCTTATTTGCTATGTAATTAATTTTATTGCAGGACTTGAGTATTTACCTAATCATTATCCAAAAAAATTTCTTAAAATATTTTTTGGTTGATATGTAGATTGCATTTTTCCTTACGCAATATTTTCACTAGTCTAATTCCTTTCATCAATAAAATAGTTATTTCTGAATATTTATCTCTGAAAATAAAATATTTTTGGTTAATTTAAAAAACCTAACTATTATAAGGCTCGAAACAAAACAATTTTTTTTCACAATATAAATATATTTATTAAACGACATCGTACTGCTCCCTTAAAAATAAAAGTTTTAATCTTATCGCTTTTCAGAAAAGATTTTTTCAACAGTAAATTTAACTAATAATATAACTTAATGATTAACAAAGTTTTTAATATAGTTTTTTCAATTTTTTTATAATTTTAATTTGTAACATTATTCTGATTATTGAATATATTTATTATAAATATTTATAAATGAAACTGAAGATGGTTGGAGCTAAAGTTGCCCACCTGAAGATGTAATATAACGAAACCTAGGTCCAGAATAATGGACCAAATCACCGTTGCCAAAATACGTTGCAAGACGTAATACAATCTATGTACCAAAATCAACACTTTCTTTGCACTTTTTATTGCATTTGTTCAATAAGTTACTGTTCAATAAGATTAATACTGGTATTAAATGTTTAAATTATTACCAAAATTTAACTTCACTTCTCTTTTTAGAGTACCTCCCATTCTCTGACTACTTGACTTTGCATCTTCATAAATTGATTTCAAAATATACGAGTGATAATTTATGTAATCGTTTTATGATTTTTCTTCAGTGCTTTTTAAATTAGGCTTTATCCCCATTCCCACAATAGGCTAATGCCATACTAGTTCTATATAAGTCCGTATTTTGGACATGTTGTTGTACATACTAAGGTAGTTTTTTTATTTTCACTTTTTTCACAGTTAAATGAAACTACGTGAAACTACTACTACTACGACCTAGATTTCGTTGTATTACAACATCTTCAGTTGGGCTATTAGCAAAGATCTTTGCTAATTGACCAATGAAGATGTTATAATGCAACTAAACCTAGGTCGCAATAAAGAACTTAAAATAAGTAGAAATAATACTACATCACATATTTTCATTTAATTGTGAATAATGAATTTCTACAAAATGAACGCCAAATATATTTGATATTGAAAAAAATGATATTAAGTTATTTATTTCTATTAAAATATAACGAAATATTCAATTATAATTTGTGACCTTACAAATATAAATATTATTTAAGCTATAAATAAAAATATTATTTACTGTTTTAAAATATTATTAAATAATGGTGAATAAATTTTTTGATTCAATATAATATTAGTTATGAAATAATCCTCTCTATCCCATGTAAGGCCTGAAAAAGATGATTGGACATTTTACTATGGAACCATGACCCATGGTGAACGAAAATGAAACAGGGCAAGATGAATAAATAATTACCTGCAGATTACCATGCAAGCCGTACTGGTTGCTTTTCTGTGGGTTGTAGGAATACTGAAAAAATCAAGATCAAAATTAAAGTCTTCTTTTTAATATTTTTGTTTGTGTTAAAGGTGTGTGGGAAAATAGAAAGGTAGAAGGGAACAACAAATAAGAATTACAACTGATTTCTATTATAATTATACTTTTCTTCGGCTTGACCTAAATTTATTGGTTATTTCATTTAAAGAGGCCGCAGGGACATCAAATACTTTCAGTTATCTAGCCCAAGATAAAAAAAGCTACGATACCGATGTGCGTGCAACTTTCAAATGTACGGCGACCGTGTATAGAGAAACAATCGTAATCTTCTAGACTTTCTCTTTCATGTAGTGATAGATTAATGAAAATATACTCTTTTGTTCGTATATGATTAGACTGGATTCTGCCTCTAATCAATATTTTATGTTGTACCAACTATCGATGGAGATGTAACTCTATGAAATAAACATGATTTGGTAGCAAGTGGTTATCGCAATGTGACCTCGCCACTTCTAAATTTTAAGTTCCAAAGTTAAATAAAAGTAAATCCTCTTATGTGAGCTGTGGAAGTGTATACCTCTAGTGACATAAATGCAACTATTTGCTTTGCTACTTTACATTGAAATATACATGATGAAATATTCTAAAATCTTTTTTAAAGCGGCCATTAATAGTCTCAACCACCCAGCAGCACAATGTTTAATCTCCATTTATTAGCATCTGCAGTGCTCAACTGCTCACCCCTTGCCCTTGATGGCGGCATAAGCAGATTATATCCACGCTTTTTAATATCAGGAATGGAGTCTATAAAGCTACGGTCCAACTTGAAAACATCGTTGGTGTTAAGAAACCAATGCCCAGCAAAGATTTTCTACTTTTTTTCAAACAATGACATAAAGTTTTGAAACACTGGCGATTATTGAAATGAAAATTACTTTAGGCGCGTTGAGCGATTTTTGCTGGGGAAAAACCTTATGGATTCGCTTTACCGACATGCTTATCTTGACACTAAATTGGCTTGGCCAGTAGTGAAAGCATATATACATATATATATATATATATATATATATATATATATATATATATATATATATATATATATACATATATATATATATATATATATATATATATCCAATATCTACTGCTCTGACACTAGACTGATGTATGAGAGGCGGCTTGTGTACGTGTATACACAAACACATTGACTTCTCGTCACTAATATGCTATAATAGCACTATATAGCGCTATGTAGCTATGTAGCGTGTTTTGCAACATTAGTGCTGTGTTTATCTATACAAGCAAAGTTAAATTAACTATAATGTGTGTATACTGCGCATTGTTTAAATTGGTTTTTAGATTGATTAATATTTTAATTGTAGGATCACTGTGCAGTACAACAATGAGTACTATATGTATTAAAATGTTTAGTCTTTTTAGTTAATATTTTTAGTTTCATAGAAAGATGAATAACAAAAATAAAGCATTTATTTTAATATATTTCCAATATCGCTATCAATATTTGCGTTTAAATATCTGAAATTATTTCTTTTTTTTTTTTTTTAATATTTGACCTTTGCAATACATTTTGCAATGAGTATTTCATAGTAGGAGTTAGGAGTTATCTTATTAGCGTAGTAAAATATATTTCTAATTGTTCGATAGTATTTTGTCGCTGATTTAAAATTAAATTTATTTTAAAACCACTATTATTTCATAGTTTTAACTTTTCACTACGGTTCATAGTCTCCATAATTGCCTTTTTTAAATATTTCTCGCACAAAATTATATCTTTTTCATTTAACATTTAGGTCCAGAGTTGTTGACTCATGACGAATACTACTCGATATATACCTCTACCAGGAAATCATCAAAACTTTCGGTCTACTTTCTCTCAATATATCATGTCCTTGTGCACCGTGCAGCCACTCATTAAAATATTACCACATTACGATATAAACACAAATATATTTTCACATGAAGAAACACATTTATCGCAATAAATTTAAATTCTAAGATCGTTGCGACGCATAAGAGCTGAGAAATACTAAGAGGTCACTTATATTACGTCAAGAATTTATTTCTTATATACAATAACAGAATAATCTCTTCGTCTTTCTTTTTCTGAGTTAGGGTTCATAAGTACATGCAAAATTCAAAACATAGAGTACCATTTTATGTCTCGATATATTGACGTAAGTTATATCTTACCTGTATCTGGGTATTCCATACACCAATATCACTTCATAGTAAAAATGTATAATGGTAAATAGTAATTGAAATCTGTGCCCGAAGCTTTTACAATTGAAGACGATTACAGTTGAAATTCAATCTATCATTCAATCTATCTATCAATCAATCATTCATTGGGCATTGTTGGTTATAAATTTAATAAGTAAGTTAAACTTTCATTAAGATTCGTTTATTCTTTTATATACCTGAATACAACTATAAGGTACATGAAAACATTATTATCTTACCAAGCAAAGTTTGGGATGATTTAACGAAATATTAAGAGTAACGTAAAGAGATATCTCTTCTCGCAATGTAATGTCGACGCTAGACCCAGAAAACCAAAATTGCCCCCGGGAGGGTCGTTATGAGTGTTTTTTCATTACTTTCTTAGGGGACAATTTGTCTCGGTTGCTGATGAGAAATGTCCGTTACGGCTGTCATATATTTTGAACGTGTTCTTATAATATAATTATAACGAGGCCTGATATTTGATGTTGAAATAGGTTTTCTTATAACAACATTCTTTAGAAATTTTTATATTTCATTCATATGAAGATAACTCCTTTCAATTGGGAAATTTTGTTGGTAAACTAAACAGTATATGCAATAGTTAAAACGTTGAAATTCTAAATAACTCTACCGAAATCTCCTTTTGCCTAAAATATATTCTTTATCAATGTTTATTTCTACGTTAGTCGCATAAGTTAATACAGTTAATAAAATATGCGATTTCATGACTTCTATTTTTTTATTTCACTGATATTTCATGGTATATTGGATTGAAAAATTCTGGAAAAATGTATACCATTTTAAATATAATTTATGATCGCAAATTTTCATTTCAACCATATTTTATAAATTTTTAGATAAACTGAAATATATTCTCTAATGAAACAGCTAGGTAAGCAAACCTAAACTATAAACACAATGAATACATTCGGCGTTATTTTGTAGAAATTATTGTTCACAATTAAATAAAACTGCGTGATGTAATATTATTTCTACTTCTTTTAATTTATTTAGCACGACTACGGTCGTTGATTTTTGCTAATAGCCCATTTGAACATGTTGTAATACAATGAAACCTAGGTCGTGGTAAAGTAATTAAAGAAAGTAGAAATAATACTACATTAAATAGTTTACCTAAACCCCACTCCACCCCTTATCCCCAGCCCACATTTGATATAGAAGATATAAGTTCTTATTTGTACTATAAAACCAAATACAATTATATTATACAATTATGAAACGTAGCAAAATAATTTTAGACTCTGTTAAAATAGGTCACATAACGCGAAAACTAGTCGATATTTCATCTAAATCTATTGCTTTGAAAGTAACGTCTTACCTATAAAATAAATGTTCATAACTCCCAATTATGTTTTCATATAAAATACTAAATAACGTAAGCACAATTATTCTAAAATAGTTTTGTTCTTTCATATTAAGACTATTGTCATATAACTAGTGACCCTGTTGAACTGAACTGTTAATTATATTATACCCGGCCAATAATAAAATATACCTACTCCACTTATGAATATAAGTGATCTGAACTGCTATCATTTAGGCTGTCACTAACCAAAGTTTTTTATGAAAGTACTTCAATTTTAAGTTTTGGGTATGAACAGCTTTGTGCTCACACAGAGGCACGACAGGAGTGCTTAACTGTAAATCTAATTTGGGGGAACCTAAATCAGTCTTGACTGTAAATCTAATTTGGGGGAACCTAAATCAGTCTTGAGTTATCTAAATATAGAGCCAAAGGTTTACAAGTTATCTTTTCTGATAAACCATGCTTTCAAATAAAATACACCCTCTAAAGCTTATTTTGTACTTTAACCATATTCAATTACAATTTATTTTCACGAAAAGAACTTTCTTATTATATTTCAAACCGTAAATGTTTAAATTCTGTAAATTATTGTAATGAGCTTTCATTTAGTTAATGTCACTTAGTATTTGCTTCATATGAAAGCTTACTGCAAGCTGGCGTTACTTGAAACACTATACAATGATGTCTTAACGAAGAAAGCTTAATTAAAAGGGTTTTAAAAAAATGTCTGTTATCTGAAAAATATATACGTAAAAAGCATACGAAAATATATAAAATATTTGTGTGATGCAATATTCATGCGGACAGAAGATATATAATCAGAAAAATTAAAACTTGAATCAATTGTGCCAGCCCCATGTATATTTTAATTAATTAAATGAACACTACGATTGGCATAATTTTTAAAATGATTTTCCTTTGCCAAAAAGTATATTGAAAAACGATTGCTTGTAAAATAACCCGAGTTATAATTACATATATTGTAAAAACTCAAGGCTTGGGCACTAGACGATAATAAACATAAATCCGCTGGAATGTGCCATATTCTGTTAAAGTTCAATGAGGGAATATTTATCTGTAAATGGTTTCGGAAAATTCCTACCTAGTTTTATAAAATGTTAAAGTATTAAAACTTGAAATTATTGAATTAAAAATGAAGCAATTTCAAGTAGTTTTAGTTATTTGGTTTTAGTTTAGTTAATTTCTAATTAGTTTTGCTAGTCTAGTAAACGATGTTTGGAAATGATTTATGTGAATAATTTCACAGACATAACGGAGAAAACCCTAAACATGGGAAATATTTTTGCAACGAGTAGAGGGTAAAAAAAGTTCATAACTTTAGATTGGCTTACCTACCATATGAATGTATTTGAAGACATTTCGTGGTTAATTGAAGCCTTTGACACATAAAAAATTTAAGGACACTTAAATGAAATTCTTAGCGACGTTTTGGCTTTTATTATTGCTGGAAGATGACATCATCGATATTTCAAGTCAAATAGCAATTACTTGAAAAGATATTCATACCTTTTCATACAGTTATTCATATTTAACATATACATAAATATTAATATGAAACGAAAAATAAAATATATATACAAATAACTGCATATAATCTTGAAACTCTGACAATTAACTTTTTTACATATTCCTCACACGATTTTGTATATTCTTTTCATATAGAATTTATTTACAGACTTGTTGACACATGAATACTTTCCAATATGTATCTCTGCTAAGTGAAAAATACTATATATGAAAATTTATCTTTTCACATATATTATTTTTCACGATACAAACACAAATTTATATTAGTCCACAGAGATACAAACACAAATTTATTGCAACACCACAGCTGGAATTTATCGCAATAATTTTGAAAATATTAAGATCATTGCGAAATAACAAAAGACAATAAAATACTAAAGAGTGCATGTGGTATTTCCCTTCGATATCCATTGGGAGGATATTTTCTTCATTTTTCCTCTTTTGGGCTATGGTCACAAGCCCATGTATAATTGAATATATAGGCATTATACTTGGATCAGCATTTTATTTCTTGATTCTTACCCAAAATTACATTTTATCTACTTCTGCGTAGTCAGATAAGCTAATATCATTTCATTGAAAAGACGTATCTCCGACCGTTAATCTTAATTGAAAATCTGTGCCCAAAGTTCTTACGATTGAAAAAGGAGACTACAATGAAAACTTAATTTCTATTATATCTCCTCCATTTCAGAGACAGTTGAACATCGTTGTCTTTATCTTTAATAAGTAAATCAAAATTTAATAAATTCTATCCACAGGCTTTTATACCCCAATGAAACTAGAAGTCGCACGAAAATATTATTATCTTCCCAAATAAAGTTTTGGGATGATTTAATGAAATATTAACAATAACTTAAAGATATTTCTATTTCAGCAATATAATGTTAATACTAGACTTAGGAAAAAAATACAAACTTGCCCACGAAATGGTCGTTCTGAGTGCTTTTTTCATAATTTTCTAAATGGGCTATTTGTCTCGGCCGTTAATGGGAAGGGTCGATTGCGGCTATCTACTATTTCATGTTAAAATATGTTTTTTTAAAACAAGATTTGTTTACAAGTTTGACAGTTATTCGCAAATAGGGTGACTACATTTCATTGGGGAAATGGCATGGTTAAAATAAATTGTTTTTGCGTGGGTTAAATATTTGGAGATTTACAGAAAGTCTTAATATCTTTATTATCCGCTATCTATTCGTTTGTTAAAGTTAATTTTTACATCAGTTGGATAAGTTAAATAATTATTAAAATATGTAAATGTGTGACTTCTATTTGTGTTGACTAAAAATCATGCAAAATTAGTTTGAGAAATTCTGTAAAATTATAAACTTTCTAATATCATCTTGATAAAATTTAAATTCAGCAATATTAAATAAAATTTGTATAAATTGAAAAATACTCTCAGACATAATCTTTGAAGACATTACTAAAAACAATATTTCCAACATCTGAAATACTCCTTTATGATGTATTAAATCCTATTTCATGGTTTATTAAAGTAAAGATTTTCTTTTTTACAAGGATAATTTTAATTTAATGATATTTGACTTAACTTTAGTCCAGTATTCGAAGTAATCATTTATTTCTATATTTACAAACAAATAAAATGAAAATTATTTACATCTGCATTTTTATGCTGATTTCTGGAATGATATATGTGATAACAAAAATATTACTTACGTATTGGGTTTTAATTGGTTATATTCTATTTGTTTTGTATGCTTGTCTGTTCATTTTTTTTAATGGTATTGGCGTGTAAAATATTTACATAGGTTAATATGATTTTATGATATAATAAATTAAAACTTTTCTGCGAGTGAACTCAAAACGCAATGAATAAAAAATATGTTAACAAATAAAATGGATATTCTTACATTTGATTACGGTATTATCTGTAACCATTTCGTTAAATATTTAATTACATAATTGCACAGGGTACATGCGAGGAAAACTATCCTCAATAGATTCATTTTAAAGCCAGAGCCGATATCATGAATTAACACAAATTGTCAAACGATGCTTACTATCACGTAACTATTGTCTCGCCACAGGCACGCCGATTGCCAATAAATCGCCGCCGAACTAATCGCTCACTATCGCTCGCGAAGATGAACACATTCGAGTAAGATTATTTCCGGACTCTACCATTACTTAGGATGCACGATGTTCATCTAACCACGGCCTTTCTGCAAACAAAGGATCATGTAACCGCATTGAATCTGTTCATGCATTGTAATCAAAGCTGACTTTTAGCATAAATCTTAACAAAATCATTGAGTCGTCTATAATATGTGCAAATAAGTTCCATTTTTTAATTTTTTCATTAAAAATCAGTCATATACAATAACTTAATAAATTAAAGTAATATGATTGTAAATGGGTACACTCGTAGAATGAATATCAAAAAGAAAATAAGTCTCTATTTGTTTCTTTTAAAAATTATAAGATTCAAAATTAAATGAAACTACGTGATGTAGTATTATTTCTATTTTCTTTAATTTCTTTACCACGACCTAGGTTTCGTTGTATTACATCTTCGGGTGGGCTATTAACAAAGATGTAAATCTAGGTCGTACAACGAAATCTAGGTCGTGGTAAAGAAATTAAAGAAAGTAGAAATAATACTACATCACATAGTTTCATTTAATTGTGAACAATTAATTTCTACAAAATTAATGCCAAATATATTCAAAATTACAAGAATTCATTAAAGTAACACAATGAAATACGAAATACAAATCGACTTAAAAATTATTTTCTCTTTCTAATTGAATTTTTACCATATTAAAAAATTACTTTTTAGAACCCTTTTGATTTCATAATAATTAATTCGGTTTGACAACATTGTCCACATGCTAATAGCTATATTTTGTAGTTTGGTTTACCTAGTTATTGATTACTTTAGCTAATGGCCTAATTTTTAAGAGTTCGAAGAAATGCCACATTTGTTTGGCAATATTCCATAAAAGGAACGTTTTCTAAAATACTATTTTTACCAACGGCTTTTGTTACTTTGAAAAGGGAAAAAATAATCATGTATTATGAACGTATTGAATTCAGGTTGGTAAAAATTGTACAATTTTTATGTTTAAATATTCAAATATCCTATTAAAATTCTAATCGCTAACTTCAAAAAGCAAAACCAATGCCTTTCCGGAATAATCGTCTTTTACATTCAATTCTATTATACGTAATGATGAGTAACGAAAGCAAGACAAACAAGTAAATTCCCTAATACAGTTATGATATTAAATATAAGATATATTAAACTACTATTTTTTCCCTTTATTGTACTAGCTGCATTTTTTTTATGGCATAATTACATGTGACAATGCCGAAAATAAGTTGTGAGGTGAGTGGCGATCTACCCTATTCCTTACTAATCCTATAATTGCAAAAGTTTATTTATTTATTTTCCTTTCACTTTATTAAGAAACTTGCATAATTATTCGTAATAAAATAGTTAAAAAATCTAGAAATAACATAGACTACTTTTCTGAGAAATTTTATCATAACGTTATAAACATAAAATATGTCTATTTAAAAACTGAAAAAGACACAAATGAAATAATGAAGCAATCTCGTAATGTCACAACCGTTAGACATGATTCTTTGAAACCCCACCAATGAAATATTAGGGATCAACAGAATCACTCTATATTAAATATTTTCTTGTAAATTAGCGACATTAATTCGAAACATTTTCGGTTTCATTGTTATGGGTTACAAATTCATGGAAATAAAGATTATATAGGTATAGAATTTCCATTAATAATTCTACATGGTGCTGCATATTTTAATTTCCCTCTATTAATAGGTAACTAAACCCCGAAGATGCGTAGTTGCTCTTAAAAGTTCTCTAAAGTTCTATGTCTTAGTTTTGTAATTTAATTTGATATTGAAATATATCGAATACCTAATTTTCAAATAACAGTATTTCCCTTTGGAAGTTACCCATTAATTTGCGGTTTTTATTATATGTTGGAATTTGCTATTAAAGATAACGCAAAAATCTAAAGGTATCCGTACATGACGGTTTTTAAAATTTTACATCGATTTTGTTAGTTTGTACATTTATCTGTTCATAATATTAAATACCAGTTAAATACAATTGAAATCTTTGAAAATAATAGACTTAAAATGGTACGATACATTGAATGATACTTATCCGCACTTTTTTCGTCGGTTAGTTATTACATTTTACATGTTTATTTTAAATATAAAGCAGTAATGTCCTTGTGTTTCATAAACTTGGAAATATTCACGGACTAATGAGAAAAATATATAATATTTCTAAATAAATGCTTCTCTGTTGACCTCTTCTGTTGATCCAGAGGGTCATTG
The DNA here is from genome assembly GCA_039881145.1 of Druceiella hillmani. NCBI lineage: Eukaryota > Metazoa > Arthropoda > Insecta > Lepidoptera > Hepialidae > Druceiella > Druceiella hillmani. Next base: position 8,501,821 of record JAYKKI010000076.1, read on the forward strand.
TCAACTTTGCTAGATAGTATTTTAAAAAGGGCATCTGTTTTTTAGTGTTATTTTTTTCTAGCAACGCACCTTCAATTTTATTTTAATAAAAGTTCCATTACTAATTTGTTCAAAGTGCAGAATTTAAATTACTTTTTGGTAAATTAAATTTTTTGTACATTTATTTCGTGTCCTTTAATTAGAAAGAAAGTTCAGTATTAAATAAATTGCGTGTTAATTTGCAGTTTAATGTTTTGAAAATGGAGCATGAAAATAATAAACAAAAGTTGAATTTAGTTTATAGGATCTATGCAATAATACAATGGTGACAGCATCTGCGAAAAAAACGCCCTTATTCTGTATGTATGGGGAAGAATATTCTTTTTTTTCCAATTTCTGCTACATATTAATTGAAATCTCGATATGAAGTGGTTATACATTTATTCAGTATAAAAATTTGTAAATAAAAACAATAAGACTTGTCTTACAAGGCTTCCGTACAGATTTATATATTTATGAAGCTTTACTGTAAGGTTAAGAAACTATATATATATATATATATATATATATATATATATATATATATATATATATATATATATGTATATATATATATATATATATATATATATATATATATATATATATATATATATATATATATATAATTATAGATTTATTGCTATAAGGGTAAAAACTTACATCTATCCACGATGAATCAAGTGAGAAAACAAGTACTGTGGTAGACTATAAATAATTGTTAACTGTTAATTAAGGGCACTTAAAAATAAATTAAGGACCTGAAGAACCTCATTTTGTTTTTTAAGTAATACATTTATATAACAAATAAAAAATTAATCTATAAAGAAAAAAAACACAAGCAAAAACTTGTAATTTCGAGGATAAGCAAATAATAAGTGTGGTATGTAGAAATGATTTGTATTTGTTGCCTTTTTCATTGTAATTTCAGTTGACCTTTAAATTCAGGCAATGAGACATACGAAAGAATACATGGTAAAAGATTCTCTACAAAAACTGTTCTACACTGTGATGGTTTTTTTTGTTTTCAAAACATAATTCAAAGTCGTTGGCCTACAAAGCTTATTATTTACGTCAAAAGAATACAGGTGTGAGAGGATTATTAAAGATGGTATATAAAAATATACAAGATAGAGGCTGCGACACTTACGAATTTCCGAACATTTAAGTCGAGATAGATGCTCAGATACATAATAAATATTTTTTAAAGGTCGTGAATATGTGGGATATCAAAGTTTATATAGAAGGAAATCGAAATTAACCTGTAATGTAGTTTAATTCTTATTTGATAAATGTGCATCTGAGCATAACTTTATGTTAAATATTTATTGGTACATTGTATATTCAATAAATTATTTTTAAATATAAATATTATTTTTCACTGTGCTAGTAGATTACCTAGAATATATTTCACAGACGTAAAACATATATTTTTTAATTCGTCAACATAAATTGGCCAAATTGATTTAAACTGGGATGGTAAGGTATTTCGCTCGATGCGACTGAGAGAAAAAAATTATTTATTCAAAACTTTGATATATGAGCGCTTAACTTAAACAAATTATTTTAAAATGCATTATTTAAATTACACTTTAAAATTATAAGGATTTATTTTCTCTAGAATTCTTAAAACCATGAAACCACGGTCCCCCTATAATGAAGGAGCCAAAGCAATTTACATCGTAGGGAGCAAGTGTGATACTTTAATCTCTTCGCGTTTACGAAACAAATCTAATTAGGTACTAAGTTATTTTTTCTCTCTTTTGCGCATGTACAAATAGAACAATGGATAATAGAACAGGAGAATATCTTTTCTGCTCACCGCTACCTTCACGTCCACTTCGAACTGGCTATGCAGAATACACATAATATATTATCCTTTTCTAGTAAGACCATCGTCTACTGAAGGTATGGTCGTACCTCTATGATAAATAATTCATTAGTAATTATAGCGTAGAAAGCTAAAAAATACAAAAAAAGTGTATCATTCTTGAACACTTTAGTATTCAAGTGTATACTCAGTGAGAAAATATCGTTAACATTTTTACAAAAATGTTGTTAAATCCTTCCAAAACTGTTATTTTTTTGCTATTGACTTGCTGCCCAGCAGTTTTTTTTACAAAGTTTTGCATTAAGCTAAAATCAAATTATCGTAATGATTATACTCTACTCTACAAAAGTTAGTCCTTTGGCCCTTAGTTTAAGTTTAAAAATAATTATTTTATGTTAATATGTAAAATATGTAAAAATAATTAGGCCTTATTTTATTCAGTCAAAAACATTCGAGGACGAGAATTTAACATAAAGAAGTATGTTAAAATAATATTAATTTATTCACATAATAAAAATTAAGTATTAATTAATTTTTTTGTGCCTTTAAATCATGGTAACCTTATGCCCAACTTGCAGTATTTTCTAAAGTACTAGGAATGTGTGGGAACATTTGACAAATAGCTATAAAACAATGACGAATAGGACAATACGTTCACAGAAAAATTCCATACAATCGAAAAACCAATACATAGTAATTTGTATAAATATAATATAGCAATCAGTAATGAACTACTAAGCAGCTCTATGATCATATTTCTGAAGCGGTCAATGGAGCAGAAAAAAGTATCTAGACTGAATGGAGCAAAAAAAAGTATCTAGGTGCACCCAGTACCTCACAATAATGCTTTGAACAATGTGAATGCACGAAAGAAAGGCGAACGCCATAGAATAATAAATAAATTTTTAATAAAAAAATAAACATTGACATCATTCCCTCATGCAGCAGCCAGGAGCATAAAGGGCCACTAAACTCAGTACTGAGAGATTATTAACATAATGTTTTAATATTTAAAAAAAAAAATCATCATCAGAAGCAATTCCCTTCGGAGTTTAAAGGAATTACATCCGACCATGCCGATTATAAAATATGAGGAAGGATATAATACCCATGCATATAATAATACAAATTTTTTTTTAAATATTTTATATAAGTAGCTTCGTATGAAGACCAGATGGCTTTATTCGTTTTAAGTATACAACGGACCAAATAGTTAAATAATGTACGGATACATTCGGTATCTTGGAAATTCCGTATGACAAATCCCAGTACCTTGTAGACTTTCTGACAATTTTCCTCAAAAATGAAAATGTATGATTGTGAAATGTAAGATAATTGTCCATAATTAAACTCAGATCTCGCATAGTTGGAACCCTTTTGAGTGCAGCTCCACACAACTCATAACTACGCACAAAGGGGAAACGTAAGCGCAAGTATGTCATTATAGCACACTTGCTTATATTAAAATTTAGCTTGTTGCTCAGACTCCATTGGAATACTTAGTCAGTGTCGTATTCGAACAAGCTCACTATCGGATTGACTATTAAAACCTAAGAAAAGTTTTAAATCATCGGCAAAGAGAAGGCAACGAGCGGTCCTTCCAACTAGATGTCATTGCTAATAATTGGAGAGTGCATTCAAATTTGCACGTATTGTTTTTTTCGCAACGTTTTCTAGATAAAAATACAAGTTTACGTTTCGTATCCTCATATTCACCGCAAGCAATAAAAAAGTCATAAAACCGAGTACCACTCGACAAGAGATCATGACAGGCGACTCCCAACTTCTTATCTCGTAGGCAGGCTGTATGAGTTAATGCCGACAGTTTAATGAAAATATCTGCCGTAATTTAGTCAACTCGCCAAAGAAATGACACTCGGCAAAAGATGAAGATTTCAATAAAGTAAGAAGACGTTTTGCAAATTCATCAAGTAAGACTACACTAAAGTTTTACTTAAAAAAGAAACTACGAAAATAAGACTACGCGAAGTTATATAGTTTCCTTTCCATAGAAAATATTTGTAATTTACACTATTTGTGGATAGTATATTTAAATCTTGAATGCAACTTCGCGTCTGCCATCACCTCAGGGATTAAATAATTGACATAGTTTTAATCAAAAATACATTTTTTGCACTTGTACTATTATTGTTGTCATTATATTTAGTGGCACACAACATGACAAAATTTAAGGAATAACTTTTTGAAGTTCTTTCTTTTATTAACTTTTAAAGAAAACGCATTTTCTTACTTCATTTTACTATCGGCTAATTAATACTGCAGATTTTAGGGTTGCTTTTTTGAGACTATTTCTCTTTTTCGTATTATTATGTTGTTTCTATTTGCACAAGAATTGTTGTCGTTTATAGTAATATTCAAGGTGTTTTCTGGCTGTGCATTTCGATTTTGGGTATCTAGCAATTTGCTTCTTTACATTATTTTAACAAATCATTTCCTTCTCTCGTATTCGGGCTATTATATAATGTATGAGTCGATTTAAATACACTAAATTGAAGTTTGAGTGAATTTGAACAAATCGAATTAAAGAGAAGAAAAATTTACTTTTGACATCTGCTCTGCGTCGCTTCTAAAGAAAATGACGAAGTTGAGTACATTTAGTCTAGTGGATAAATATTTTATGCAGTTCCTCTACGCTCTTCTTGGGAAATTCAAGATAATATTATAATTTTGAAATAATTTCATAGTCATTCAGACAGGACTTGACAAGATTTCCACTTCACTTTTAACCTTGCTGGAAAAGGTATGCGAGGGTAATTTTAAGATTCTTCTAGTTTCACTGGAAAAACAAGAATATTTCCCCCAATGGATGTTTTCTTCTATTTCATGATGAGAGTAAAATATATATTCATTTTTTGAAACAAGCAGTTTTTTAGTTTGGAAATATTTTGTTTTCATCCTTATTCTATCGCGGCTTGGTTCATATTAAAATTGTTGACTGCATCGTACAGAGGAGGGGTAGGGGACATCCTCACTGCGAGGTATTTAAAATGCTGTATCTCACTGTTAAGTGGAATGTTTTTGTTGCCGTCTTCCCATATTTGCTTATACCTATTCAAATTTATCGAATAAATTACCTTTTTATCAAATTACAATCCAACTATTTTCTTAAATTTTTTTTGTGTTGATATATAGACTCTATTTTTCCTTACACAATATTTCCTTTAGTTCCTCCCACCATTGTGAACATAAAATATTTCTGATGAACGTGAAAGTCCCATCCATTATAAAGTTCTAACCTAAATATATTTATTAAAGGGATTCCAATTACTCCCAAAAAACAAAGCTTTTAAAATTTTTTGGAAATTCACTTTCCAAATTAAATATCAGTAATAATATGAGTTGATTATTGGCAAAGTTTTCAATATGATCTTTTTTATAATTTCTGTTATAAGTGTGATTTGTTACGTTATTCTGATTAATATGAACTAAAAAATTAGAAGAAATTATAAATTATTTGCGAAATATACATACCAACATACGATACAAGCTTAGAAATTGTATCAGGGGCACAGTTTCCAAATTGATTTTACTAAATGATTCTACATTGATATTATATACTGAAGGTAAAACTCACAAAATTTTATAACAACGGTTAATTAAATCTCTGCATAAGACTATGATTTCGGTTGAAACATTTTATTACAAAAATAATTTTCTTACGGTTTATCCATTGTTCAATGCTTCAGCTATTTGGTCTATATCTACAATTAAGCTTAATGGAGACATAAACTGATTTTGAACGTACAATTTCTTATCAACTAAAAAATTTTAGTCATCATCTGACATAACTTTCTTCTTTTTAAAATCTATTCTATGTGAATATTAAAGGAAACACTCAAATATTGAATATATTTGGCGTTAATTTTGTAAAAATTCATTATTCACAATCAAATGAAATTAAATGATGTAGTATTATTTCTACTTTCTTTCATTTCTTTACCACGACCTAGGTTTCGTTGTATTACAACATCTTCATGTGAATAATACTACATCACGTAGTTTCATTTAATTGTGAATAATGAATTTCCACAAAGTTAACGCCATATATATTCAATTTATTCAATATATTCAATCTTTGCTAATATCCCACCTGAAGATGTTGTAATACAACGAAACCTAGGTCGTGGTAAAGAAATTAAAGAAAGTGGAAATAATACTACATCACGTAGTTTCATTTAATTGTGAAAACACTCAAAAAAAAAGAATCCACGAATGTAGAGGTGACAAACTGAATTCATAACGTATTTCATCGTTTTCTTTATGCAAGCATATATCTAAGTCGTTCATTTCTTGGGTGTTACTTTACAAATATCACACCTAGCAGATGACGTTCTGTTTAACACACATCGAAATTTTATCCTCCATCGTAGTCAGTTGCAAACAATGCCGGATATTGAAAGCGAGTTTGTATAATGTGAAAGTTGTCGAATACAAGGAAGCTATCTTTTCTTTAAGGTAAGATTCCCCATTTTTAGATACAGTAGAGCTTTCTTCACAAATTGAAAACGAATAGGTTTATAGCATCTCGTAGAACAGGGACCGGGATTTTCCCACAAAACATTGGTTTCATTATCTGAATGTTTTACTAACTGCAGAGGAACGTAAGAAGTTAGAAATAAACTACTATCATCATCTAAATTAATATCCAAGAAAGACTGTTTGTACTTGCTACGACCAAAACCCCATTTCTAAATTAAAGTTAAATTAACTGACTCTAGTGGAATATTATTTAAAACAATTTTGTCCGACTCTAAGATCCGCGAAGCTGCGTGATCTGTGAAATTTTTCACCTCGATCTCGGCTTTTGATTCCGTCACTACCATATTGCTAGGGTAGTACATTTTTTTACTTTTTAAAATACGTGATAGGATGGTAGAACTTTACTAGAAGTCTTACTATTGACAAAGTTAACTATCAACGAATATTGGTGTTTTGTAAGCTTAACCATCACAAAAACAGATAGAATTTCATCCGCGCTAATATTTGTCGATGTTGACACATCGAAACTGTTAAGTAATGTACTAACTACTGAATCTTCAAACGGAAATAATTTCGTTGACCGTATACGTTTCGATTTTTCGCTAAGATAACTGAAATTGTTTAGTGAATTGTCCGAAAAGAAAAACACACGGTTTAATGAATATTGTGAAAATCTCGTAGACGTGACAGGAAAAACGTAGCCATTTTAGAGTCAATTATTTATTCGTACTAAAATGTATTGTAATTTCGTATACTTAATTTGAAACGCTGCAATATTTCTAATATATCAATTATCAAAATTATTAGATTTGATTAGATTAAAATGTTTGATCCGATTTTATTAAAAGTTTCCTAAAAGAATAACTAGTAAGTGAAAATTTTTAATTAATTGTCATTTGGTCAAATTAAATAAAAATATAAATAGGGCGATAACATAAACATCACTAGGTCCATCATACTTATTGTATGTGAACTTCGGTCAACTTAATTTGGAAATTTAGTTGAAAAACGATCACGATTTCTTAAATTTAGTTAATAGATGTACCTCCCTTTTATTTTTACACGTGTAAATTTTACAAACTAACTTAATAATATTTCTTTAACCATATCGAAACTATATCAAGTACATTACGATGATGAAGTCGGAATTCACCCCTAACAGGCAAAACAAATTTTAATTGAATTTCAAGGTTTCATCTCAAAGAACTCTTCACATTTAACCTTTATCTTCAAAGGTAAAAAGAACCCTATCTCCATAGTCGAACATTTTTTTATTGAAATAAGTAAAATTTAATAATGGCTTACAAATACGAATATAAACTTGAAAAGGCCCAGTAAATTTTTTTTAATTATATTTATCTAAGAAGAAAATATAATTTAGTCAATCTAATTTAGCATTACTCGCAAAAAGGCGAGTTACTTTTGAATCTGGCAGCTATTCAAGAAAAAAAAGTAATGACGAACATTTTAATTCAAAATTATTATTAAATTATTGCAACAAACTACTAAGAGAATATTATAACTTGGAAAATAAAACTAAGTGAAGTAGAAACGAACGAAATATCTTTAATTAAAGGAAATATTAGTTGCGAAGTAATCCTATGTATCTGAAATAAAATTTTAATACACTAATTTTACAACAACAATTTAGTATTTCTTAATAAATTAAAGAAATCTATGCAGTGAATGCTTAAAAAATACAGCATTCATCCTTTTTTTAAATCTTTCATGTGACTACGACAGACCAAAGAGGGTATTATGTTGATCAGTCTTTGTATGTATTTATGTATTTCTGTGGGTATGTCCGTAAGTTAACTTGTCGAGTAGGGATGGAAAATTTTATTTGAACAAATGAAGTTACTATAGAATTATTTTAACTTTCTGACTTTTTTTAGTTAGTTGAGATCACCATCGATTCAATATGGTGATTGGGTTACGCCATTTTTATCGACTTTAAAAATAAAATTAAAAAGAAAAAAAGATATGTGCATATATACCCGCATATATATATATATATATATATATATATATATATATATATATATATATATATATATGCATATATTTATTCTATATTCTTTTATGAGGGAGTTCTAATTTCGGGTATTTAAAATTTTGTAATAAAATATGCCTCGCTTAAAGAAATTAAATTTATTTAAATTTAAATATTAGTTTTCCGCGCAGAATCTTTTCTTAAATTTACTCTTTTCTCAACTAATTTTACCTCATCTTGAATTAAGATATTAAATATCTTCACAGCTGAAAGTTTTCCTATCAAATTATTTATATATTATTAGCATATTGGCTAAGTATACACGTGTACACGTGGGTATACTAATAAGGTTACGTCGGTTTCTATTAGAATAAACCATTAAGCAAATAGCCAGTATGTGGTTGTAACAGAAATCCATAATTTTATTGAAACGAGGAATTATGAACTAAACACCAAAATTAAAATGCCTATTTTATCAGAAAAAAAATCCACGCTTTCTCTAAAATATAAAAAGATAATCCGAAATAAAGCAGGCAGGAAGTATTTTCCCGTAAAATGTCACCATTACTCAACTGGCTCCGGGTGTTACCAATTAATTTGAAAATAATATCATGTATCGATTTGCCTTTCAGATTAATTTTCGATTCTGATTGCAAATTATTAAAGTCATTTGCCCGTTGCAAATCTTCAGGTTACAAATTTTGAATTAAAAATTTGTGATAAGGACAATTTTTTCTAGTGTCATTATCATACGGCTAGCAGCAAAATGTTAAATGTTGGGGTCAATATCTAATTATGTGAAAGGTGAATGTATAAGTTTTTATAAACTATTAGGTTATGAAAATTTTCGTAACCCAGTTAATCAAAATTTTCAAAACCTATTAATCATTAATTATAAGAATTTGGCGATTTGGTTTTCTTTATTACTGAAGTATTTTCATTATTCTTATATTAAGTAAATTAGGGATATTGGAGAGCATTTTTATGCACTTTTATAAATTTTATCATATGTATCAATAAAATGCGAACAAAGGAAAATATTTTTAAGTGAAATATTAGCTATAAATATATTTTTTAAATAAATACTGAGGTTTTAATAATATTTCCTCGATAACCTACCATATAATACAGCCACTATTTATTTAGTTCCTTTTTCTGATAGAAAAATAGAGAATTATGATAATAAATATAATATGTATTCTAATCTATTACATTTAACTGGACAAGAAACCATATTTTGTTATCTTCTCTGTAAACTAACAACTTGTGTGTATTTTTGATCTGGAATTTATACCAAGAGATGACGACTCATGACTAATCGTTCTCAATATGTGCCTCGAGCAGGAAGATTATCAAAACGTTTGGTCACTTTTCATCTACTTTCCCGCGATGAGTAATATCCGAATATACCTTGCAACTACTCATTTATAACATTAGTCCATAGGAATATAAAACAAATGTATAGCCATACCACAGATCCTATTTATACATATATAAAAGCCAAGAAATATTAAAGGGTCGCCTAAGGGTCATGGATTTCCTTTCCATAACCAACCACAGGGTTATTCTCTTTCTCTTTCCTTATGAGTTATGGTTGAAAAGCTCGTGAGTGATTGAATGCACAGGCATTATACATGGATTATCATTACACTTCTTGAGATCTTGTATTAAATTACATTTTACTTATCTTTAGCTTTCTCGCAATCTAATATTATTTCACGAGAAAGACGTGTTTTTGACTCGTTAATATTAATTGAAAATATGTGCCACACGATCGAAAAAGTCAATTATAATTTAACCTTAAACATTATTAGGCCCTTTCATTTTACCGGTAGTTGTATATCGTTGTATATTTAATAAGTAAGTTAAAGTTGCATAAAAACACCTCGATGAAACTATAAACCACATGAAAAAATTATTTGGCAAGATAGCCAAATCAAGTTTGCGATGATTTAATGAAAAATCCATTTTCCTCTTCCGGCGATGTAACGTCAATACTACATCTTGGAAAACAAAGTTGCCGCCGGGAAGGTCGTTGTGATTGTCATTTCATAACTTTCTAAGTTAGCGTTTGCCGCCGATAATAAGAGTCCTTTACGGCGGTCGTAATATATTTCGAACGTGATCACATAACATAGTTATAATAAACACTGCTTTTCTATGTCAAATTATGGTATTTTTGTAACCCGTTTTTTTTTAAATTGACAATTTTGCTCATATGAGGTAACTCCTTATAAATAGGAAACTTATGTAGTTTAAATACACGTTTCATGGGAATATGCAATCACTAGTGTTCTAAAGAACTACCTTAATATTTTCTTTTTTTTACATATATCTTGAAAAACTGATTTTTACGTCAGCCATATAATTCAAAAAGTTGAAAAAAATAAATAAATTTGTGCCTTCCATATGTGATGGCACAAATTTGATGAAGTATTAAATTGAAATAGTCTAATGTAGTAATTGAAATAGTAAATAGTAGTAACGTAAGCTTTCTCAAATATCCTTGATAATCGCAATTTTAAATTTTACCAATTACATTTTAATTTTTGACAAAGAGAAAAATTATCTCAAGTGAAACAGCTTAATGAGTAGGTGTAAATTTTAAGGCATTAATAAAAAACAGTATTTTCGATATATGAAAACAATCGTTTATATTGACATATTATGTTCTCATTCATTGTTTCTTAAGATAAACCGTTTCTTTGTTGTTAAGATAATTTTCGACCTATCCAAATTTGATATAACTTTAAGATTTGAAGTAATCATATATTTTCATATGTACTGATATAAGTGAAAATTTTTGTTTGTTCAGTCTAATCTCTTGTAAAACACGTATGAACTCAAAAACAAAATTATATTAGTTTTTTGAAATTTCTAAATTCTACCTCATCGCGCTAGAATTAATAAAAGTAGGACAGTGGCAAAGTGCAAAAGATTTTGGTTTCCTTTGTTCGTTTGCTTGTTTTTATTTCTGAAACTATACTTTCAGTTAATTAAATAAAATATTAACTTTTTCTAGTTAATCAAGTACATATAATTACTAAAAATTATTAATATTAAAATCTAGCAAACTTAACTTATCTAGGATTATTTGATGTAATCTTTCGCATTTTTGCTTGCCTACCATATTTGTATTAATTCTAACTTCTAAATACACAAACAATTTACATAACTATTTTTTAGTTATTGTAGCTTTTGATCTTTTATTTCTCATAGTATTTCAACTTTTTTAATTAGAAATATTATTTTTACTATATTGCCTTCATTTTGTGGTACTTAGGGTTCCGTACTTAATAGGAAAAAAGAACATTTATAAAATCACTCACCTGTCTGTTTACACACCTCTTGATTATAGAATTTTGAAATTTGACCGTTAATAAAAAATATTTACCTATCTCAATTAAACTGTGATTCATAAAATTCATTAGTTAATTAGAGAAAAAATTATTTACTTCAAAACAAATTATTGCCATAGTGTGAGATATCCTTTGAAAGGTTTAGTTATAATGATCTCGATATACGCTAGCCGCATGATAGTGAGACTAGAAATATATACAATTTTTTCATATTTCTAGTTACTGTATCTACAAAGATGTATCGAGAAATATGCAAAAAAGCTTGAGTAGCCAGCATAGCAGCGTATGGTGAAGCTTTATCACGGTCAGCTTAGACTTTTATACCTCTAGTCACTTTGGTAATAGTTTCTCGTCCTGACAGGTCAGTGACTTGGACGAAAGCATCTATGTGGGACACAAATATCCTGATAACATTACAAAAAATGTTATTTACCATACCTGTTTATAATTATAAATGGCCTAATTTGTTAAATAGATCCTATGGTTTTACGCCTACAGAAGATAGAGCTGGCAAATCATTTACAATTTTTCTCCTTTGTCTTACCGATTTTTTGAGAAACCATGCTTTATAGAAAATTTAAAGTAGGCTCAGTACTATAGTTTATTAATTCACATATTTAACAAAAAAGGAAAGTAAAAGGAAATTAAATTAGGATTAAAAAAAATGAAATTAATGTCCTAAAATTTATTTTTTCTCATTTTATTACGTGATATACGTGAAGTCTCATTTGAAAAATTTTGTCATGAGGAATGTAAAAATATTTCTTTCAATATTTTTAATTGCATATTAAAAAAGTTTTTAAAATATCCTCAAATGGAAAATTTCACCCCTCTCTTCCTGGAACGGCTGAGCCAGAAATCATGAAAAAATGAAGTTGTTATGTTTGGCTGCATGATTATCATTTTCGAAATATGTTTATGTTTGGCTGCATGGAAAACAATAACCATTATCCTAGACCTTATCATTTTCGAAATATGCATCACACTTGTCGATTGTGACTACATAATATGTTGTGATATAATTACTTTGCAAAAAATAATTATTTGTAAATATTTCAACAAAAGTGCAAGTTTACTCATGCTCCAGAGAATAGTTTTAAATTTAAAGAAGAAAAGAAATAACGGTACACTTACTGTAAATAAACAAACAACTCATTTGATATCACCAATCTTGGTTAATTTGGGAAGAAATACACTAATTGTGATTTTAAGGAACATCGACTTTTATAACACCGAAAAAGTTAGCTGTGTTTTCAAAATTGACTGATTGTTTACTAAATGGTATAGTTGTATTGCTATAATATTTATGATAACATAACAAAAAACAGACGCTAAAATTGAAGTATAGTTTTCATAATCTCCTTTGCTACATGTCATATTTTGAAATTCTAAATTTTGGCTCCGTCGTGATCGGTTAAGTAATGATTACTCATCAACTTGCTATGACATTTTGGTAGACAATATTCTTAATTTATCATTGTATTAGCTGAATCCCAAAGTTACATCTGCGTTATCTAATTATGCTGCCCTCCTCCTGTCCATGGTTACTAAACGCCTTCGCTTGGATTATCAAATCACATCTGTCGTTGCGGTCAATGGTATATCCGTGGAAATACTCAAAATTATTATTCAATTAGTAATGTATCCGATTACACTGAAGTTTGCGTAATTTAAAAACTATTATATATTACGTTTATTGAAAACTATATATCAATACGTGTAGACCAAGTAGGGCTTTTTAAGCATATTACGCGCACGGAAGAGTATGAGATTTGGCACTTTATATACCATATGTATTACAAATACATTAATTATATATTACAAACAAATTAAAAAAGTTATTGTTTACGTTCATCCTATCAATGTCAAACACATAATAATCTATGGTCAAATAGCTGCATAGAGAAATGATTGCCGCTAAAGAATTTATAAAATGTCAGGTTGACTGAATGAGTTTCATATAAACGAATAACGTTCAAATTTAAAAATTTAATAAATTACGAAGTCAGGGTGACCGCTTTAGAAATTCATTAATCACAACTAAATGAAACTACGTGGAGTAGTATTATTTTTACTTTATTTAAATTATTTACCACGACCTAGGTTTCGATGTACATGTATTAGGAGATATTTCGTGTTTTATTCAAGTTTTTGTTATGTAAAAAACTTAAGGACCTTTTCGTTTTGGTGAAACGTTTCTTAGTTTTTATACATATTTGACGATCTTTTCGTTTTTATTTTTATTCTCAGATGTACGTTTTTCATACTTTATGCAGCAAACAGCAATTATTTGATAATATATTCAAGCATTTTCATATATTTATTCATGTGCATTAAGATAAATCGAATAAAATAAATGTTATTTACGTGAATTATTAGGCAATTAAAGTTTTTTTACCCATGTTTAAGTACTAGCTTTAATTATATTTCCTCTACTACTTGTCATACAATACTGCTACTATTTATTTAAGCCCTTTTGTTCATTGAAAATTGTTATCCAGGGAAAATAGAGAATTATGATTGTAAATGAAATATATATTCTTATCTAATACACTCAACTAAATTAAAATCTATATTTTTTTGCCTTCTTTTTAATTTTTATATATCTTTTTGTATATAATTTACTTCCGGAATTTGTACCTTTATCAAGAAGATCATCATGTTTGGTCCATTTTCATATACGTTTCGCGATGTATCACGTTCGTAAGTATCGTGCAGAAACTCATTAATAACACAAGTCCACAGAGATTCAAACACAAGTTTCTCCCCAAACCACAGTAGGTATTTTTGGCAATAATTTTGTAAATGCTAAGATCGTTGCTATACGTAAAAGGCAAGAAATACCAAAGGGTTATATATATTATATCACGTATTTCATTTCTATATCCACTGACAGGATTTTATCTTCATCTTTTCTCTGTTGAGTTATGGTCCATAAGCTCGTGAGTAACTGGAATATATAGGCATTATTCATGGATTATCATTATACTCATTGATTTCTTGCCCTAAATTACATTTTATCCACCTCTGGGTTGTCTCATAAACTAAAATCACGCCTCATAATAAACGTATCTTTGACCGTTCATCTTAATTAAAAATCTGTGTCCGAAGTTCTTATGATCGAAAAAGGAGACTACAATGGAAACTCAATCCTTATTTATATCTCCTCCATTTCATCAACAGTTGGACACAATTGTCTTTATCTTTAAAAAGTAAGTTAAAGTTTTATAAAATATAATCTATTGTTTTATATTCCTCAATAAAACTACAAGGCACATGAAAATATTATTATATTGCCAAATAAAATTTGGGATGATTTAATGAAATATTAACAATAACGTTAAAGGATTATTTTTTCGGCAAGGTAATGTTAATGCTAGACCTAGGAAACTAAACTTATCCACAGGATGGTCGTTATGAGTGTTTTTTCATAACTTTCTAAGTGGGCTATTTGTCTCGGCCGCTGAGAGGAAGAGGCCGTTGCGGATGTCATTTATTATGAACATGATCACATAAGTTAATATATTAAAATCCACCATATCATATTGAAATATGTTTTTTAAAACAAGTTTTGTTCACAAATTTGACAGTTTTTTCGCAAATAAGTTAACTACTTTTAAATAAAAAAATTGTGTAGCTGAAATAAATGGTTTATGCAAAGGTTAAATTTTTGGAGTTTGAAAGAAATCTCTTAATATATTCTTTTGTCGACTATCCGTTCCTCAAAGTTAATTTTTACGTCAGTCCCATAAGTTAAACATTAAAGAAATATTTAATGTGTAACTTATATCTGTATTGGCTATAAAATCATGAAATATTAGATTGAAAAAATTTGCAAAATTATGAGCCTTTTAATATCATCCTGATGATCGCTAGTGTTAATTTCAACAAAGGTTTTAAATTTGTACGTAAATATTGGTCTTCTTACCTATTTTATTGTGCCTTATTCAATCCTATTTCATTGTGTCTTTTTTCGAAGGTAGTTTTCAATTTAATGGTATTTGACTTAGCTTTAGCGTTAGATTCCAAATAATAATTTGTTAATATTTATATATATATATAGTGCGATATCAAAAAATATTCTTTTTCTTATTATATTTTTAGAAAAATTATAAAATATATCTCATGGTGCTGAAATTTATAAGAAAAAAACAGTGATGAAGTGTAAAATATGTTTGTTCTCTTTTCGTTTATTTGTTTGCACTAATTTATTGAACCGAATTTTCAATTTCAAAATGTATTTTTTTATTAGAAGTCCCGTGCTTTGACAAAGACTTTAGTTTTTTATTTTTAATATATTATTATTCTGTAATTTATAGAATGAGAAAAGTGATAAAAAATTTAACAAAAATTGGGAATACTACTAAAAGTTAAAGACAGAGAGTGGCGTCTTAATTGACTTAACACCTTGAGCCGCCAATATAACCTCGTCATTAACAACTTATGTCGTTTGGTGAACGGAATAGAGGTGGTTAGTAACCAGAGAGGGGGAAGGGATAACATATCTAAGATAATTCTACGGAGGTGAAACCAAGGCACACATATAAGTTTTTATGCTTTAGCTTACGTAGTGGGTTTTGATTGTTTATATTCTTCCTTTCTTGTGTGCTTGGTGGTTCTGTTTTTTTATTAATAGTATTAACATATTGACAGGGATTAATTTGATTTTCCTATATAATGGATTAAAACTTTTCTGCGGATAAACTCAAAAAGCAATTGAATATTTAAAAAATATGCATAGTTTATACAGAAAATTAACGTTGTCCAGTTGTTTATCATGTCACGACCAATTTTAATATTACGAGTAGAAAGAATGACGCGTTACATAAAAAAACATTTAATATATTTCTCAATCTACTACTTATCAAATGGAGCTACAAAATATGTAGATGGAATGAATATTTTCCAATTTTTAATAAAAAAAAATACTAACAAATAAAAGTGACATTCATACATTTAATTACGGTATAATCTGTAACAGCCTCATTATCGGGGCAAACTAGTCTCGATAGAATAATTTTGAAGTCATAGATGTTAGAATCACAAAATAGATAAATCCTTAAACGATGCTCACTATCAACCCTTGTTTCGCCACAGGCACGCCGATTACCCATGAAACATCGCCAAAAAAATTTCTAATTATGGCTCGTGAAGATAAACACATTCGAGTAAGTTTATTTCCGGAGTCGACTATTATTTAGATGCACGATGTTCTTTTAATCACGGCCCTAACGCAGACAAATGATCATGTAACCACGTTGAATACGTTTATACATTGTAATCGATGCCGAATTTTTGCAAATAATAATGAAAAGAATAACAAACAAGTCATTAAATTGTTTATAATATATACAAGTAAGTTGCACTTTTTAATTTTTTCATCGAACATTAATTACATAAGATAATTCTATGATATTACAGAAATGTGATTTTAAATGGGTTCACTCATAGAATGAATGTCAAGAAGAGAACACGTCTTTATTTCTTTTCAAAATTACAAAAATTTATTTAAGTAACACAGTAAAATACAAAATACAAATCGGTTTAGAAATTATTTTCCCTTTGCAATTCAATATTCACCATATTAACAAAATTATTTTAAGAAGCATTTAGATTTCAGTTAGGAGTATAAAGGGCCACTAAAGTCAGGATCGAGGGATTATTAACATATTGGTTTAACAATTTTGAAAAATGTATAATCAAAAACAATTTTCTTCGGAGTTGATGGAAATTACATCCGAACATACCCATTATGAAATCTGAAGAAAATAAGTAAGAATAATACCCATGCATTTTATGATACAAAAACCTATTAATTTTTTTTAATATTTTCTCGGTGAGGATAAAAGTAGCTTCATGTATGAGGATAAAAGTAGTTTCATACGGAGACCAGATGACTGCATTCGATTCTTATATATTATGGGCTACATCATTAAATAGTATTATGGGTTATGGGCTACATCATTAATAGTGTAATGATATATTCGGTCTTTCAAAAATCGTGGGAATTCCGTATGACAAATCCTAGCACCTTGTAGACGTTCTGATAAATTTCCACAATATGAGTGAAGATGATTGTTCATGATTTCACCCAGTTCTCTCATAGTCCCTCTTAAGTGTAGCTCCATCCAGTTCATAACTAGGTACAAGGGGGAAATGTAAGCAATAGTATGTCATTATAGCACACTTGCTTACACAATAAAATGCAGCTTATTTTTTTTGTATAAATTCTACTTGTCTTTTTTTGAGTAAAATTACATAACTACCAAAGAAAGTTAATGTAGACAAAAGACGATAATA
This sequence comes from Druceiella hillmani, assembly GCA_039881145.1. NCBI lineage: Eukaryota > Metazoa > Arthropoda > Insecta > Lepidoptera > Hepialidae > Druceiella > Druceiella hillmani. The sequence goes on from JAYKKI010000076.1 coordinate 8,519,822, forward strand.
TATGTAAAAGAAATGCGAAGTTACAGAGTTTCCTTTTAATTTAGAGTACTTACAGTTTACACTATTTGTCGATAGTATATTTAAATCTTAAATATAAATAACTTTTCCGTAAGCATATTGTGTACTGAAGATATAGTCGTGTCTTTATGAGAAATATCTAATTCTTTGGTAATAAAAGCGTAGAAAGCAAAAAATACGCAAAATTTGATCACTCTTGAACACTTTAGTATCCAAGTATATGCTTGTATACTCAATGAGAGTATAAAATTGCTAACATAAAAAATATTATTAATTTTCTACCAAAACTCCTTTTATTTTGCTCTCTACTTCCCGAAATTATGTTACACACTGTTGCGTTAAACCAAAATCAATTTACCGATATAACGATTGTGTTCTACTCTTTAAACCTTAAAATAGTCAAAATTCAAGTTCAAAATTCTAGTTCAAAATTTTATACTAAAATATAAATATATAAAAACAATGAGGACACTATATTTTTTTCTCAAAACATCAATGACGCAATTTTCATATATATAAATCTGTTCATGTTACATTAATTTATTAAAATTTGGAAAAATGTTAATAATTTATTAGTACATTAATACATATTTTTATCGCAATATTTTCTAGATAATTACTACTACTACTAGCCCACCCTTGGCATGTCTGCCATTAGGTGGCGCGCCGACCAGTAGAGAAAAGCTGTTTTGTAGGCAGGGTGATCATCAGGGGGCGCCCTCCTCTCCCAATCATCAAGGTAGGGCTTCATCTTCGGACAAACGTGGAGATGGTCAAAAGACATTCCTGGACGACCACAGAGCAGGCAGGCATCGCTCCCCAGGACACCAATACGTTTCAGGTGGCACGCCAGGTAGTCGTGGCCCGTGGCACACCGGAAAGCTGCGACACTGACAGCTCTGGGTAGGTCGCGTCGAATAGGCGAATCAATTAGACAAGCTCAGTTCTTTCCGTGGGCGGACTGTGTGCGCCGAGACTTGATCCAGGCATGTAACGCTCTGCAGACGGCCGACTTAGAGGATGAAAATGACGGAGAGCAGATGGGCTGCTGTAGAGTCGTTCCGTGTTTTGCCAGTACGTCGGCTTTTTCGTTCCCCTCTATCCCGACGTGGCTCGGAATCGGCTGCAGAGTAAGTCGAAAGCCAGCATTCACCAGGTTGGACAGTCTGGCACGACAGAGTTGGGTTTTGGGACAATCTGTGTAGCGGTTGGTGGAGAGTGCCAGAATAGCTGCCTGGCAGTCGATGAGAAAAACCACGCTTTGTGATGTTGTAAGACGCTCCAGTTACCCGGCGGCCTCGTATATCGCTGCAATCTCTCCATCGTAGTTGGTAAGCGGGGAACCGACGGCAACGGAGCCCTCAAATACTGTAGATGTAAAACCTGCTCCGGTATTCCCTGTGTTTGGCATCGACGAGCCGTCACAGTAAATATGCAACCAGTCCTGGGAGGGATACCTGGTGTGAATAGTCTCCAGGGCAGCCATTCTCAGGGCAACATCAATTGGTTGGTGTTTTTCCTAGATAATGATGCAAGTTTATCCTTTATAAGCTTATATTCACCGCAAGTAATAATGAAGTCATAAAACAGAGTATCTCTCAACGAGAGATTATGAAAGGCAATTTACTACTACTTTTCTCGGACGACGCAGGTCTCCATGAGTCATGATCGATAGCTTAATGAAAATATCTGTCCAAACTTAGTTAATTCTTCAGAAAAATGACACTTGACAGAAAATGAAGATTTTACAGAAATTAAAGAGATATTTTGTAAATTCCTAAAGTAAGATTAAATTTTATATTTATACTGTACTATATACAAAAATTTAATAGCATTACTTACATATAATACTTTGCATAAATACCACTTGTCTTTTATTTTTAGTAACGTAGGTACATCTTTTATTTGGGATAATGTAGGCAATCTACAAAACAAAACCAAAGTTAAATAGTTTCCTTTCCATTCGATATATTCAGAACTTACACTATTTGTCGATAGTGTAAGTTCTGAATATATAGAATGAAAAGGAAACTATTTAACTTTGCATTAATATATTTAAAGCATTTAAATATTAAATTACCTTAGAGAGGAAACAATGGAAATATTTTTAATCAAAAGGAGATTTTCAGCACTTTGTGATATTATGTCATCACATTTAGACGCACATAATATCGCAAAATATATAGTATACCTTTTTCAAGTTCTTTCACCGTTTTTTTTCATAAATTTTAAAGAAAACGCATTTTGTTACTTTCTTTTTTTGCTCCGTTTATTTTTGCTCTAGATTTTACAGTAGTTTTTTGAGACTAGTTCTCTTTTTCTTATATCTTATATCGTCTGAATTTACACAAGAATGGTTATCGTTTGTAGTACTATTCAAGATATTATTTTCTCGTTGCATATTTAGATTTAGGGCATCAAGTAATTTGCTTGTTTACTATTTAATTTTGCAACATTACTTAAACAAATCATTTTCTTCCCTCGTATTTGAACTATTTTAAAGTAGTGTGACTCGATTTAAACAAACTAAATTGAAGGTTGAGTGGATTTGAACAAATCGAATTAAAGATCGAGCTTGTTTAAAGTATTTATACTTTTCACATCTCTTCTACATCGCTCCTAAAGAAAATGACGAAGTTGAGTACGTTTAGTCTGGTTGATTAATATTTTACTTACTTTCTCTACGCTCTTCTTGGGAAATTCAAGGCATTATAATAATTTTAAAATATATTTCATAGTAGTTCAGATAGGGCTCGACAAGCTTTCCACTCAAGTTTTAATCTTACTCGAAAAGGAATGCGAGCTAATTTAAAGATTCCTAGATTTTCACTGGAATAACAAGAATATTTCCCCCCAATGGGTGTTTTCTTCTATTTCATGATAAGTGTAAAATATATTTTCATTAAAGGCGCCGGCCTAAATCACGTCGCTTTTTAGTTTGGAATTAATTTTGGGTTCATAGTTCTTCTGTCGCGGTCTGATTTGAATTAAAATTGTTGACTGCAATGTACGGGGGAGGGCTAGGGGTCGTCCTCACCGCGGGATATTGAAAATGCTGTATCTTATTATTAGGTGGGATGTTTTTTTGTGTTCGTCTACCCATATTTGCTTATACGTATTTAATTTTTTCGAAGGAGTTAACTTTTTATCAAATTACAATCCAACTATTTTTCTTAATTTTTTTTGTTCATATACAGGCTATATTTTTTCTTACGCAATATTCTCGCTAATCTAATTTCTCTCATCATTCTGAACATAAAATATTTCTGATAAGCATGAAAGAACCCAATAATTATAAAGTTCAGAAGGAAAAAAAATTGTATGATATAATATTAATTAAATAAAATCCCATCACTTCCATAAAACAAAGCTTTTATATTATTTCGAAAATTCTTTTCCCAAATTAAATACCTGTAATATCAGTTGATGATTAGCAAAGTTTTCAATATGACGTTTTTTATAATTTGTCTTACAAGTGTGATTTATTACATTATTCTGATTAAGATAAAGAATTAAAAAATAATTTGTGAAATATACATTTAACATAAAATGGAAGCTGAAAGATTGTACCAGGGACATCTTTGTACCAAGAGTCGCTCGTTTTCCAAATTGAATTTACTAAATGAGTCTATATTGATATTGTCTACCGAAGGTGAAGCTCGCATAATTTTATAACAACGGTCAATTAAATCTCTGTTTCAGCCTGTGATTTCCGAAACATATGATTTCAAAAATAATTTACTTACGGTTCTTCCGTCGTTCAGTGTCCCCCTTCCGCCACTTTGTGCCTTATCTACAATTAAGTCTAATCGAGACATGAACTGATTTCTTACGTATAATTTTTATCAGCCAACTTTTTTATCATCGCCTGACATGACCTGCTACTTTTTAAAATATGTTCTATATAAATGTTGAAGGAAATACTCAAAGAAAGGAATTTCATCGTTTTTTTTCGCAAGTATCTGGCTAAGTCATTCAATTCTTTGCGTTTTGCTTTATAAATATCAGATGATGTAACGCCATTTAACGCCACAAAATTTTACCATCGACCGTAGTCGGTTGCAAAGAATGCCGTATATTGAAGCCCAGGTCGTCCGGTTTGAAAGTTGTCGAACACAATGAAGCTATCTTGTCTTTAAGGTAAGATTCCCTATTCTTAGATAAAGTAGAACTTTCCTATTAAAATTGAAAACGAATAGGTCTGTAGTAGCTCGTAGAAGAGGGGTGGGAATTTTGCAACGAAATATTGGTTTCATTATCTAAATTTGTTACTAACTGCAAAGGCACGCAGTAAGTTACAAATAGACTACTATCATCATCTAAACTACAATCCACGAAAAACTGTTTATACTTGTTATGACCACCACTACCACCAAAACCCAATTTATTTATTAAAGTTAAATTGACTTACTCTACTGTAATATTAATAAAACAATTTTTTCTAACTCTAAGATCCGCGAAGCTGTGGGATCTAATAAATCTTTCATCTCGATCTATCTTTTGATTCCGTCACTACCATATTGCTAGGATAGCACATTTTCTTAACTTTCAAAACACTTTGTCACGATGACTTTTACTAAAAGTCTTACTATTAACAAAGTTCATTATCAACAAATATTGATGTTTTCTAAACTTAGCTTCCACAAAAATGGATAGAACTTGACGCATCGAAACCGTTGAATAATGCACTAACTACTTAATCTTCGAACTGTAATAATTCTAAATAATAATTAAAAGAAAGTAGATATTTCCAATTTTTGTTCAGTTTACGGGAATGCATTTCGAATATTGCGACTAGTTCTTGATTTTTGTAAATCAATGAATTTGAATCAGGAGATAAGTTTTGAGGCAGAAAACGAAATGACAGGTTTATCTAACCGTAAAAAAAGGTTTATCTATCATTTTTTATTTTTGGACTATATACGTATTATTTTGAAATGTTTTGCATGATTTGGAAATAAATTTTGTAAAAAAATTTACTGTGATAGCCTCGCTAAAATAAAAAATTTTCCGTATATACGTGTAATAAAACTACATAAAATTAAATACTTATACTTTACATTAAAACAATTTTGCAATCCAAAACCTCATCTTATTCTGACCTCATCAGTAGAGATACTTTCTTCTCAGAAACTATTTTAATAGACAAGTAAATAGAACTCTATATGCAGTTAAGCGCGAGTAATTTATTACTATAATAAAAAGCCTAAGTAATTTTGTATAACCTCAAATTAAATTTTTAAAATGCAATTAATTTATAATCTTTTAATTATACAAAACCGTCATGTTTTTATTTTAAATCTATAATCACCTGGACGGAGAGTTTCAGTCAGCAAGGTAAATTATCAAAAAATAAAATGAAAATGATTTTAGTAAAAATATTTATTGCTCCTTTAATGTTTCTCGTTATTATATTTACTTTTAAATGAAAAAAATATATATGCGTGTATATATATATATATATATATATATATATTTATATATATATATATACATATATATATATATATATATATATATATATATATATATATATACATAAACTTTCAAGGTGAAAGGTGGTTTTCAAGGTCAAAACTATCTTGATAGAAAGGAAATGTTTTATCTTAAAAACAATGAATGAGAGATTAACATATCAACATAAACGATTATTTTCATATGTGGAAAATCAAACCATTTCACTTGAGAATATTTTTCAATTTGTCTAAAATCTGAAAAGGTACTGCTAAAATTTAAAATTGCCGTCATCCAATGATATTTTAGAGAGCTTAAATTCTATCTGATCATTTACAAAAAAATTTCCAAAATTATTTCCATAAAATTTTTGTCAACACATACTAAGGTCACAAATTATATATTTTTTAACTTATTGATTTATACGACTAATGTAAAATGAGTTTTACAAGACGAATAGATACTCAAAAAATACAATATTAGGGGAAATTTTAAAGATTTGACATTTCCATTAACCTGGTATTTCAACTATATTGTTAATGTATTAAAATAAAGATAACAAATAACGCCATCTGCTGACTATCATGTATATCCAAATAACAAGTAGCGACATCTATTGACAACTATGTATTGACTTATGGATGTAATAAAAGATAAATATCAGTCGATTCTAAAACCGCAGACTGCGTTTCATTAAACATAATTTTCCTGTTTATAATCAGTTATCCTTTTTGGAGAAAAATTATCAAAGTGTTTAAAACAAAATTTGCTACAAGAAACCACATTGTGACTTAAAATAGCAACCTTTAACATAATTATATTATGTGATCACGTTCAAGATATATTTAAACCGTCGTAAAGGACGCTACTATCAGCGGCTAATGCAAACTGTCTACTTTGAAAGTTATGAAATATGAAATATGAATCCTCCCAAGAGCAACTTTGTTTTCCCAGATCTAACATTGACATTACTTTACCGGAAGAGGAAAATGGCTTGATATCATTGTTAATTTTTCATTAAATCGTCGCAAACTTTATTTGGCTAACTTCCCAAATAATTTTTTCATGTGGTTTATAGTTTTATTTGTTTAAAGAGTGCGCTGAACCTTCAAGAACATTTTACTTACTTATTAAATATATTATTACGATATATAACTGCCGATGTACCACTGCCGGTGAAATGGAAGGGACCTAATAACGTCTAAGATTAAATTATAGTCGCCTTTTTCAATTGTGAGAGCCTTGGGCATGTATTACGGTATAATATTCACGGGTCAAAAACACGTTTTCCGTATGGAGTAATATTAGTTTCTCAGATTAGGGCTTGGTATTGGTGAAATGTAGTTTAGTACAATAAATAAAATAGTAAAATGATAATCCAGGTATAATGCCTGTGTATTCAATTATACATGAGCTTATCAACCATAACTCATACAAGAAAGAGAGTATCCTGCCGTTGGATCGATTTCTTTGATGACCCTTTAATATTTCATGGCTTTCATGTTTAGAAATATGTGCTGTGCTATGGCAATAAATTTGTTTTATCATCCGATTCTCGTACTTAGTAAATGAAAATTTTAATATTACTAAAAGAATATTAAAACAATTTAATGATCCAAATTATACATTCACTTTCATGTATTTAATTATTGAGCCTAACATTTAACTTTTTGTTGCTAGCCATAAGTTAATGAGACTGGAAAAAAAAGTCCTTTTCACATATTCTATTTTAAATTTTGTATCCTAAAAATTTACAACTGGCAAGTGATTTTAATAATTTGTAATCGGAATTATAAAGATAAAAATTAGTAATTTTAAACGATTTATATTATATAACTTAATCTAAAAGGCAAATCAAAATATAACATGAAAACATGATTTTTAAATTTATTGGCAACATCCGTATCCAGTTGAGTAACGGTGATATTTTATGGAAAAGTACTTCCTATCTGCTTTATTTCGAATTATCTTTTTATATTTAAGAGAAAGCGTGGAATTTTCTTTCTGATAAAATATTAAAGAATTTAAATTTTAGAGCTTAGATCGCAATTACTCGTTTTGATAAAAATATGGATTTCCGTAACTACTACCTATCTATTTTCTTAAGGCTACCGACGTAACCTTATTAGCATATACGCATGTACACGTATATACTTAAACAATATGTTAATAAAATGTAAATAATCTAAATGGGAAAACTTCCGTCTCTGAAGTGATTCAATATCTTAATTTAAGGTGAGATAAACTTAGTTGAGGAATTAGTTCAGAAAAGGTTTTACACGGTAAACTAATTATAAGAATACACGATGAAATATGCGAAAACATATGTTGGCCCTCCTTATTTCCAAGACCAATAAACATAAAATTATGAAAAAAGTGTGTGTTTTTAGAAACCTACGCAAAAATTGCAAGAAAACTATATTTTTATAAATGTCATAATTTGTTAAACATACCCCAATGGTTTCAGTCCACCGTGAGAAGTATTAATAGACAATATATTTATATTTTTCTACTTTTAGAACCGATTTTTTCAGAAATAATGCGATGTAAAAAGTTGAAAGTCTATACTGTACTACATATTATTAACTCACATATTTAACATAATCAACCTTTCAACAGATTTATATAATAATTAAAAAAAAAAATTAATAAATAATATTTAATTTTTCTCATTTTCTATATCAAGTGAAGTCTAATGTGAAAAGGCTTGTTTTGGGGAACAAAAAAGTAATTATTTCAACATTTTGAATTGCATATTAAAAAAAATTCTGAGAAATGTGTTAAAATGTAAAATTCCATCCTCTTCTTTTTGGAATCACTGAGCCAGAAATCATTAAAACAATGGATTGATAAATTCTGGGAAAATTGTAACGATTATTCTAGATCTTACATTTGTTTTAAATATGCACCATAATCATCGACTATGAAAGTTATACTATGTAATACCTTGCGATAACACCTTGCGAACATGAAAATAACATTTATGAAAAATGTTATCTTTACGTTGCAAAAAATTAATGTTTGTAAATATTTCAACAGAAATACTCTGTACGCTTAAATGTTTAAAAGTGCCTAAACTTGTACAGGATCCTCGTAGTTAGAATTTTACACATGCCCGAGAGAATATTTTTAATCTTATGAAGAAAAAAAATAACTGTATACTTACTTTGTATAAACAAACTGCTCATTTAAAATCACCAATCTTGTTTAATTTAAGAAAAAATAAACTAATTGAGGGGTAAAAAAAGTTCATAACTTTAGCTTGACTTACCTATAATGTAAATATATTTTTAGATATTTTGCGATTTATTCAAGCAAAATGGACAAAAACAATTTATTTATGTGAATTATTAGGCTACAAACATTTTTTAAATATGTTAAACTCCTAGTTTTAATAATATATCCACGGCTGCTTGTCATACAATACTGCCACCGTTTATTCAAGCCCTTTTGTTTATGGAAAAGACAGAATTATGATTATAAATGAAACTCACAATCTTGTATGTTAATAACATTAAACTAAATGCTAAAATCGTTGCGACAAATAAAAGGCAAGAAATGCTGAAGGATCAAATATATTATGTCATGTATTTCCTTTCTATATCGACTGACAGGATTTTATCTTCCTTTTTTTCTCTTGAATTATGGTCCATAAATTTGCTTGTAAATGAATATATGGACATTATACTTAATTTCTTGCCCTAAATTACATTTTATCCACCTTAGGTTGTCTCATAAACTAAAATCACGCGTCATAATAAACATATCTCTGACCATTGATCTTAATTAAAAATCTGTACCCAAAGTTCTTATGATTGAAAAAGGAGACTACAATGGAAACCAATCCTTATCTCCTCCATTTTAACGACAGTTGAACACAGTTGTCTTTATCTTTAATAAGTAAGTTAACGTTTCATAAATTATAATCCACTATTTTATACACCTCAATGAAACTACAAGGCACATGAAAATATTATTATCTTGCCAAATAAAGTTGAGGATGATTTAATGAAATATTAAACATAACGTTAAGAGATTCCTCTTTCGGCAATGTAATGTTTATGTTAGACTTAGGAAACTAAACTTGTCCACGGGAGCGGTCGTTAAGAGTGTTTTTTCATAACTTTCTAAATGGGTTATTTGTTTGGGCTGCTGAAGTTTTTTATTAATAGTATTGACATGTGAAGTATTGACGGATATTACAATTATTTTCCGGTATAATAAATGAAAACTTTTCTGCTAGTTAACTCAAAACGCAATTTTATATTCAAGGTAATATGTATACCTTATACAGGAAGCCTTGTCTAGTTTATCAAGTCGTATTTTCTGTATTTTGAATAAATCTTGACATAACAAACTAAGTCATTTAGTTATTTATAATATATACAATAAATACAAGTAAATTGCACTTTTGAATGTTTTAATTGAATATTAGTCATGTACAGTAACTCTACAATATTAAAAAAATATATTTGAAAATGGTGGTTTTAGAAGGAACATGAAACAAAGAATGTGTATCTATTTGTTTCTTTTCAAAATACAGAAGTAGAACAATGAAATACAATATGAAAATTAAGTTAGGATTTATTTTCTCTTTTCAAATAACCTTTTACCACATTAACAAAATGATTCTTTAGAAGCATTTATATTCCATCATGATTAATTCGGAGTGATACAAGTCTCCACACGTTAATAGCAATTTTTTATAGTTTGGTTTACCTAATTATTCATTATTCTACGTAATGGCCTAAAATTTAAAGTGGTCAGAGAAATACCACATTAGTTAGGCAACATTCCATAAACGATCCTTGTTTCTATGATACTATCCTTTACAACCGGCTGTGGCTGCTCAGAAAAGTAATTGAAAAATGTCATTTAATATGAATTCAGTAATTTGAACATACTGAATTCAGGTTTGTTAAATTTGTACGGTTTCTATGTAAATATTTAAATATCAGGTTCAAATTCTTATCACTAACTTGATAATTTGAAAAACAAAAACCACTAATTGCTCTTCCGAAATAAACGTAAGCAAAATATTCCAAAAAAATACTGACTGATGTATTTATTCAGTATATTCTTTATTTTTAAAGAAGAAAGCAAGGCATATAGATAAATTCCATATCACATTTAATATATTAAATATAATACAAGTTAAACTGTTTTTTTGTGTTTATTGTAATTACTATACTTTTTCAACATGGCACAATTCATTATAATAGTAGCGAAAGTAAGTTGTCAGGTGAGTGGCAATCTACCCTAATCCTTACTAATCTTATAAAATGTGAAAGTGGGTTTGTTTGTTTTCCTCCCACTTCATTATGGATTAAGAAATGGACATAATTTTTTGAACCAAATAGTTAGTAAATTGGGAAATAATATAAGCTCAGTTTTATGAAAAATGTTATCTTAATATGATAAATAAAAAAGTGTGTTTGTTTAAATAACTCATCTTTTTCAAATAACAATGGAGCAACAAATAAACGTTATATTTTGCACAGAGATAATTTGTGGGTCTAGAAATAGCATGTGCAAATTTTGTTTGTAAAGTTCTCATTTCTTCTTATTTGAAACTTAAAAACGATTCCTAGGAAATATTAAGAATAAACAGAATAACGCTCTCGATATTAAATATTTTCTTATAAATTAGGAACATTCAGAGAAAATAATTTTTGCTTTCATTGTTATTTGTATTAAAAAATAGGGAAGTATAAATTTTATGGGTATTAAATTTCATTCAATATTTTAGATATATTTCAATTTCCCTTTATTACTTTGTAAATATAACCAAAGGAGCGTAGTCATTTTTAAAACCAGTTAGACTTAAGTCTTACCCTTATAATTGAATTTTAAATTGAAATATATTAAATACCTTATTTTCTAATAAGTGTGTTTCCCTTTAAAAGTTATAAATTTTCTATAGTTTTATTAATTTGCCAATTTACCTGTTCAAAATGCTAAATCTTAGTTAAATTTATTTCAAATCTTAGAAAATAAACTTAAATTTCTAATAAAAAACCAAGGCGAAAATAATTTTTATTTATATCTGAAACAACTACGTTAAAATAGTTACCGTAACTATCAACACTAAACTTGGTTCGACATTGTACGATACTTATCCATACTTTTTTGTTGATTAATTATTATATTTCGCATGTTTACTTTGAAAATAAAGCTATAATTTTCTTGTATTTTATAAAGTTGGAATTATACACGGACTAATCAGTAAACATTTTTATTACTTTAACACATCTCTAAATAAATGATTTTCAATTGATCTTCTGTTGACCCGAATGGTCATTGTCTATCTTGCTATATAGTATTTTAAATAGCACATCTGTTTGATAATATTTTTTTCACTAGTACCGTACTTTATATTCCATATTAATAACACATTCATTATTGCTTTGTTTCAAGTATCCAATATTAATTACTTTCTCGTAAATTAGGTTTTTTTATATATTTATATTGTATCCTTTGCTTCGAAAAAAGTATGGTTCGATAGAAATTGCATTTCAATTTGCAGTTTAATATTTTGAAAATGAATAATGACGGTAATAAATGAAAGTAATTTTTATTTTATAGGACCTGTGGTGTGGTGGTTATAGACCTGTAGTGAATTTTATTTTATAGGTGACAGGGTCTGCGAAAAAGAATCGCCCTTATTTTGTATTCATTTGAAGGAATATTAATTTTTTTTTTAAATTTTGCTACTTAATAATTTCATTCCTGTGTAAACATTCATTTAAAAATAAATGAAAGTATTAAAATTTTATCAATTTAACACAAATATCTGCAAACTTCCCATTGTAAATAAAATATTAATAGAACTCATAATACTCGGTCTCCGTGCATATTTATTTATTTATGAGACTTTACTGTAAGATTAAGAAACTAAATGTAAAATTACGGATTTATTGCGAAAAGGGTAATAACTTACAGCCATCCATCGATGAATCCAGGGAGAAAACAAGTACTGTTTTAGACTGTAAATAATTGGTAACCTTACGTTAAGGGTACAGATAAAATAAAATAAAAACCTGAAGAACCTTATTTTGTTTTGTTAGTAATAGATTTATATAAAAATTACAGAATTAAAATACAAAAAAAACAGAACATAAGCCAAACACCGTCATTTTAGGGATAGGGAAATTATAAGTATGGTGTTTAGAAAGGATTTGAATTTGCTGCTTTTTATAATGTAATTTCAGACGATCCTTAGATTCAATTAATGAGTTGATTCTGTCCATTATATAGTAAAATAATCTCTATATGTTCTATGTATGAAACTGTTCTATGTTGAGAAGTTGGATGTTTTTCATTGTTAAGGATATTGTATAAAATTATGCAAGGTAGAGGCTGTGTCTGTTATGAATTTCCAAATATTTAAGACGAGACAGATGCTCAGGTATATAATAAGTATTTTTTAAGGCCGAAAATATATGGGATATATAGAATTACGTAAAAAAAAATTGAAATGAATCTGAAATACATTTTAATTTATATTAGTTACATGTACTGAAGAATAATTTAATGTTATGGTGCATTTGATTGTAACATAAAGTTACATACAATATTTATTGATAAACTCATTTTCTTAAATTGTTTTTAAATATACGTATTAGCTTTTACTGTGCTAATATATTTCTTAGTACATCTTCCACAGACATAAAACATATATTTCTTAAATTTGTTAATACAAATTGGCCGAATTTATTTCAAATAGATCAGAAAGGTATTTCACTCGATGTGCATGGAACAAAATTGTTTATTCTCAACTTTGATATATGAATATTATACCTAAAAAAGAACTTTTTTTCATTATTATTTAAAATTTAATAATAACGGTTTCGTCTCTCCGGAATTCTAAAGACCATGGATATACGAACTCACTCTTATTTAGGAGCAAAAGCAAATGTTATTGTGTGGACCAGGATACTTTCGTAATTTTAGATCTCTTTTACGCATGTACAAATAGAATAATGGAAAACGAAACAGGCGATCATCTTTTCTGCTCTTCGCTAACTTCGCCTCCACTTTGAAATACCCATGCAGAATATATACAGTTTATTTTCCATACTATTTCTAGTAAGCTAAAATGTTAGCGTACCGCTATGACAAATATCCCATTTATTGGTAATAATAGCGTAGAACACTAAAAATACACCCAATTTTATCATCCAAGTATATACTCGTATAGAAGAAGAATATATTATTAAAACCAAAACTGTTCATTTTTGTTATTGTCTCACTGCCCTGCAATTTTATATTACAAACTCTTGCTCTAAGCCAAAATCATATTGCCGAAATAATGCTCATACTCTATAAAACTTAAATCCATTATCCTCAATTTAAGCTTACAAATAGTACCTACTTTTATATTAAAATATAAAATACGTAAAAATAATATTCACATTATATGATTTATTAAAAAAACATTAATGATACGAATGTGACATGTTTAACTCTTAATATTACATTAATTTACCGATATTATGAAAATTTAATAAGTGTGTAATAATTTAAATTAACGGTGCATTAATATTTATACCTATATTTTATCGCTATATTTCTTAGATAGGTTTAACTTTTATGTGCTCATATTTCCCACAAGGAATAATAAAGTCATAAAACAGAGTATCAATCGAATAGAGATCATGAAAAGCAACTTACCACTACGTATCTCGGACGCAGGCTACATGAGTTAATGCCGACAGATTAATGAAAATATATGTTCAAACTTAATAACTCGCCAGAGAAATGACATTTGGTAGAAGAAAAAGATTTCAATATAGTAATAAGACGTTTTGCGAATTCTTAAAGTAAGACTACACTAAACTTTTGCACGTAAATATTATACAAATTTAGTTTAGTCTTACTTACATATTATATTTTGCATAAATTCTACTTGCATTTTATTTGGAGTAATGCTAGGTAACTACTAAAGGACGTAACATTACTAAAGAATGCAACATTGCGTCTCGAATCATCTTAGCGATTTAATATTGAAATATTTTCAGAGAAAATAAATTATGGGTGTTTGATATTCCCATGTTATTCAGATGTTATAAGGTCTTCTATTTCATATTGCATTCATACTTTTTTAGTTCATATTTAATTACTGCTCATTTTTCATTACGTTTTTAAACTTCGTGCTTCTCTTTTTTTAATTGTTTAAATTTTTAAATCCCTAATAATATTTATACTTTGGGAGAAGATTTCAGGCCTTTAATCATACCAGAGAATGAGTTAGTTTTATTAAGACATTAATAATTTTTTTTAATATAATAATATATGTATATTTAGAAAAACATGTCCTAACGCTTGCAACTTAAATTTAAAACTTTATAATAAAAGTGACCACAGATTATTCTTTCAAAACTAATGAAATATTTGAGCTCGGTATTTAATGATGAAAAAGGAAAAGGCGTTAAAATTAAAGGAAAAAACTTCAACAGCAAGTTTGAATGATAACTTCTGCTCTTCATTGTGTAAGATATACGCATTTTCATGCACTGTATGTTTAATGCACAAAATACTGTTTATGTTTAATGCACAAGATATAGTTTATCTTTAGAACCACAAAACTTGTCTTTCGCTAATCAAATACATGTTTCACTATTTCAAGAGTGTATTCTTTATCTTTGTCTTTATTACTATTTTCCTTTTTAATACCAGATCCAGAACCTATCAGGTATTTAGTTCGAGTGGGACAATAAAAATATCAAGAATATGTCTATTAGATTCGACGCTCGCCTAAGTGTGGAATTATTTAGAAACTCTCATCTTTTTCTTTCCTTTCTTTTTGATTTTTACGTTTTCTTGATTTTTTATTTTAGTATGTGTCATGGAATATATCCAGCGCTATGTTATTAGCGGTGCAGCGTTATGCGATTTCAGAAAATTAATTAAAAAATTACTTGCAGTATGTAGTGCAACGTTTTATTTTCACCTGGATTTTTTCACATGTACCAAGCAGAATTGGAGAATCTTAAACATTATTAGGTCCTTTTCATTTCACCGGCCGTTATATATCGTAGTAAAATCAAACAGAGAATTAAAGTTTCTTAAAAGCTCTGTCCACTCTTATATACCACGATAAAACTATATACCACATTATCGATAAAATATGAATAATTATTCGATAAAAGCAAACAATTATTTAGCGGGATAGCCAAATAAAGTTTGCGACGATTTATTAAAAAATTAACAATAATTTTCCTCTTTCATGTTGATGATGATGATGATGTAATGTCAAAGTTAGATCATGGAAAACGAAGTTCCTTCCGGAAGGGTCCTCATAACTTTCTGATGGTGAGTGTCCTTTGCAGCGGTCCTAATATATCTCGAACGCGATTACATAACATAAATTTATTAAAGGCTGCTATTTTATGTGAAAATATGGTTTTTTGTAGCAAATTCAGTTTGAAAAGATGTGACAATTCTTCTTAAAAGTGATAACTCCGTATAAAGAGGAAAATTATTTTCTTTAAACACACGGTTTATGGAAATGTGAAACTTTTGAAGTTCTAAAGAATTGTCTTAATATTTTTTGTTTTTGACTATCTATTGGTCTTATAAAATTGGCTTTTACGTCAGTCGTATAAATAAAAAAGTTTAAAAAGTATGTAAATTTGTGACTTCCATATGTGTTGACAGAAAATAAAATTATTATAATCGGAAAAAAACGTAATCTTTCTAAAATACCTTGATGATCGTAATTTTACGTTTCAGCAATAGCTTTTAAATTTTTAGGCAGACTTATAAATATTCTCAATTGAAACAGCTTTATGAGTGGGTATACATTTTACAGGCATTATCAAAAACAGCATTTTCCATATATGATAATAATCGTTTATGTTGATATATTAATCTCCCATTCATTGTTTCTTAAGGTAAAGCATTTCTTTGATCTCAAGGTATAGCTTCCCTTCAAATTCAAATTAATCATCAATTTTTGTATAAATTAACATATACAGTGGAAAATTTTGTTTGTTTACTCACTCTAATCTATCGTACAATATGTGTGAATTCAAAAATAATTTTTAGATTGGTAAGTTTCAGGAAACCTGTGAGTTGCATCTGTATGTATAGGAGAATGGTAACGTGCAATAGATTGCTGTTTCCTTTGTTTGTTTGTTTGAGCTTATCTCTGAAACTATACTATCAATTAATTAAACAAAAAAATTTAAAAAATTAACGTTGTCTATTTTATCAAGTTGTATTCTCATGCCACGACTAAATGTGTTATTACAAATAAACGTATTACATTAGTAACAAAGTTATTTGTTATGAAAATATAATTGCTACATTATTACATTCCTAAAAACTAAACTCATCCGTTCGTAATTGACGTAATATTTCATATGTTTGCTTGTATTTGATACAAACATTGTTTTTCCACGAATTAAACCTAGCTTCTATGTACACAAATAATTTACATAATAATTTCTTAGCTTTCATCGTCCTTTGTTTGCTTGGTACTGCTTATAGTATTTTCACGTTTTTTCCAAAAATATAATTTATGTAATATTGCTTTTATTGTGTATTATTTAGTATTCCCTACTAAAGAGGAAAAACGGAATCACTCATGTGTCTTTCCATATCTCCATCTCAGCAATTTTTTTAGGCACTGTTTGACTATGGAAACTTGAAATTTGGCACATTAATAAAACATATTGTCCGGCATATATTATATTCATTTGATAATTTTAGAAAGGGTAAATTAAAAATTCGAAAAAAATGAATGCGAGACAAATATGGCGAGGAATATCTTTTGAAAAGGCCTCATCTTTATAAAGGTCTCAAAAGTGCATGTACAATTTTTTAATAATTTTAATTACTGTATCTTCAACGGTATCCTGAGAAATATGTGAAAAAATGTGTTTCCTCCCTTTTTAGCGAAACAACTCAACTTAGAATTATAACAAAATATAAGTTTTTAGAAGCCCACGTAAAAGTTATAAGAAAACTGTATGAAGAATTATAAATGGCATAATTCGTCAAATATTCCCTATGATTTTAGGCCTACGGAAGATATAGCAGATAATATATTTACATTCTTCTACTTTCAAAATTGATTTTTTTCAGAAACCATGCTATGTAGAAAGTTAGAAGTCGATATAGTGCTATATATTATTAACTCACATGTATATCACAACCAACTCTTTAACATATTCGTATATTAATTAGGAAGAAAGTAAATAAATGACTTAAACCTCTTTTTTCTCATCTTCTATATAACATGAAGTCTCATTTGAAAAGGTCTATTTTGATGAAAGTAAAAATAATTCTTTCAACATTTTGAATTGCATATTTAAAAAAATATTTCAAAAAAATATCTTGAAATTTATAATTCCACCGTCTTCCTTTTGAAACTACTTAGCCAGAAATAATGAAAAAATAAGTTTGTTAAATTCGGGCTTAAAGATTCAGGGAAAACCATCGCAGTTTTTCCAGATCTTGTAATTATTTAAATATGGGTCATATTCATTCCTTATGAAATTTATACTATGTAATCAAGATAATATATGGTATAAATTTCATAGGCGATATTTACGTTGCAAAAAATTAATATTTAAAAATATGTCAACAGATATAGGTACTCTGTAAGCTTAAATGTTCAAGAGTGCTTAAATTTGTAAGGTACCCTTTTGGTGCGGATTTTACTTATGTTCCAGAAAACATCTTTAATCAAAAGAAGGAAAGAAATAACAGAATAAATTGCAGTAAATAAACAAACGGCCCATTTGAATTAACTAATCTTCGTTAATTTTGAAAGAAATACACTAATTCTATAAAACCAAAAAAAGTTTGTTGTATTTTTCAAAATTGGCTGATTGCTTAATTTATATCATAGTTATATTATTATGATATTCCTGACAACATAACAAATACAGCGCTAATACAGCAAGTACAGCTTAAGTCATCCCCTGTGTTTCATGCTATATTTTGAAACTTTACCATTTAGCTTCGCTATACTCGTTTAACTTGCTATAACTTGACATGTTTACTTCGCTATAACTTGCCATAACATTTTGGTAAATAAAATTATTAATTTACCAATGTACTAGCTGAATTCCACAGTTTCGTCTACATTGTCTAATGCTATTCCCCTCCCCTCTGTGGTTAATAAACGCCACCGTTCAGATTACCAAATGACAGCGCCTCTAGCGGTCAAGGGTATATTGGTTAAATACCTGAAATTGTTATTCAATCATTCATATACTCGGTTACAGTGACGTTCGCGTTATGCAAAAACAATTATATGTTGTGATTATTGAAATCTATATACTAATACGTGAAGAAACAATTTTATACGCATTTAATTTCTATACGCATTTTAATTTTATTGCGCACGGAGGAATGTGAGATTTGGCATGGTTAAAGTTTATGTGGACAAAGAGTACAGAAAGCTAACACTTTTTAACAATATATCTCACAAGACTTTAAAATACTGAATGAGTTTCACCTAAACGAATAACGTTCAGATTTAAAAATTTAATGAATTACGATCGAATTTCGACCATTGGGCCATCACTAGTTGAAATTAACAGGGTTATCTCAGCAAAAACCTCTATGAACAGATCTTCAGCAAAACTAAAAAAAATTGGCACGTTGTAAATGGAAGTACTATAAATTGTTATTTGTACAGTAAAAGCAAATGCGACTGCTCTATTCGATTATGAAAGTAACAAATAAAATAGACACAGCCAAAATACGTCACATAAAGCGAAAACATGTCGATATTTCATTTTAATCTCCTTGAGCTTTGAAAGTTTGTTAATAACGACTTGTCTATAGCATAAATATCCACAATTTCCAATTAACTTTTGTATACAATATACTAAATAATGTCATCATAAATATTGTTAAATAGTTTTATATGCTTATGTTAAGACTAATATCATATAACTAATGACCCTACAAAACTGAACTCCAACTCCAATCCTTAAATTAACATCATAGCCGGCCAATTGTAAAATATACATAATTCCACTTACGAAAATAAGTAATCTGAACGTCAGTAGGCTATCGTTAAGACTGTCACTAACCAAAGTATTTTTATGGAAGTATTACAATTTTAAATTTTTTGTATGGACATTCTGTGCTCACATAGAGAAGATTATTTATAAGCAAAGCCGTAACAGTCGGAGTGCTTAACAAAAACTATAAATCTCTTTTAGAAAAACCTAAATAAGTCTTGAGATATCTAAATATATATAAAAGGTTTATAAGGTATCTACTCTGGTAAATTATCCTTTACAATAAAGTACACCTCAAAAGCTTATTTCGAATTTTTATTGTATACAATTATAATTTAATTTCTTGACTTTTTATTATATATCGCACCGTAAATATTTAAATTCTCTAAATTATAAAATATATTCTGAAATCATTTATGTGTAACGATAATTTGATTATTGAAATAATTGATGTAAAGTACGTTTAATATTAATTACTTTAATATTGTTTATATATCGATAATTTTCGAAATCAGGGCCGTTGCAAGAATTATTTACACATATATGTGTAGAAGCGAAGATTTGTTATCAATACTTTATGCATTATACGTATGTTAATACAGTTAAATATCACAACATATTTAAGACGATTGTGTAATTTTTTAAAATGAAAAATACTTCTCCAAGGACTGGAGGGTATAAGAAGTTCATAACTTCAAATTAACTTACCTGTTATGTGAATATATTTGGACATATTTTTCGGTTTATTCAAGTGTTTGCTATATAAAAAACTTAAGGACGAATAAGTGAAAATGTTGGCGACGTTTTTGTTTTTATTGTTACTGAACGGTGTACATCATCCAGACTTTAAATCCAACAGCAATTATTTGAGAAGATATTCATAACTTTTTATATATTTTTCATAAGTATTAATATAAAACATACAAAATATATGTTTTTATCACGTGATATGTTTATGTTATTAGGCGATAAACATTTTTTTGTATGTCTTTAAATACTAGTTTCAATAATAAAGGTGTTCTGGCCTGAAATTCAAATTTAAATAATAATAAACGAACCAATTATTTTTACTATTTTAATAACAGTAAACTAAAGTACATTTGTGTGAATTTTAAATACGTATTATTATATCATCATGATTTCTCCCATCACGGTGAACGCACTCTTTAAAGTGCAAGAGCGAATTTTCAATGACGCGCCACAGAACGTTGACTGAGATGGCTCTCACTTCTTCCATTATTTTATCCTTTAGCTGCCTCAATTTATAAGAGAGGTATCGAAAACCTTTACTTTGAGATAACCCCATAGAAAAAAGTCAGCTGGGGGTAAGTCGGGCGATCTGGGTGGCCAAATTATGTCTCCAAATCGGCTTATGACTTTTCCCGGATACAGAGCCCTAATTGGGTCTATGGAGACCCCAGCTGTGTGGGCAGTGGCTCCATTGGTAAAAAAATGTTAATCGTTTTGATATACTTTATACTTTATGTATAAAAATGTTAATCGTTTTAATATACTTTATACTTTATTTATAAATGTTAATCGTTTTGATATACTTTATACGTTATGTTGTCACGCGATCATTCTCGTCGAAAAATAGCCCAAAGATTTTTTAGATTTCGCGCCATACAGTAACATTAGAGCTATGTAATGCTTTCTCACGTTTTTATTTTGGATTGCTGGATGGCCAGTAACGACAATTTTGCCGATTTACATATTCTTCAAGAAGTGAAGAGCTTGTGATTCATCGCAAAAATGTTGTCCGTACCTATTTCCTCTACGTTTGATTCTTTGAACGATCTATATTTTAGAGGGATGTAATTTTAAATCTAAAGCCGAAATTCTTTGACGACTTGGACGATGCATATTCAAAGGGACAGCAGGTTTTCTAACTGATCTTCGTAGATGCTCTTCGACAGCAGCGACAAGGCGGTTGATGTATTCAATTGATCGCACAGGTTTATCTCGAGATCCACTTGAATGATTTAGTGTGCATCCTGACGCTCGGAATATCGCTACCTACAACATGATTAACTGAACACTGCGACCATAATTAAAATGCCAAAATTCTAAACGATCTTAAACTTTAGCGTCGTGCCTCAATAACAGAAAAACCGTTGCAGAAATACGCTTCCACGGCGTAAGCACGGTGTGCGCCAGACCACTGCGATATGGTAACTAAAAACCCATGCTTATGAGCTATCAAAATCCCTTTTCACCCCTTCCCTTGCGCTAGTCCTGTTGCTTGCCCAGATATGAGTTTAAAATTTGAATTCGGCCCTGAGACACTTTGATTTCCTTAGATTGAGTTTTTTGTAGTTTCTCCATTCCAACGACAGTTGAACATAGTTGTTTTAATATTTAGTAAGTAAGTTAACGTTTCATAAACTCTAGCCCACTCTTTTACATATCTCTATAAAACTACAAGGCATATGAATATATTATTATCTTACCAAATAAAGTTTGGGATGATTTAATGAAATATTAACAATAACGTCAAGGGATTCCTCTTTCGGCAATATAATGTCAACACTAGACTTAGGAAACGAAACTTGCCCAGGATCGTTATAAATGTTTTTTTTTCGTAACATTCTAAATGGAATATTTGTCTCTGCCGCTGATAGGACTCGTCCGTTTTGGCTGTCATATATACCGAACATGATCATGTAAATTAAGTATATTTAAGTGTACATTTCATATTAAAATATGTTTTTTAAAACAAGTTTTATGTACAAGTTTGACAGTTTTTTCGTGAATAGGATAACTACTTTCAAATAGGTAAATTGTTTGGAGTTTCAAAAAAATATCTTTTTTGTCGGCTATCTCTTTGTCAAAGTTGTTTTAACATCAGTCGCAGAAGAAAAAAAGTTAATAATAAAGTTAAAATAAAGTGTCGACTATAAAATCATAGAATATTGGATTGAGAATATTTGTAATATTATGAGCTTTTTAATATCATCTTGATGATTTCAAATTTCAAGTTAAACAATACCTTTTAAACTTTTACATGAATTGAAAAATATTCTCAGGCATAACAGCTTGTGAAGCAGACGTAAACTTTGAAGACATTACTTAAAAGCAATATTTGTTTACATCTGAAATACTCCTTTATATTGATATATTAAATTCTAATTCTCTTCAATTTGTAAGACAAATATTTTCTTTTTTAAAAATTTTGAATTTAAAGATTTTTGATTTAGCTTCAGTTCAAGTTTTGGAGTAATAATTTATTATCATATTTAGTAACATATAAAATTAATTTTTTTAACTGTTTGTTCACGCCAATTTTTGGAATAACATGTGCTATAAATTATATTACATAGCGCTGAAATTTAGAGAAGAGCGGTTATGAAGTAGGAAATATTTTTGTTTTCTTTATTTGTTTGTTTGCCCTAATTTATTGAACCGTACTTGAAATTTCAAAAAGTAATCTTTTCTTAAAAGTTCCGTGCTTTGATAAAGAGTTTAGCTTATATTATGTTATTTTTTAATTTATGGAACAAGAAAGCTGATAAACAAATTAATAGAAATCAGGGGAGGGTGCTTAAAAGGTACAAGTTATAGAGCATGGCTCTCCTCCTTCCCTCCCATGGTCACTAACCCAGTGACCATGGGAGGGAAGGAGGGACAGCATGTTTAAGATAATTCTACCGAGATAAAACCGGGCACACTTTCTTATATCAGTTTTTATGCTTTTACTTACGTGTTGGGTTTTATTGGTTATATTCTTTCTCCTTCTTTTGTGGTTGGTTGTTCAATTTTTTTTAATAGTGTTGATATTGTAAAGAATTTATCGAGATTAATATAATTTTCCCATATAATATATCAAAACCTTTCTGCGAGTGAACTCCAAACACAATGTAATATTCAAGATATTCTGCATACCCTGTACAGAAAATTAACGTCGGCTAGTACATCGAGTTGTACTGTCATGCCACGACCAACTGCAATGCAAGTAACAACAATGACGCATTACATAATAAACTTGTAACATATTTCGGAATCTACTGTCTTCACATCAAATAGAGCTACGAAATATACCAACAAAATAATACTTTCCCACGTTTTAATCACAGGGACATATGCTAGCAAACAGCAGTTTCATCTGTAACAATTTCATTAAATCATTAGTTACATAATCGTATAGATCATTCACGGGACAAACTTTCCTTGATAAAATGATTTTAAAGCCAAAACTGATACTACCATCATAAAATACACAGATCCTCAAATGATACTCACTAGCACACAACCCATTTCTCGCTACAGGCACGCCGATTACCCAAGATACACCGGCGAACTAATTTTCCACCATCGTTCACGAAGATGAACATGTTCGGGTAAGTTTATTTCCGGAGTCAACCGTTATTATGTAACCGCATTAAAACGGTTTATGCATTGTAATCGATACCGAGTTTCCGTATTAATCTTGACATAAAAACTAAGTCACCGAGTTATTTACAATATCAACAAGTAAGAATTTTTTAATTTTTTCTTTGAAGATTAATACTATAAAGTAATTCTTTATAACATTAGAGGAATATTTTTGACAATGGATATGCTCGTAGAATGAATATCATACAGAAAATTTGTTTCCATTTCTTTTTAAAAGTAACAACCTGAAGTGCAAAATAAAATCAAGTTAGGAACTATTTTTCTTTGCATTTGCGTATTTTTACTATATTAGCAAAATTAAATTTTAGCAGCATTTAGATTTCATAATTATTAATCCGGTATGACACAACCGTCCACACATTTATATTTCGTAGTTTGGTGTAGTTAGTTATTTATTATTTTAGGTAATGGCCTAAAATTTTAGGAAGTTAAAGAAATGCCACATTAGTTTGGCAATATTCCATAACATTTCTCATATTGAATATATTTGGCGTCAATTTTGTAGAAATTCATTATTCACAATTAAATAAAACTACGTGATGTAGTATTCTACTCTTTTAAGTTCTTTACCACGACCTAGGTTTCGTTGTATTACAACATCTTCAGATAGGCAAAGAAAAAATTATTATCTAACGTAGAAAGTATCCTTGCTTTAATATAGAAAGTATCTTTGCTAATAGCCCACCTGAAGATGTTGTAATACAACGAAACCTAGGTCGTGGTGAAGAACTTAAAGAAAGTAGAAATAATACTACATCACGTAGTTTCATTTAATTATGAATAATGAATTTCTACAACATTAACGCCAAATATATTCAATATTCAAAATAAGGGTGGTGTAAAGGAGGGATTTGGATTTGCTGTTTTATAATGTAATTTCAGACGACCCTTAACAAAAAGGGATATATTCTGCATGTTTATATTTACTTGATTTTATGGAAAATTATGCTCTATGAAAACTGTTATACGCTGAGAGATTGGGATATTTTTTTTTGGTTTTAAAATATAATACAAAGTTGTGTGCCTACAAATATGTAATAAAAAATTGAAATGTAGATCAGAACAATTCAGGCGTGACGAAATTATTAAAGCTATTGTATTAAAATACACAAAAGAGAGGCTACGACTCTAACGTATTTCCAAACATGTAAATCGAGACCGATATTCAGATACATGACAAATAGTTTTTAAGATCGAAAACATATGGCATATACTGGTTTGTAGAAAAGAAAATTAAAATTTACCTGTACTGTAGTTTAATTTGTACTTGTTGAATGTCCATTAATGTATCTGAGCATAACAAAATGTTAAATATTTATTAATATAAAGGATTTTTAAATATGAATATTATTTTCACTAATCAAATATATTTCCTAAGACATTCTTACAACCCTAAGATATGTAATTTTAATTTGACAATGCAATTTCGCCGAATTAATTAAAAGTATAATGAAAGGTTTTTTCACTTTGTGCGTACGATAGAATAAAATTATTTATACCCAACATCATTGTTGGTTATATATAATTATCTTGTATGAGTATTTTGCTTAAAATAAAAGAAAAAAAATGTATATTTGTAAATAATTCTTCCTTTAAAATTACAAGGGTTTCGTTTATCTGAATTTCTGAAAACCATGGAACTATGAACCCCTCTAATGGAAGAGCTAAAGCAATTTTCATGGTTTGGAGCAAAAGTGATACTGTTATCTCTTCGCTTTTACGAAATACAAATAATTATAGACGTGCATCATTTTTCCTCTCATTCACAGTATGAATAAATAGACCAATGGAGAACGAAACAGGCGATTATCTTTTCTGTTCGTCGGTAACTTCACCTGCGTTTTGAAATGCCCGTGCGGAATACATATAATTTATTATCTATGCCGTTTTCCATAAGCCTATTGTGTTCTGAAGAGATTGTCGTATCTCAATGATAAATATTTAATTCATTGGTAATAATAGCGTAGAAGGCTAAAAAATACGAATAATTTTTTCACTATTGAACAATATCCAAGTATATATTCGTACACTCAATGAGAATATAAAATTGTTAACATCAAAAATATTTTAAATCCTACCAAAACTCTTATTCTTTTGATCTTGACTTGCTGCCTTGAAATTTTATGTTACGATCTATTGCAGTAAATCAAAATCAAATTATCGAAATAATGGTTATATTCTACTCTATAAAAATTAATTTCATCACCTCTGCTTAATTTTGAAAATAGTAATTTTTTATTAAAATATGAAGTATGTAAAAACAATGGGGACATCATAACATTTTGTCAAAACATCAATGACCCGATTTTAACGTATAAAAATAGGTTAATATTACATTAATTTATTCATATTATGAAAATTAAGTGCATATGAAATTGCTAATAATTGCATAGTGTACTAACATTTGTACGTATTTTTTATCGCAATATTCCCTAGATATTCACTACTACTTTTCTCGGACGACGCAGGCTACATGAGTCATGGCCGATAACTTAATGAAAATATATGTTCAAACTTAATTAACTCACCAGAAAAATGACTTTTGGCAAACAATTACGATTTTAAATATATTAAAAAAATTGAAGGAAATTATTTGCAAAATATTAAATGTTTCCTGCATTTTGTTATTCAGAATAATGTTGGTCCACTTTTGCCAAAATATGTTGCAATGTGTGATACAACTGTATATCAAAATGAACACTTTTTTGCACTTATTAGTACATTTTTTTAATTAAATACAGTTTGACTTTTTTTTTCATTTAGAAAAAGAGAATTTTGCTGGTATTAAATGTTCAAAGTATTACAGAACCTATCCTCTCAGTATCACTTGCTTTCGCTTTCTTAAATTGATTTCAAAATGTACAAGTGACAAATTATGCAATCATTTTCCGGTTTTAATTCAACGCTTTTAAACTTAAACTTTAAACTTCTTTCCATAGTAGGTTAAGGCCATACTAATTGTTAGATAAGCAAAGATTAAAGTTAGGTAAAAATTATAAGAAAAAAATTAATATA
Organism: Druceiella hillmani; assembly: GCA_039881145.1. NCBI lineage: Eukaryota > Metazoa > Arthropoda > Insecta > Lepidoptera > Hepialidae > Druceiella > Druceiella hillmani. The sequence goes on from JAYKKI010000076.1 coordinate 8,546,686, forward strand.
ATAAATAAAGACACTGATATTGGAAAAACTTTTTAATTTTTTTTACCGAGAATGATACAACTACACTCTGATATTCTTATAAAAATAGTTACAAAATTTTTTAAACGACTAGCAAAATTAATACCTGACTTCTCAAAAAATCCTTTTTCTTTTGGGGAGGTTCCTGGTATAGACGAGTACTGTAACTGTACTGTAACATGAATCTATTCATTCAATCATTAGTTAGGTGCCGAGCCATTTTTAGAGTATGGTCTTTCTAAATGTCTTCAAATTTTTTTATTAGCTTCGGCAACCTTATAATTCCACCGCTAGGTACTAAGATAGGCTTTACAGTTTTTGTGCCCTGTATTAGTACTTTATGGACGGAAGCTGGAAGGCTGCACTATGGATATTATTGTACCACACTGAATTTACCAAAGGACTCTACATTGATGTTGCATCCCGAAGGTGGAGCTTGTACAATTGTAGAACAAAGGTCAAACAAATACCTGTTTAAGCCCGTGATTTTGGCTTAAACATCTGAAGTTAAAAATAATTTTCTCATGGTTTTTTCGTCGTTCGATGACCCGTTTCCGCCTCTTTATGATTTATTTCAATGTAAGTCTAATCGAGACCTAAACAGTCTTCGAACGTACTACTTCTTATCAGCTAACATATTTTGTCATCATCTGACCTAATCTCCTACTATTTAAAATTAATTCTATTAGGAAGGTGAAGAAAATGGTTAAGAAAAGATTCCATAAACGTAAAGGGGACAAACCGAATACAAAACGATTTTCATCGCTGTCTTTTCGTAAGCATATATCTGGGTCATTCATTTCTTTGGATGTTGCTTTACAAATTAAAGGTAAATGTGTAGCGGTAAAGATTTGTACAACACGCAATGCCGTAGTTCAGTCAAAATGCAAGTGAAAAACAATTATTAGCGGTGGTATTTATATGTTTTTTGGTAGTTTGTTTATCGTAATAGTTAATGTAAGAAGTGATAATTTAAATGATTGATGATTCATGTGCTGAATAAAATCTACTCAGGACAATGCTTGAATTTTTGCACTATTCGTAATGTGAGAAAAATAACTTTATGAGTTATGAATATGCAGCATAAGCCTTTATATATATATATATATATATATATATATATATATGTATATATATGTGTATATATATATATATATATATATATATATATATATATATATATACATGTGTGTGTGTGTGTGTAATGATAAATATTTTTTTGAAATTTACCATTCGGGAAAAGAAACTTTATGAAGTTAGCTACATTCAGTAAAAACCCTTATGTATTAAATACAAAATAAGTACATAGTGATACATCTTAACATAATCACAGTTTTTTACTATGATAAAAAACAGAGGATACGGCTACTCTACACATACTCCCTTTTATGGCGCTGCAAAAAAATTGGCTCTTCCGTTTTACCCTCGGGTTTTTTTTTGTGCTTTTGGCCTTACAAAGTACTATTATTGAAACACCCGTATTTAACGCCACGTCCACCTTGACCTTTACACGCGAAAGGTCCATATGATACTAAATTTTAATTAAACAGACTACAACCAAATGTTTACAAGAAAAAACAATTTATATGATATTTCTCGGCTCAAAAAATTTTAATGTGGAAAGTTTTATGAAAATTTATGGTGTTTTTGAGGAAAATTACTTTTTTATATAAATAATCTCCAATATGGGGTTGAATTTATCCAGCACAACTGGAAATATTTATAATAAATGGCCGTATTTTTTACTTGATGCTAGACCATTTACCGAATGTACCCTTTCAAATTTACTCGCCCACAAGCACGTATTGTTGTGAAAAACAATTTTTGTTTTTCCAAATTTTCACTATCAAGTGAATAACAGTGTTACGTATCAAGTAAATAAGGCTGTTATTTTCCAACTTCAGGCAGATCACCATGCCAAATCTCTACTGATAAAAGCGAAACGCTTATATGTTTGTTGTGTTATTCTTTAAAATTTTTTTTACAATTATGATTAAACAAATTTCAATAAAAATGTTTACCTAGACAACATATATCCTGGATTAAAAGATGGGATGTATGTGAACATGATTTTAAACGATAATGTAAATAAAAAATTACGCGCGCATAAATCATGAATGTGCTGCCATTCGTATAATTTTTGAACGTAATGAATTCAAATTATTTTATTCTAGACTTCTAAATCGTAACTCGCAAATGTTAATCTTGGTCTGATAAATTATGTTCAAAAGCATAAATTCATAATTGGATTAATTGCAAACTACACCTGCTTCTTTAAAAAAAATGTTTTTTCTAATTTTCCTGACACTGCCTCCTGTGCAGCTATTTTTAATATAAATGAATTATGGTAATTTTCTTTTTGTAAAACCTTAACAAATAAAGTTTAGTAATAATTAATGCAACTCAAATTTAATGCTCAGTATGTTAAATTTCAACTAAAGCAGCTTTTCTATATTCGATGTCACAAGTGTTCGGTTTGAATGCACCATTAGGGCTCAGGAGGTGCGAAGCGAATTATCAAAGGAGCGCAACGAGGAATAGTCCAGCGGCTTCGATTTATTTGTTTAGCAGTCCAATGTCAGACCTTCGTCACCCACTCTTACCGACAGTGGTGAATCCTTATCGAAATGAGTGAGACTCTGTCTAGTGACTAAGAAAATATGATGAGGCATAGTGCCGTGGAGAACCAACCAGTAGTTTATTGATGCTAAAGACAGATTTAATTACAATGTTGACGTTCTTGTACAACTTGGACTTTAGCTACGAGAATTGTGCATTGAATTATTTTCAATACAGTAACATAAGAAATATTGTTACGCATTTTAAATACCTAGTGATGTTTAATGTATTAGAAATTACTTTTTTCCATGATTTTAAATGGTTTTTATTTTTTGTTATCATTAAATTTTTTTGCCTTGAAATTATAAAAGTGAGTCTATATTTCACTTTCTTCTGGAACTTGAATTGTGTTTTATAACAATGTGATATACATATTTTATTTAATACAATCCTATTCCAACCCAATCCCAACAAAACAAGTGCCATTACTTTGGTTATTTTGAGAGGACAGGTAAAATAACAGAAATTTAAATTGATGTCCTGTGAATTTAAGAGCTATGTTCTTAGACATATACCCACTGATGAAAAAAATATTTGTGAATAAAATATTATTTTCTTATATAATTTGTATAAGTTGGAATTAAAACTAAAAAAGAGAGGCTATTAAATTATTTACTTATACGACTTTAAAATATTTTTGATATGCCAATTATATGAAGTATGATCCGATTAAAACGTTAGATTCGATTTTATTATAAGTTTGCTGAAAGAATAACTAGCAAGTAAGAAAAAAAAACAACGATTGTATTTGCATTCAGGTCAACTTGATTCCGAAACGTAATTGAAAGAGGAACACGATTTCTTAATTTCAGTCGATATGATATATCTCACTTTACTATATATGAGTATGTCCATAAGATACAATAGATACAGGCAGATTTATTTATATTAAGACCTACAATTTGATGTTGAGATTTGGTTTATAATAAAGAGTTTTGCTTAGGAGTATGACAGGTTTTTCTTAAAATTAATAACTCTTTTTAACAGGGAAATTAGGTGGTTGAAATAAATGGTTGATGCAGAGGTTAAACTTTTTAAGTTTTAAAGAACTCTATTGATATCTTCTTTTGTCGACTAACTATTCATCTGTCAAAGTGAATGTTTACGATAATTGTAGGAGAAAGGATAAATAAAATGTGTAAATTTACGATTTCTCTTTACGTTGACTGAAATTTCACGGAGTATTAGATTGAAAAAATATGTCGTAAGCCTCTTTATATAAGCTTGATTACCGCAAATTTTCATTCCAACAATAGCTATTCAATTCATAGATAAACTGAAAAATTTTCTTAATTGAAAAATATCTTGGTGAGCAGACGTAGACTTTAAAGACATCTGTTAAGGAAACAATATTTTCTACATACGAAATTATCGTTTATACTTATATATTAATTGTTCATTTACTGTTTTTTTAAGGTAAATCTTTTCTTTTATATCGAGTTAATGTTAGATTTAATGATATTTGACATGGTTTCACCTTGAAATTTGAAGTAATCATTTATTTTCATCTATACTGACATATAAAATAGAAATCATATTTACAGCAAAATGATAAATTGTACCTCATGGCACTGGAATTTATCAGAGCAGAGCAGGGATAAAATGAAACTTTTTATACCCTTTGTTATCGCTAATTCATGGAATTAAACATTCAATTTCAAAAGTTATAGTTCCCTTTGAAGTCCCATGCTTTGATGAAGACTATTATTGTTCCATAGTCCCTTGTTTTGATGAAGATATATTATTGTTCTTCATTTTTTAGAAGTAGAGAAGTAATAAAAATGTAACAAAAATTAGGGAATATTGCTTAAACGTTACAACTTAGAAAGGGACCACTTTATTTATGGATTTGTCATCCTGAGACTGATACAATCCCGCCCGTGGCAAATATTGTCGGTCAGCAAACGGAATGGAGGTAATTATTGATCTGGGAACAGCAGCATAATTAGAATAATTTTACCCTGGCAAAACCAGAGCACATTGTAAAACTAGTATATAAGTTGTTAATGCTTTAACTTAAGTATTGGGTTTTTATTAGTTCTTATTGGTTATGTTCGCATTCTTGTTTGCATTATTGCATAGATTTACTTCAGAAGTGTCGAAATATCATGAAATATATATCGAGGTCGTTATTAGTTTCCGATATTGTAAATCCAAACCTTTTTGTTAGTGAAATCTAAAAGCAACTGAATGCTTTTACAAAATAATAACGTCGTCTAGTTGATCATACCACGACCAAATGTATCATTATAAATGACAATAATGACGCGTTACGTTACAAAAGTGTTACATGTTTTTTTAATATACCATCTTCTCAACAAATGCATCTACGAAATATAAAGATAAATTAATTCTTTCCCAAAATTTTAAATCGAAGAAAAATACGCTAGAAAATAGCAGGGTATTCACACATGTATTTACATTATCACCTGTAACAATTTCATTAAATCTTTACTTACGTAATCGGATAAGAGATTATCTAAGGAAAACCATCCTTGATAGGATGATTTTAACACCTTATCTGATATTACAATCACAAATTGCAAAGATCTTCTAACCAAACCAACGCAACCACTCTGATTACCTAAGATACACCCCCGAACTAATTTTCCACTGTTGCTCTCGAAAACGAACATGTCTAAGTATATTTTCATGTTTCCGGAGTCGAACATTATTTAGGATGTACGATATTCCTCTGACCACGGCTCTTTGGCTGATGAATGATTAAGTAAACGCACTGAAAATCGGTAGGGAAAGTAATCGCATTGGATTGGTATAGAAAGCACTCTGTGGTTGAAATTGATGTACAATCTCTATTTCTTTATTTTACAAAAAACAAGATTTTATTAAGGTAACACAATAAAATACAAAATAAAAAGCCGAGTTAAGAATTATTTTCTCTATGCAAATAAATTTATATCATATTAGCAAAATTACTCAATAGAAGCATTTCGACTTAATAATTGTTAATCCGGTTTGACATCAGTTGTTGCTTAAATAACTTTATTTTATTTTTAAAGTAATGGAAAAATACAGAATTAATATACAATTAAGGAAAACGCAGGCAAAACACCATCACTTTAGGCAGAGGGAAGTAATAAGTAAGGTGTAAAGAGGTGATTTGGATTTGCTACGTTTTATAATGTAATTTCATGCGACTCTCAGGTAATGAGTGTGTATTCGGCATATTTGTATTCAGTTAATTCTGTTGTTTACGTGGTAAAAGGTTCATAATAGAAAACTATTCTACTTAGAGAAATTAGGATAGTGTCCTTGTTTCTAAAACATAACTCAAGGTTGTGGCCTTGCAGATATTGGAATTTAGATCGAAAGTATATAGGCCTGACGGGATTTTTAAGGATATTGGGAAAAAATACACAAGAAAAAATACAGTTGAGTGTGTTACGAATTTCCGAATATTTAATTCGATATCGATACTCGGATACCTAACATAAATTTTTTTAGGTCAAATATATATCGAATATGTAGGTTTTTATAGTATAAAAGAAATATAACAAATATTATAATATTTATTGATATATAGTATTTCTATCAAATTGTTTAGAAATATAAATCTTGATTTTCACAGTGTTAATATTTTTAATAAGGTCGGCAGACCTAGTAGATTAGTCAAAAAAGTAAACTTTACAGGAATAATAAAAAAAAATAAAAGTTTAGAATGTACTATTATTTCAAATAATTACATTAATAAAGAGTTAAAGCTTAACAAAGTTCAATTTCTTTCCGGATATCATCAAACAAGACTATTAGATGACTTATGTTTCTAGTACTGTGTAGGTACATTACTTCTATGAAAAATTAATTTCACACAGCAGTAAAGCTTATTATTATTTAACTGTAAATAAAGAAAAGAAAAAATAAATATAAAAATTAAAAATCTGGTTCGTCCTCATCTTCTGCGATGTCTAGATCCGTATTTCGTTCTTTTTTTCTTTTCATCTAGGTAATGGTTTGTTTAAAATAATCGGTACTAGAGCGGAAATAACCGAGCCCCTCCATTTTAAATTCAAGAATCGGAATGGCGCATCTCTATCCAATACATGTTTATATAAAATCATGACAACATCATTTTCATAACCTAACCATCTTTTATCAAGCTTCCCACTGCTCTTCCTCTATATCTTTATTCTTTAAAGAACTGATCTCTCTCTATATCTTTAATCTTTAAAAGTAATGGCTCTTTTAAAAAGAAAGAAAAGTCATTATCTTTCATTTTACAAACCTTTTAGCGGTACTGGCGTCGGTAGATATTGTTGCAAATCAAACATTGTTTTAACACTTTTGCACAAGTTTGTATCTAAAGCTTTCTCAGAATAGCCCTGATGCCCAAGAACATATTATTCTGTTCATTTTCACTTATAATAATACCCTTGATTTTTTTTTTCAGTGCACTTTATTTTTATTATTAATTTATCACAAGCGAAAGATATATCTCTGCGGGACTGATTAAAAGACAGATTTAATTTATAGAATTGTTGGCTGTAATTGTTTATATACAGAGGTTTCTCGTGATTCTCACGGTATAAGTTGTACATTTATTGTAATGTTAAATGCAAAAGCAAATATTTTGTTGACGTGTGCCTTCTTGTATAGTGACCTTCGTATCACAGAAATTATAAAATATGATTTATGATGTCTTCACGGGTACCATCTGAGATTTTATTCTTCAGTATAATGTTTTTTCATGCATATCATCGGTTTTTTGCCGCCTATTGACGTGTTTTTCTTTAAAACCACAGTTTTAACAGAGTTATCACTTTCGTCCATTATTATTTACGAACACCTCTACAAATAGATTTGCGCTTACCATGCATGATTGAAACATACTTATAAGTTTTTGTCCTAAACTTGTTTTATCTGTCTCAGATGTCCCCAACCTCATGGTAGTTTTATCTTCCATGAGGTTGGGGACAGCCTATTTAGCATCTTATTAAAGATGCTAAATAGGCTGTTCTTTTGGAATGTGAACCTAAATCTCAGATTCATTGAATATAGCTTGCCTTTTATTTGATGATATATGTTCTTTACATTTCATCCTACATACACGTAACTCTTTCATTTGCCTGGCTGGAATAAATTTACCCTTTTGGGTCGATAGGACTTTTCAAGGTTTTTCTTGAATTTCTGCTCCATTTTCAAAACTTGCAAACTTTTATCGGGGGAGCAGGGCTTTTATAATTTGTAACTGACCTTTTAAGCATCTTAAAGACTTTTTCACCGGAATTGGATGAAGAACTATATTCGATCTTCGGTTAGTGAAAAGGAGAATCTTGTGGATAATCATCGCCAAAAAAGTCCCGATCTCCTAAAGATGCAGTATTGGTAAAATGGCCAGTAGATGTAGACAATGTTCACTGGCTACTAGATGTATAGGATGTAGGTTCCACAGGCGTTTGTTGAATATTAAAAAAAATTATAATTTCGTTGAATTTTGCTAACCAGAACATCCCAAAAATATGATTTTATTTCAATTAAGATGTTGATATATTTTAGTCTCAAATTATGATAAAAAAATAATAATCACTCACCATTTAAAACTTTATAGCTATAGTTATGATAGTATAATAATGACATGATGAATGACAGCTAGCACAATGATAGTTCCACTAACTTTTTCCTCTCTCTAAACTTATTTCACTATATGAACACGGACATAATAATTCTTTACATAGAACGGTATGCTGCTCAACACCTTGGGCAAAGGAACTACAATCGGAGGGATAGAAACATATTTGTTTATGCAATAAATTAATTCCTTAATTACCCACTTGTTTATAAAAATATTCACCCTCATTAGCTAACAGTCCCAAGTATTCCTTATAACATAAGCCACACTCACATTCATAGGCGACCCAGCTTAATAATATTATTTTGCGTTTAAGTCGAATTATGTTTTAGTAGTTTGATATGTAGGGGTTTTACTTAAAAAAACTGTCAAGCACGAGTGAAAATCGTGCTACGTGAGTTCTAAACACATTTGAATATTTATATAAATTTAATGGAATGTAATATTCCTGTTGAACTATTTACAAAATTGTATTTTTTAGAATGGAAATTTATCGCCTGCTTTATATTTTACAGGCGTATATTAAAAAAATTACGATTTTTTTCACTATTCATGAAACCATGCCTTTTGCATAACTTCATGATTCTAGTTCGATGGGAAGTACCCTATAGGTTTTGATTTATTTGCCACAGTCAAAATACGCGGTACAAATAGCCATTTTTAGGGTCTTTTTTATTTCGTCGACCTGGAATCTTGATTTTTTTACAGCTCCAAAGAACCGTAGATCTATGTATTTGATATTAATTTAAACATGATTCCTCTACGCGTTCCTGAGAAAAAAAGGGTTTGATAAAGAGGCAGTCCAAATGGACAATGAAGTAATCCTATTACGGTTCCTTTTTCCTTTTGAAGTACGGCAGCCTAAAAAATTTCAAAAATCTTTCCGTTTTCATTTCAAATTAAAGTTTCTCATTTTCCTTTGATATTACAAGATTTTTATTTTTCCGCAGTTAGGAATTCTAAAAACCATCGAGCTACAAATCCCATTTAATAAAGAAGTTAAAGCAATTTTCTCAGTGGGGAGCGAAATTGACAATCTTATCTCTTCGCTTTTACGAAATTCAAATAAATCGAAACTTGCGTTATTTTTTCTCTTATTCACGCATGTACAAAAAGAACAATGGAGAACGAAAGAGATGATTATTTTTTTCTTCGCCCCTACCTTCGTCTCCGCTCTGAGTTGCCCATGCGGAATCTATTGAATTTATCAGATATATTAGTAAATCATATAAAAAATATAATTTGTTATCTATAGACTTACTGACTTGCAGTTTTATTATAAATATGAGTAGTTCTGCTCAAAATACTGATTGTGTTTTAATTTTTCACTTTAGTTTTTTGTAATAATGGTATTGTGTTAAAATATAAATTATTTAAAAATTATATGAAAATAATGTCATTTAGTCAAAAACGTCAATAATGCAAATATAGCCTGCATAAATCTGTTAATATTACATCCATTTATCCACATTATGAAAATTGAATTAAATATATCATTGACAATAGTTCCATTATGTGGTAATGTTTGAACGTATTTTTAACACAGTATTTCCTAGGTACTAAGACAAGTTTACGTTTCATTTGCTCATATTCACCGCAAGTAATAACAAAGTAATAAAACAGACTATCATTCGACGAAGAGAGCATGAAAGGTAACTGACCGTTATTTATCTCGGACGCAGGCTACATGTTAGATTAATGAAAATATCTGTCCAAACCAGAGAAGTGACAGGCGGCAGATGATAAAATTTTAATTAAGTAAAAAGACGCTTTGTGAATGTCTAATGGAAGACTATCCCTAACTTTCAATGAGAGTTTTTATTAGATTTGTATTAATTTAATTGTGAATCCAACGAAAGAATTAATTCGCCATTATTTTTAATTAAAGAAACAATTTACTTAGTATATTTTAAACAAATAAAAAAATTCTATTTACTTTTTTTCGAGAGTAAAGCTAAGTAACTGCTGAAGCAATAAAAGATTAATGTAGTAAACAAAAAAAGACGTTGATATCTACATAACAAAAGCAAAGTTACAGTTTCCTTTTCATTCGAAATATTCCAAATATACACGACTTGTGGGTAATATATTTAAATTTTCAAAGCAACTTCGCATCTTCCATCCCCTAAACAGTTAACTATTGAAAGGTTTTCAGTCAATAAGTATAATGGGTATTTGAAATTCCCATGTATTTGAGATGCCAAGTGTTATTCAATTTTTAATTTGTTTTTATACTTTTATGCTCACATTAAACTTCTGTGTCTCTTTTATTTACGATGTTAACGCTTACTTTTTGTTATTCTTTTTTATCACTATTTATCTTACTCTATTTTCTACTTTACGATTTATCTTTAACCCTTTTGTTATTTAACAAGCTGAACAGTTTCAAAACCCGTTATAATATTTAAAACTCGGTCACTAGACTTCAAGGACTTGGTGAATGGAATAAAGGGTATTTTATTAAATTATATGTATACTTTGAAAAAACAATACATATTTACATACATATGTGTATAAATATATACACATATAACACTTTTTTAATTATATTTATATTACAAAATAGGTAGAAACTGTGTGTTTTCAAAAATATTGCAAGCATCCGACAACAGGGTCCAATTTTCATAACTGATATTAGTCACCTGATATTGGTTATAAAATAAAAGGAGCTGCTTAATATTTTACATTGTATTATTTAGTTATCATCAGTCTTATTGATTATTAAAAATCAATCTTAATAACAGTTACATTTATTAAGTGTGAACATATTACCTCCCATGCACGTTAAAATTACACTTAAACCTAACAAAATAATAATTAACCTTAAATGTATGTAGTTGATTTTTTAAGTCAATCATAATATTATCTTAACATATTGAAAAAAAAAACAAAAAATTAACGGTTGTAAAATCTCTTCTGTAGGAAAAATATTTTAAGCAAGTCATAAGTCTTGGGCAAAATCTACAACTAAGGTCTTTTACCCCAGCAAATTCTTTATGATACAAGCGACACAAAGCCTTGTCTTATCCGTCATTCCCCTCGACCGTGCGCGGAAAACGCCATATCGCAATAAGTGCATTCGACATCAGAATCGTTAGTTTGGCTGCCATCACTTTCTAAAATTATACCAATGTCTGAATGTTCTGTATCAGAATCGTTTTTCTTCTTCACTTTTAAAGCTTTCGTTTTTCCTACCTTCTTTTTTTCCTTTAGTGTTTCTCACTTGTTTTTTTTATTCGTGCTTCAAAAGTCGTTTTTTACGGCAAGCTTGATAAAACCGTATGCTTGGCCGTTCTGCTCTTTATTCCAGGTATTCTATGAATAAGAAGAATTGAACTAATTGTCTCTGAAACCATCAATCATGAAACCGTTTCTGCATGGTCTTTGAAAGGTAAAGCGTAACTGATCCTGTTGATTTTGCAACGCAGATGCTCTCGATTGTGAAGTCAACGGTCGGCCACAGACAACATAATCATTAATTGCAGCTTCAGAGGCATTGCTAACTTCACCCAGACAATCTTGGATAGCAAAATCTTAGTCTCTGAAGATATTTTAAATGATTGGAATTATTCTATACTTAACGAAATATTATATTTATATTTCTGAATATATTTACAATTAACTCAACTTACTGAGCACTCAAAAATGCTTTGCCGACTAACTCTTATACGTGGTGTACTGTTAAAACTTCTTAATAATTCTCATGACCCTTACATCTAGGGTCTTTAATGTGTGTGAGGTACATGGGAGAATTGAAATGAAGATAATACCATTTTCTCTTGCTAAGTTTATCATATTTGTATTTCTTGTATATAAATAATTCCCAAATAATTAAAGGATAACCTCTTTCTCCTTGCAGAGTTTAATACTTAAAACCATTTTGATAAATTTTGTAAAAATATTTACTTGAATTCAGTCCGATATATGCACATCAAACTTTGAAACAGGTGGCGTTCCATCTTCACAGGCACAGATCGGCCGGAAGCTCCCATGCAAATATAAGTCACAAGATTCCACTAACTTGCTTTTTTCCTTTCTAACAAATTACTTTTACCATTTTATTCTGCACAATTGTAACTTCCATTCCTTTCACAATGAAAATACGTATTAGATCGTTTATTTTTTCTACTCAGGACCCAGAATTTCATCGAAGAAGTATGACAACTTCTCTCTAATCAAATCCCTTGCTCCTAAAGCTGTGACAGCTTCAGGTGTTCTAAAAGCAAACTGTGGGTGCCTCTTCAAAAAACTAATAAGTGGTCTTCCCAACGTGACTCTTGTTAAAGAATTAATGCGGAATGTTATAATATAAAAATTATAAAAAAATGTTTTTCAAGTGAGATATTATCCACAAATATTTTTTTAAATAAGTGCTAAGGCTTTAATAATATTTCCTCGACCACATATCACTTAATGCTGCCGCTATTGATTCAAACCTTTTGCTCGTCTGAAATTTTTCTCGAGAGTAGATAGAGAATTAAGATAATAAATGAAATATACACACCTTTCTATTGCACTTAACTAAATAAGAATCCATGTTTTTTTTATCTTCTTTTCAAACATCTGCATACAGTAAGGAAACTTCAGCAATTATTTTTTTTTAAATATTCCTCACGTGATTTTATATATTATTTTCGTCTAGAATTTATTTCCAAACTTGTTGTCATATTACGAATACTTTTAGATATGTAACTCTACCGGGAAAGTCATTAAAATGTTGGTCTCTTTTCATTTATATTCTCGCAATGTATCACGTACGCAGGTATCGTACAGCCACTGATTAGGAACATTAGTCCAAAGGGATCGAAATACAAATTTATTGCCATACACGCACTTATCGCAATAATTTGATATTAGCAAAAATATTTGCTACATCTAAAAGCCGAAAAATTAAAGAGCCACCTAAATTACGTCATGCATTTCCATTCCATATCCAAAGACAAGATATTTTCTACGCCTTTCCTTTTTCAAATTGTAGTTAATAAGCTCGAGTGTAATTGAATAAATAGGCATTATATGTGTATTACCATTACACCTCTTGATTTCCCCCTAAATTTAATTTTATCTACTTCTGTGTCTCCCAAAAACTAATATCACTCCACAGGATAGATGTGTCCTTGTCTCCTTAATCTTAATTGAAATTAAGATTACACCACATTCCACAGTTCTTACAATGACAAAAGAGATTACAATTGAATCTTCATCGCTATAAAACCCCTTCCATTTCACTACCACTTGGACATAGTTGTGTCTATATTAAGTGAGTTAAAGTTTCATAAAGTCTTGTTCACTCTTTTATATACCTCGATAAAACTATAAGACTTATAAAAATATTATATTGCTTTCATGCCAAATAAAGTTTGGGATGATTTAATAAAATATTAACAATAACGTCAAGAAATTCCTCTTCCGGCAATGTAATGTCAACGCTAGACCTCGGAAACCAAAGTTGCTCCCGGGGGAGTCGTTGTGAGTGTTATTTCATAACTTTCTAAGTGGACAGTTTGTCTCGGCTACTGATGGAAAGAGTCCGTTACGGCTGTCATATATCTTGAACATGGTTATACAACATACATATATTGAGGCCCACCATTTAATGTTGAATTATGTTTTTTTTATGACAAGGATTGTTTGAAAATTTGACAATTTTTCTTAAATAGGGTTATTCTTCTTAAATAGGTAAATTGTGTGGTTGAAATAAACGGCTTATGCAAAGGATAAATCTTTGAAATTCCAAAGAACTCTCGTAATATCTTCTTTTGTCGACTATAAATAAATATGTCAATGTTAATTTTTACGTCAATCGTGTGAATTAAGAAAATTGATAAAATATGTGTATTCGTGAGTTTTATTTTTGTGTGTTAAATTTTTATGGAGTGTTGGATTGCAAAAAATCTGAAGTAAGTTTCCATATATAAGCTTGATTATTGCAAATTTCACCAATAACTATTCAATTTATAGACAAACTGAACAATTTCCTCAAATGAAACAGCTCGGTGAGCAGGCATAACCTTTAAAAGCATTACTAAAAAACAGTATATTCCGATATGAAAATAATCGTTTATAATATTATATTAATTCCTCATTCCTTATTTCTTAAGACAAACCTTTTCTTAGATATCAGGATAATTTTCAAATCAATGATTTTTTATTTAGTTTCACTTCAAAGGTCGAAGTAATTAAAATGACATTTTTTTTATCTCTTCGTTCACGCTATTCTTTGAAATAATATGTATGATATCAAAAATTATGTATTTTATCAGCAAGTTCATAGAAAAATTATAAATTGTATCTTATTGCGGTGGAATTTGCAGAAGCAGAGGAGGTTAAAATGCAAAAGTGTTTGCTTCCCTCGTCTTTCGAATTTCCACGCTTTAATGAAGGCTGTAGGCTGTACAGCATTGTTCCATCATTTATAGAAGAAAAGAAGTGATGAAACTGAACTAAAATCCGGGAACACTGCTTAAAAGGTAAAAGTTAGAGAGAGACCGGGTTATCATCCTGGCCCCGATGTAAATCCGCGTTTGACAACTTATATCATTTGGTTAATGGAATGAAGGTGGTAAGTGACGGAAAGAGGGAGATGGGAATGCTTAGTTTTATTTTAATGGTGTCAACATATCGTGAAGTATGTACCGAGAATAATATTATTTTTCAATATTATGTATGAAAATATTCTGTGAATGTACTGCGAAAGGTAATTTGGTAAGGTAATATATTTACCTTATACATACAATTAACGTAGTCTAGTTTAACAAATTGTATTTTCATCCCACGATCAAATGTCGTGTCACAAGTAGCAAAAATTATGTTACTTTAATAACAAATTTATTAATTTTGAATATAAAATGGCTGGAAAAATTAAATGATAACTTCTAGCAAACAGATCTGTTCCACGAGTACTTGATGTGAGCTTTCGTATTTTCACTTTCTTACCATATACCATATAAACATTTTTGCCACATTAATTTCTTACCATTAGCATATACGAAAATTAAATGATATCTTCTAGCAAACAGATCTGTTCCACGAGTACTTGATGTGAGCTTTCGTATTTTTACTTTCTTACCATATACCATATAAACATTTTTGCCACATTAATTTCTTACCATTAGTATATCCAAAAATTAAATGATATCTTCTAGCAAACAGGTCTGTTCCATGAGTACTTGATGTAAGCTTTTGTATTTTCATTTTCTTACCATATTTGGTAAAAACACTTTTGCCACGTTAATAAAGCTTGCTTCCAATTTAGCAAATAACGCAAATATCTCTTAGTTTTTATGTTCTTTTTTCTTCTGCTGTTCAAAATATTTCCACGTTTATTCCTTAAAAATATCATTAATTTTCTAGTTTCTTTTAATCTAAATAAGTAATAACGGCACGCTTATTGGAAAATCAGGAATATACTCACCTATTTGATATCACCGATCTTAGTTAGTTTGAGAAGTAATATACTTATTAAGATGAAATTTACGGGCGCGCCTGAAAAAAAGCTTCAACGAAAATCGACTTTAAATAATCAAGAAATTAAGCTTGATATGTTTTTGAAATTATATTATATTTTAATCGAGGGTATTTTTGTATTGTCATGACATTTATTATAACAGTAAAAAACTAGGCGCTGAATAAAATAAATCGGTAAGTTTATAATGTATTTAACTTTTTATGTAAAATGAGTATTAATTCTTGTATTATGTTTTATTCTTATTCCATTTGCTTAGTTCAAAATGTCTTGTAATTAACCTAAATTACAATGTGATTACAATATTACAAGACGAATAACATTACAAGATATTACAAGAAAAAAATTTAAAATTACGAAACTCGCTAAGAAAGTGCTTAGTTAAATTTTTCTTCCATACAGACTAACTCCAATCCTATATTTTTCTTCTTTCATATATATTTTTCATTCAATATAGTCAATAAACGAATTTAATGAAGCTAAGTAGGTTGTAAATAATGTTTTCAATATTTGTTTTAGTTAGAAATTTGTTTGCTTATTTTTATCCATTGGAAGCCAGTTTTATCTTGACATGCTTGTCATGTCAAAATAAAACTGGCTTCCATATAAATTCAATTGTATGTAGTATAGTTATTCATAATAACCTTTAAATGATCCTTAAAAACTGAAACCACTAATCTTTCTATATTTATGGATTAGACCTTGTGGCAATTTTAGTTATTTAAACATAAATTGTAACACAAATGGTCCAAAAGACAAACGAACCGTAATCGAATAATAATCGCTTTGTTTCTGCATCCGGAAAGCAAAAGCAGTAAATATACCTGATTTCAATGAATTGGTAAGTACTTTTGTAAACAGAACGCATTAATCTGTTTTTAAAGCGCATTCCGTATCCCACTTTCACGATATTTAAAGAAAATTGTTAATTTTTTATACATGCTATACTAAGGTACATGCATAATATCACGCTTTATAAAGGATATTGCCGACGCATCTGTTTAACATCATAAACCAAACTGGGTTAAGATGTTAAACAGATGTATGATCTGTATGCTTGTTAAATGAAAATGAACTTTTTATCCTATTTTTGTAGTTACAATTTCAAAAGCCGGATAATAAATGTTTCTTAAAAACATTAAATTGAAATACACCTTTAAATAAATAATATTCATATTACTGCTTAAACAAATATGTCATCGATACTTCTTCATTTATTTTTATTTTTGTATTCTTTTACATAATTTACAATTGAATTAGAACTGTATTTTTGTATACTGAATAAAACATTATATATAATAGAGAAAAAATATGTTTAACGAACGTGAGACGTCGTTTCCCACCATCTCAATATGTGTTTTTTTGTTAGTAATTTCTGATGATGAAAAATAATATCACTGAGTGAATCCCAATAGAAAAGGTATTAAGCCAATGCCAGTTTCAAAACTAACTTTGTCGCAATAACTCACGAAACTGCTTATGCCCAACTATGCTTTTCAATGTAATCAAAACTCTCTTTTAATCTTTACAAATCATTGCAGTACAACCTAAATGTTTGTATAGACATTTTAATGAATATTACAACGCATTTGGCTGTATGAAAATGAGTTTAATTTGATTATTTTGCAAAAATTAGCTACGAGAATAGTAATTAAAGAAAATGTTCCAAGCTGGACCCAGAAATAACTAAATCGTAATAAATCAACAAACCATTAGTTTCTAATTAAGCTGTTCCAAATAATTAAATCTTGTTTATATAAATGCCATTGGGATACATAATGATATAGCCATCTGTTATTTTACCTTAAGATTTAAACTAAATTAACACTAAGAGTTTTTTTTAATTACAGAGTTGGCTATTGTCAGGTTGGCTAATAAGTTTGTGATTTTGTCTACCGGAAAATATTTGAAAATCAAAATATCACAAAGAAATCAGAGTATGTATGCTACTCGAATAAAAATATGTATGATATCTATGACTTTCCACTAACTAGAAGGAAATGATAAGATTAAATGAAAAAATTAAAGAAAAAAATAATCTAATTTGGTTTCTCATGAAGGGAAAAATTCGGGTAAAGAAGGCTTAAGAGATAAGGGAGAGAGATATGGAAGGATTAAACCATCAACAACAAGCATACGTACTATGAATTACTTGCCCTCACTTTAACAAAAAAGGAAATACTTTTTGTTCCTCATCTAATAACTAAGCATTTTCTTGGCCAATGGTTAATAAGCAATGTTTAATAACATATCATTTTTAGTGACTCCAAAGAAAGGAAAAGATTTTTAATTGGTCGGAATCTTTATTTCACGTGTGTTCAGCGATAATTCTTTACCGAGATTTTCAAAGATGTTTTTATTAGAAAAAGGGTACTTTAGGGGTAGTCTCATAAACATTTGATGATGATCTGATTATGAGATCCGGAAATGGACGATGGAAATCCTTACCGAATGGCAGTAAATCAATTATGATTCATGATATCAAATACGGGGTTACTTTGTACCTCTCAGGCGGGGGCCTAATTTTGAGTTCTGAAGATGAATAATGCAACTTCTTAACGGTTATTTGTAATTCAACCGTGTATATAGATACTTGCTACTGGTAATTTTTACTTTGCAAAATAACTACATCGTTGATCAAGGGGTGAATTGTGGGAGTGAATAAAAAGGGTGTGAACAATGAATATTTGTGAGAATTCGACAATGTTCCTGAGCAATGTAAAGATTTTTTCAAATTTCTATAACTTCTAGATAAAACTGGAACTTTCATATTGGAAGTGACACATTTTCGAGGTTG
Source organism: Druceiella hillmani (assembly GCA_039881145.1). Classification (NCBI taxonomy): domain Eukaryota; kingdom Metazoa; phylum Arthropoda; class Insecta; order Lepidoptera; family Hepialidae; genus Druceiella; species Druceiella hillmani. Next base: position 8,565,172 of record JAYKKI010000076.1, read on the forward strand.
ACCAGTTTCAACCTACATAGCGCACGATTTGAGGGTTGAGGCTACTACCACGCACAAATGCAATTCGTCTGCGATATCTAGTTGCAGAGTGGCATATAGATCTCGATTGCAGAGTAAAATATAGACATAAATATGAATCATTTTATATAATATATGTAGATAAAATGGAAATATAGGAATAAATAAGAAATTATTGATTTCGAAGACATTCATGTAGTACAGCAATGAAACATTCTTCAATTGTATTTTTCAACGAAAAACTCGTTAAATTAGTAACGCTGTTCAGCCCCGGACTTTTTATACTAACTTTGTATCTCCGATATATACAATATACCCTCTTCACCACTTACATTCCAAATAAATTTTGCCGTATTTTACATAGTTCCTTAGACGGATCCTTAAGGAATTGGAAAAGGAAAATTTATATGTTAATGCACATGTTATTTTTAATATTGTACCTGCAGTAATAACCTTTCTTATGGTTAGATTGCACAAACCATTTACAGTTGACAATCTTCGAGACAATATTCTGTTACATGAAAGTGGATAAAATTCAATTTGCCAAATGCATCTTCTTACTATCACTTCCGTCGCCGACAAGTTCGCTTAAGTGTCTTTAAGTTTCCTATATAGCAAAAGTTTAGGTAGTTTACCTTCCAGTCCTTGAAAGTGTAATTTATGTGTTTACAATCGTTATTTTCTATAAAAATCGTGACTTACAATTATTTTCAAAACATCATTTACTAAGTTAGCAAACATTTTTAATAAATTAATTTTCATCTTCTAGCGATTAAATTTTTTAAAATGTGGAAGCAATTTTCTGAAGCTATTTATTGACAAACATCCGGTTATTTTCATTTTAACATAATATTGTGTACACCACGTATTAGGACTATTAGCGACTAGCTCGCCAGCCAGCGAGTTTTGACAATAGAAGTAATTATAACTCGAGTAGTTTTAAAAGTTATAACTTTTTAATTAATTTTTTTGGAAAGAGGAGATCTTTCTTTGTAAATGGTACCAATATGTGATTTTTTTAAAATATTTATTCTTATCAAAATTTTTCTTTGAAAAACGACACGGGTCTCCGTCCGTTTGTTTGTACTTTTCTCGTATGCATAAATGAAAACAGATTTTAAACTCAAAATGTTTACTGATTTTGTTTATTATTTGTTTTATTCATCGGCCAACTGTCAAAAAACTTTAGATTTTTATAACAATTTGTCAAATAGTGTAATTTTAATAAATAATTTTCTACACAAATATCGTTTTTTTTTTCATTTTAGGCGACTGCTCTCAACTTATGATTGATATGAAACTTGCCCTTTCTCTTCATACCCTACTGTCTATTCTTTTTTATTTTTTTGCAACTTTTCATTAAATAAAATACAAAATACGTAACGTGGGCAAATACAAATTTATCGAAGATTTGATTTTTCGTTCTTTACATCTGCTCTCGGCGTAAATATTTCGTTAGATCAGTTTTTGAAAGGTTTTGTATGCCGCTTATACATGTTTTTCAGACAACACCTACATTTTTCTCATATCCCTATTTACCGCCCTTTCTTTATTAAATTGTCATTGAATAGTGTGTCAGGTAAAGCGATTCTATTTTTAAAATTATTTTTGCACAGAACGGGATGAAAATTATTTTGAAAAATGACAAGATCAAGAGTATTGTGATATTTAACTATTTTAACGAGCATATAAAGCATAAAGTATTCATATAAGGTGTCTGCCACATCTGTGTAAGGTAATTCTGAGGCTGTCCTGATTTTGTAAATTACATATATAGCTTGACTAAATTGTCTTTTCATTTATGTAATTAATATTGAAAATATATCATGCAGTAATCAAATCATTATTACAGCATATCTTTATAACATAAAATACACAAAGCTTTCTGAACTATCCAGATGCTTCAAAAATCCGAACTCAGGCTAATGTCTACCTGTTTACAATATGCTTTTACATCAGTGGAATACACCAGTGACATTTTTTAAATGAAAGTTTATTACACGATAATTTTAAGGATTTAATATTTTCGGTGCGAAATATTGTAAAGAAGTTTGTTTTATGAAATTAAATTGTAATTTTATTTCATCAAAGTACAAAATAAGCTTTTGAGGGCGTATTTTAATTTAAAGGATGGTTAATAAGAAAAGACACCTTAAATACCTCTTGTTCTAAATTTAGATAATTTGAAATTTATTTAGATTATACAAGAGCATATTTATAGACTTTGTTAAACACTTTGGCGATATGGCTTAGTTTAGAAAACGTCTCATCTTCCTAAGCGCTTTATTGTTCGTTGATAAAAGTAAATATTACATTAATCTAATAACTTTATCAAGTAGCAGTCTTAATGACAGCCTGTTAACTTTCAGTTTAATTCTTTTCGTAAGTGTATATATTCTACCATTGATCGGGTATGACGTACTGAAATCACAAATACAGCTTTAGTCTGAACATAAATATCTAAAGCTATTTTAAAATTAATATTCTGGAATTTTTTAGTACTTTATGTACACAATTTTGTAAAAATCAACAAAAACTCATTCTGAATTATAATCAATTATTCCGCAAGCAAGTCCTTATCCTTATAAGATTTTGCAAAGCAATAGATTTAAATGGAGTGCGTGAAATATAGTTGCATCAACTTTTGAAGTACGAATAATAAATAATAATATTTTTCTTTCCAATGAAATAATCTAATTTCGTTTAATCAGTGAAAAATCTACACATTGAGGTTTTTGGTAAACCAAGCCATTTAAACTAAATTTCAATAACTATAACTTGCAAATGTTATTTTTACTACGTGTACTTTAATCTACGTTTTTTTCATTACTGTCCAAATTTTTAACTACACGTAACTGTGAAGTATACGTATGTGCATACATGGGTATATATATATATATATATATATATATATATATATATATATATATATATATGTGTGTGTGTGTGTATGTGTGTGTGTGTGTGTGTATGTCTTGTGTATGTGTGCATAATAATTAAGTGTATATGTAAATGTTTGGGCTGTGATATATGCGGTGACATATATGTTATGCTAACCACTTTTCGTGGCCAATAAAATGAATAATTTGGTTTAGTAATATATGTATTATTGGATAAAATTTCACATAAACTAGTATCAATATAGAAGGCCTTTTATATATTTTATAAATACAATAAATAATGAAGTAAATGCAGAATAATATTTACGAACTACGACCAGTAGCTAATTAGCCGTTGTAAAATACGTTCGGACTGGAAAATACCTTTGACATTGAATTATGATTTTTTACGGTTTAAGGGTTGGAACAAGTGTCAATTGGAAAAGGTGTCCGTCTGTTACAGTCGGTTTCCATAGAAACGATTGCAGGTAGAAACGGTTTAATAATAAATATATATTGATTATTGAGGATATTGAGATAGCCCATGGATATCTCAATAGACACAATAGTCAATATTTTTATACTAAACTTTTTGTATAATAATCATTATTTACAAGAAAATTTTAGATTAGGAGCAAATCAAATTCTCAAAAAAAATTTAATTTCATATGTAATAAGAGTGCCATTTGAAAGAGATCTAGTTGTGACGATTTCAAAAATGTGTTTTTTCGTAAATTTATGGATTATATTTTCAGAGATGTGCTGTAAAATAAGCTTAGAGTAGATCTTCCCACTTATTATCAAAGATACTCAACCTAAAATTATGAAAAAAAGAGTTAGATATTAAATAGAACCCAACGAATAGGTTTTACAAAAAGTGTAATGATGAGAAAAGATGTCGTTGTTTTCAGGATATTCAAGTCAATATAGATGTTCCCTCTACTTAATTGTATTAAGTATAATTAAGTATTCGTTGGGTTAGGAAGTTTTTCTTAGTGACGACTTATAGTAAATAAAGCTACTGCATTTCCAGCGTTTTAAGAAGCCTTTTATATGCTAGCCAAATTTGTATTTAGCCGGTTTTATTTTAAAAAATCCATTATATGCCTTTAATCTTAAATCACCAGACGTTGGCAATAACTTTATCAATATGTTAAATAATTGGAAAGAAAGGGGATTGAAAAAGTTGATTACATCCCTATATTTCAAATTTCGGTTTTGTTTTATTTTAGAAGATGGACTGGAATCGAATAAAGTCCAGTTCAGTTTGGGTGTCAATAATGCTTCCATCGCTTTTTGCCTTTCGGTCTCGGCGTCTTCATCTTATATGTAATTAAAAAAACGCTCCTGGCATGCAACCGGTGCAGACCGCTATCAACGATCGTCATTAACGACGTCCGTATTTATGTTTCACTTACGAGTCCCTCGTTATTAATAACATTTTGAGTCAACTCTCTATGCGCCAGCTTCACTCGCACTTAGCTGGTTTTTTAACACTTGAATCTGTTCACAGTTAAATCTAACATTTTTCAGAGATAGCACAATAGCAACAATTCGTTATTTGTTATTACAAATGCAATATATAAGCATTTGAGAAAACATAGTTTGGTTTTTTATTATGGTCACAGATTACATTTTATTTTTTCTGCTTTCTTAATAGTCAATTACCATATTGTTAGCTTTTTTATGTTTAAGAAATATGAGCTTAATAATAAAATTGTTTGTTACACTTTCTGAATATAATATTTGTATACTACATAAATAAACATGAAAATGTTGCATGTAAAAATTTAAATTGCAGACTAATAATCATTTTCGGTTCGCATAAATATTAGATGGATCGTAGTTGAATATTCTTTCCGAAGAGATAAAAAGAAATATATGTAAAATGATTAGTTTTTTTTTGTTTTTTTATTAATATTTTATAATCTAACATATTGTAAATTTAATACCTATGATCCTAACAGAAATTATGTACAAAATTTAATTTTCCTTTTTAATTTTTATTGAGAACGGTAACATGTATTAAATTTCCTTCAAAAGAAACATTTTTTCATATAATGTCTATGGAATGTTGTCAATTTAACATCAAATCAGTTAATGGCGGTAGACGTAATTTTTTTCTAGAATATACTCTTTCAAAGCTCTTTAAGAAAAATTCCAATTCAGGTTTAGGTTGCTAAAGATGTTCTTTTCTTTAATAATTTTCAACCGCTAAGCTGTAAGCCTTCTTCGGTGTATGCCATCTATCTCTGTCTCGGGTAGTTTCTATCCACCTCACTCCAGCTTTTTTTCATGTCTTCATACCAATGTATTAGTAATTTTCCTTGTAGCCCTTTCTCTTCTACGGTTTCCATTCCTTTACTATCCTGCACCGCGATGTTTATGACATTGCTAACCTTACCCGTTTGTAACCTCACTAATTTTACACGTTTGTGACTTCACTAATTTTACACGTTTGTGACATCGCTAACTTTACCCGTTTGTGACGGAGCTAACTTTACCCGTTTGTGACCTCACTAATTTTACACATTTGCGACATCGCTAACTTTACCCGTTTGTGACATCACTAACTTTACCCGTTTGTGACCACACTAATTTTACCCGTTTGTGATATTGCTAACATTACCCGTTTAGTGACGTCGCGCTCGTAGACAGTCATTTATTTTACGGTCTCAGTTTAACGCATGTCGGTTTTTATTTCGGTTGCTCTTTGAGTCACTTGGTGTTCGTGGAGAATCTCAGTCGTGAACACCCATGTAAAGGATATGTAGTCAGTAAATTAAAATGACTTTGAAATCGGTGTGTTTTATAAATCTTTGGCTTCTGTAGACTGACCAAAGTTTCGAGCTTTAGTCAAAATTAAAATAATATTATAATTCTGATAATAATGATAATTCCCTCAATTTTTTATATTTTTGACCCTAATTTCAACAACTATCAGTTCAGGTTTAGATTACATCCTGAAACAAGAAGCCTTTCCTAATTATTCAGCAAAGAACAGTATATTTTGAAATAATATTTAACGTACACTCTACAATTTGAGGTGATAAACTAAATGTAAGCATTTGACCGTATGCGTTCTGAAATCACATTACCTATGTCCATTAGGAATAGAAAGATAATGAGAAATAGTTTACTTAAGAGGGATGTTCTCTTATGTAAAATATTTCTCAGTATCTTTCAATCCTTAATGGGACATAGTGGTTTTACTTAACGTTATTTATATATATTTACTGGCTGAAACTGCTCTTGTATCAATGATTTTGCAAGATGTACATATTCGTAAAAGTAAATAAATGAATGAATATACATAATTAAATGAAACTACGTGATGTAGTATTATTTCTACTATCTTTAATTTCTTTATCACGAACTAGGTTTCGTTATATTACAACATCTTCAGGTGGGATATTAGCAAAGATATCAGGTGGGATATTAGCAAAGAATCGAATCATTGCTAATATCCCACCTGAAGATGTTGTAATACAATGAAACCTAGGTCGTGGTAAAGAAATTAAAGATAGTAGAAATAATACTACATCACGTAGTTTCATTTAATTGTGAATAATGAATTTCTACAAAATTAACGCCAAATATATTCAATAAATGAATGAATTTAATTAAATATATTTCGGTGTGTATCTGTTCAACAAATCATACATTTTTTTATTATTTGTAACTGCGTATGCATTGCTACCACCTGTAGCAATATTTATATATCGTAATGTACTGAAATTTCTATAAAAAAACATTCAAGCGTGTTTGGCCACCTGTACTCTCTAGCCAGTTTAAACTTTTATTTGTCAATATTATTTGAAAAAAATTTGAATTTCGTTCGAAATGTCATAGAATCGTGAAAGTCAATCGGAAAATAAATCGTCATTCGATTCGATTTTATTTTCCTGAAAAAACTTTTATGACTAATAATGTTTGGATTATTTGTAAGTTTAAGCAATTATAGGCATGGAAATGCCATTATACCTTTTCGTATTTATTGTGTTATGATACTTTTTAAAGGATAAGCTTTGAAGACAGAAATTAATCCGTTAATGGGAGCCTAATAAACTTATTGCATAGCGCTTTCTCTGAACTTAAAAGTTAAAAAAGCCAGCTAAGTACGAGTCTAACACGCGCATGAAAAGTTGACTCAAAACGTTATTAATAATGAGGGACTCGTAAAAGAAATATAAAGACGGACGTCGTTAATGGCGATCGCTAATAGCGGTCGGCACCGGCTGCAGACCGGGAGCGTTTTTAAATTGCAAATAAGACGAGGACGTCGAGAAAGGGACGTAAAAAGCCAAGGAAGCATTATTGACATAAACTGAGCTGGACTCGAATCGATCTCTCTTCTAAAATAAAACAAAATCGAAATTTTAAATATAGGGACGTAACCGACTTTTTCAGTCCCCTTACTTTCCAATTATTCGGCTTATTAATTAAGTTATTGCCAACGTATAGTGTTTTAAGACTGAAGGCATATAATGGACTCTTAAAAATAAAACCAGCTAAATGCAAATTTGGTTAGCACATAGAAGGCTTCCCAAAGTTTAAAACGTAGTAATTTCATTTATCATAAGTTATCACTAATAGAAACTTCCTGACCCAACGAACAGTAAACTGAGCCATACCAGCTAAAGTACTTAAAAAAGTCTATAAATATGTTTTTTAAAACCTAATTAAATCTTCAATTATTTAAATTTTGAACCAATGGTATAAAAGTTAATATGTTTTATTGAAAATCTTTTAAAATAAAATACGCCCTCTAAAGCCCTCTAAAGCCTATTTATATTTTGATGAAATAAAATTACAATTTGGTTTCATAAAACAAACTTCTTTATTATATTTCGCAACGAAAATATTAAATCCTTAAAATTATCGTGTAATAAACTATCATTTAAATAATGTTACTAGCGTGTTCAACTGATGTAAAAGCTTATTGCAAACAGGTAGACGTAAGTCTGAGTTTGAATTTTTGAAGAATCCGGATAGTTCAGAAAAGTTTGTATATATTTTGTTATAAAATATGTATAATTCACAAAACTACTAATATATATGTAATTTACAGGATTAACTTATACAGATATGGTAGAAGAAAGTACCTTGTATGAATACTGTATATGCACGTTAATTTAATTAAATATCACAATACATTAAATAAGATCTTGTGATTTTTGAAAAAAATTTGCATCCCGCTCTGTGTCAAAAATTATTTTTAAAATAGAATCGCATTACCTGACACACTATCCAATGAAAATTTAACGAATAAAACGTAGTAAATAGAGAAGTGAGAAAAATGGATTTATTGTCCGAAAAAAAAAATTTATATATAAATTTTTTTGCATATACACAGCATACAAAACATTAAAAAATCGACCTGATGAAATAATCGTCCTGAGAGCAGCTGTAAAGAACTAAAAATCACATCTTCTATAAATATAAATTTGCCCATGCCGCGTGTTGTGTATTTTATTTAATGAAAATTTTCAAAGAAAAGAAAAATAAAAAGTTAACAGGCAGCACTTCTAAACCGACTGAAGACCGACTTTAAAAAGAAGTAACTTAGGTATTTATTACAAATAAATAGGTACTTATTTTGAGTAAATAGTTTTTTACTTTTAGTACCTACTTATAAAGTCGATTTATGAAAGATATATTATTTTAGACATTTTAGTGATTAATAATAATTATGATTATACTATGACTAACATTTAACTATTTCCCTTCTTATATATTGTATAATTATTAAAAGTTATATGAAAAAGCTGGTATACGAATAATTTATTCTTTGTTTAAAGTTGGTTATCAACAACACAAAGAAACGAAGCGATAGTAGTAGCAACCAGTGGTTAGCTGTTAGCCGCTGAGGAGTTCTTTTCGCCATATTCGAATTCCAACATCAGATTTTAAAAAGAAACAACTACCACCTGAGGAGTTCCATCCTCCATATCCAAAATTCAATATCAGTTTTGCAAAATAATAATTAAAATGACAATTAATCAGCAGTAAATATATTTATTTAATCACGATTGATCCGTTAAGAAGTTGCATTATTATTTTCATAATTCCTGATCTGATCCTAATCTGGTCAAAGGAGCAGCAATTTTTCAAATAAAAAACAACCAGCAGCATATACCTTAAATTACGATTGATTTACTACCATCCGATAAGGAGTTTCATTGTTCACCTCCAGAATACGTCATTAGATTATGATATGGTCAACGGTGTGATTATTTTGCAAAATAACAATTACCAGTTGCAAATATATACGGTTGATTTAACAACAACCGTAAAGAAGTTCCATTATTCATCTCCATAACTCAATATTTTTGAAACTTGCATTGGCTTAGTACTTACATTGGTCTTATGGATGATTTCGTAAATGACACAGCAGCTCGTTACGTACTACAAATATAAATAATGTTTGACAAGGCAGAAAAGTCGTTGCTAGGACACAAGAGATACGTTTTAATATTGAAAGGAGATAAATTCAAACACTGGAGACTTACCTTTAGTTAGCCAAACTAATGGAGGATTACCTTTGGTTTGGCATATTTTTCATAATGATTTTACTTAATTTAATGTAACTATCACACACAGAAAGTGAGTATCAATTCAAGGAAATTATCAATAAGTAAGTGTTCGCCAATAGTATAAAATGAGATCTTTTTCATTTCATTCGCATGTCACGGACCTGTCATTTTAACAATAATATCTATTCTAGGTATTTTTTTATTACAATGCTTAAAATTATTTAAAAAAATAAATATGAGAGAAATATGAATTGGACTCATATTTTGAACTCTTGTTGCAACGTAAAAAATCTAATGAATGGAGTGTAGTTCAGGGAACAAAGAAATATGACGAAAAAAGAGTCTGCGAAAATTCTTGCCAACTTCATTTATAATTTCAATATCAGTTTTGCAAAATAATAATTAAAATGACAATTAATCAGCAGTAAATATATTTATTTAATCACGATTGATCCGTTAAGAAGTTGCATTATTATTTTCATAATTCCTGATCTGATCCTAATCTGGTCAAAGGAGCAGCAATTTTTCAAATAAAAAACAACCAGCAGCATATACCTTAAATTACGATTGATTTACTACCATCCGATAAGGAGTTTCATTGTTCACCTCCAGAATACGTCATTAGATTATGATATGGTCAACGGTGTGATTATTTTGCAAAATAACAATTACCAGTTGCAAATATATACGGTTGATTTAACAACAACCGTAAAGAAGTTCCATTATTCATCTCCATAACTCAATATCAGGCCCTGGCCTGGTAAGTGGTGTAGTTATTTTACAAAGAAACAACTACGCGTAATTAATATCTTGAATTATATTTCCGGATCCCATCATCAGATCATCATCAAATTATTTCTTTCCATTAATCTAAATCTCATTCCATTAAAAAGTTTCGCCGTAATCGGCGCATTCGGTAAAGAATTATCGCTGAACAAACATGAAAAAAAGATTCCGACGAATTAAAAACCTTCTCCTTTCTTTCGAGTCAGTTAAAAATTATATGTTATCGAACACTGTTTATTAATCAAGAAGTAGTTAGCCAAGAAAATGATCAGTTATTATATATGGAACAAGAAATATTCAATTCATTTTTTTAAGTGAGGGTAAGTAATTCATAGTATGTATGATTACAATTGACGGTTCAATCCTTCCATATCTCAAACCCTTAGCTCTTACGCCTCATTTTCTGAATTTTTCTCTTCCCGGGATATCGAAATAAGATTATTTTTCTTTTTATCTTTAATTTTTTTTCATGTTAACTTGTCGTTTTCTCCTATTTAGTGGAAAGTCATAGATATCATACATACATTGATTCGGGTAGCATACATACTCTGACTTCTTATATTTTTCGGTAAGCAAAAACACAAACTTATTAGCCACCCCGATAATAGCCAACTCTATAAGTAAAACAACTCTAAGCGTTAATTTAGTTTCATTTCTAAGTAAAATAGTGATGAGATTAGATTAATATAAACAAGATTTAATTATTTTAAACAGCTTAATTTGGAACTAATGGTTCACTGGATTATTACGACTTAGTTAATTCTGGGTCTTGCTCCAGCTTAGAACGCTTTCTTAACTGATATTCTAATAACCAATTTTGCAACATAATCAGGTTAAACTAATTTTCATATAGCATAAATACATTAGTTTGTGCTGTAATGATTTTTAAAGATTAAAAGAGTGTTTTGATTACTTTGAAAAGTATATTTAGAAATAAGCGGCTTCATGAGTTATTGATACATAGTTATTTTTGAAACTTGCATTGGCTTAGTACTTACATTGGTCTTATGGATGATTTCGTAAATGACACAGCAGCTCGTTACGTACTACAAATATAAATAATGTTTGACAAGGCAGAAAAGTCGTTGCTAGGACACAAGAGATACGTTTTAATATTGAAAGGAGATAAATTCAAACACTGGAGACTTACCTTTAGTTAGCCAAACTAATGGAGGATTACCTTTGGTTTGGCATATTTTTCATAATGATTTTACTTAATTTGATGTAACTATCACACACAGAAAGTGAGTATCAATTCAAGGAAATTATCAATAAGTAAGTGTTCGCCAATAGTATAAAATGAGATCTTTTTCATTTCATTCGCATGTCACGGACCTGTCATTTTAACAATAATATCTATTCTAGGTATTTTTTTATTACAATGCTTAAAATTATTTAAAAAAATAAATATGAGAGAAATATGAATTGGACTCATATTTTGAACTCTTGTTGCAACGTAAAAAATCTAATGAATGGAGTGTAGTTCAGGGAACAAAGAAATATGACGAAAAAAGAGTCTGCGAAAATTCTTGCCAACTTCATTTATAATTTCAATATCATGTTGAAATGACAAGATAAATTTATTGGATAATCTCTTACACTTTTTACACTCACGTCTCTTGAATTCGTTTAAAATTCTATATTGTCAAATTTAACGTGGTAGAGCGGGAGACGTTTATGGAAACCAGGTATATGGTTTTTATTACCAAGAGAATGGTCGAAGAGAAGAAACAGTATGCCAGAACTGGATGCAGTTAATTAATGAAGTTTAAATTTGAGTGTATTTTAAAACCTATTGCTTATAATAAGTCAGTTAGCTGTAGTTAACTAATGGAGTTCAAATTTTAATTTCTTGTTTTGAAAACCTATTGGTCATAGTTAGTGGGCTAGCTTCAGTTCATTAGTGGAGTTCAAATATGTGTGTTTGGGTTTTTGAACCTACTGATTATAATTGGTGGGTCATCTGCAATTAGCTAATGGAGTTCTAATATGAGTATTTGGGTTTTAAAATCTATTGGTTACAGTTAGTCGGCTAGCTGTAGTTAATTGACGAAGTTCAAATATGAGTGTGTTTTTAAACCTATTAGATATAGTTAATCCGTTAGCTACAATTAACTAACGAAATTTAAAATTGAGTATTCGGATTTTTAAACCTATTAGTTTTGACATAATTTTTATTCATAATTAAATGAAAATACGTAACGTAGTATTATTTCTAATTTTTTTTAAGTCTTTATGGGTATAATAGGTTTTCAAAACAATACGAAGATCTGTGGAATACATTGTAACCGTAAACTTTAGCTTCATTAGTTTTCATATGTAAGTTTTATTTTACTCAAAGAAATATGTTTTCATTTCTTTATCGAAATTAAGTTTACTGAGAACGAATATCTGCGAGATTTAAGTGCATGACTCTACGATGACGTAAATAAAAATTAATGCTTGAAATAAACTATGATTTAATATACCATATATCTGATTTCATTATATAGTTATTTTGAAACGACAATATTAATTTTTCCATATTTATCTGGAACAGAAAATCATGTATTCTTGAAACGCATATAAATTTGATTTCTAGTAGAAGTAAATACAATGTGGTGTTGAGTAAATTTCGCGTTAAAATTAATTTTTTTATGTTCTGGGTAAAAAAAAGCATTTACATTTTACTTAACATAATGAGATCATAAAATTAAATAGGAAATAGATATTTTAAAATTTAATTTTTTTCAAATATTTTTCCAATAAATTAAATTTTTCCCTTGTCACTTCTATAAAGAAAATTAAATTATTTCATATTCATATTTATACTCTAACAAAATGTTTCACTCACCCCAATTTTAGTCAAAAACAAAAAAATATAATTAAAGTTGGGAATATTCTCAACATACGAATTCGTAAAGCAACTTTCTCCCATTGAACTCCATAATTCTGGCGAATGGGCTAAGTTTGGACAGATATTGCCATCATTCTGTCGACGTTAATTCGTTTAGTATGCATTTGAGTTAAATAGTAGATATTCCGCTGACGTAACTGTGCACTCCCTAAATTTCGGTTTGACTTTTATTAGTTAAGTAATAGTTTATATGGTGATCATCTAAATGTAGATATTCGTATGCGTACATAAAGAGGAAAAGTTGTATGTGCAAATACGTCTTCTAATACTTTTCGCTTTGAATTTTTTCTATTTTCGTTAATGCGTGGTTAATGTTAAATTACTTATTTTAAAATTATGACTTTTTAACATATTTAATTTTGTTGCTGTAATTGCAGAGTTTAAAACATACAATTAAATAATTCTAAGAATTAATTCTTATTATGGCATTAATATTACAGTTTGAAATATTAGGAAGCTAAATGAAAAAAGAAATCAACACAATATCAGTTCCAGATTCCATATACATATTTAGTTGCATCATTTGTTTTTACCCAAGTAAAGGTAAAGAACTGTAAGCTTTTAAATAATAAAACGTTAGTTCCAGTGAATCCTGGTATATAAGAAGTTGTATCGGTTATTTTTACTCAACTGACGTTAAATTAATTATACTTTTGAAATAACAAACCATAAATTTACAATTTATCAGAATGTATTAGAGGCATCTAATAAGAATATATTTTTAAGAAACATTTTAAATACTCATTAAACATATTTTTGTTAAAATTTTCTCGACGTCTCAGTAATTTAAAAAATAGTTTAGGAATTAATTGAATGAAGCGGAGAATGAAGAAAGAGTTTTATTGCAAATTTTTATGTGCTCTATGTATTCAGTCGCATTTTAAGATTTGCATTTTAAATTCACATTTTAAATAGGAATAAGAAATCTGAACATCACTAATGATGTTATACTAGCGAAGAAAACATATATAATTACACTACAATTCATATGCCACTTAATTTGTTTATCACATATTCACGTATTTATGGGACATATAGATAAAATAACAATATCTAATTATCATTAGACTGATACAACACTATCGACTTAATTTATTAGAACGTTCACAAAAGAAATGAATTGACACAAATTTTTATTACGTGATATTTATTAAAATTGTGTCAACTGTTTGACTCTCGAGATCGAAGTGTCATTTACAAATTTTGTTTACTTTATAAAAAACATCGGTGCCTAAAATGAAATTACTTTATAGGCTTAAAATTTCTTAAATTGTCGTGATAGGGTGGCCATTTGGCCCGCTTTCGGGATTCTCAAATCCTTTTTAATCCCTTTTATTGCACCTAATGAACGGCAAAACTAGTAAAGTTAATACATAATATAAGAAAAAACATGTTTGAAAATAAATGAAAATATATGCCTTTTGGCCTATACAGATATAGGCGTATTTGAGTTTTCCCACTTCCTTACAAATAGAGTTTACCGAAGGAGTTTTACAATTTGTAGAAGGTACGTGTTGTAAATTGTAAATATTTTAGAGAATACAATTCATAACACGTGTTTTATTCTTAATTGTCTTATAGTTTTTCTAAGCTTCATGGAGGATTTCCGCAGAAAACGAGTAAAAAGGCTTAAATATGCAAATGTTGAGACTTATTATATTTTGTTTATTTGCGAACACAAAAATAGTTTCCGTATATAACAATTTTATAATATAAATACTATTAGAGTAATCCATAGAACCAAAATGATGAGGTAGGGAAAATTAATCTGTAGTAAGCTTTATATATTTCAATATATAAATGAATAATTAAAAGTTAAAAACCACAAACTTTTAAAATATAAAAGAACGAAACGTGTCGTGGGAGACCTAGTCGGGCTAGATATGTATTATATAAAAAATATTTTAGCACAATAAAATATTGTTAATTTTAAGATATGAAAAAATAATAATGATTATGAAGCGATCTGAACAACGTCTTCAAATTAAACAAAACTCGTGTCAAATATGTGGACAATAGTACTGCATAATTTAATTTTGGTGTCAGTTACTATGGGTGCAAACTTTTGTCGATGTAAATAAATGATATCAAAATTCAATTTTATAATGAATCATCCACTTATTGTCACTTTAATACTGGTACTTACCCGACTTTATCATCCCCATCCCCAATTTCTGCTGAATCACTATCACTATTCATTCTTTTTGATAAAAAAGATCATGTGGGCTCATTTACGTACATTGGAAGTTTTACTTGTTTGGCATAACACAAGATTAACTTTATTTAGCACGCAAATAATTAATAGAAATAAAATAATAAGAGGACTGGAGCGTCATTATAAAACGGTTAACGGTAAACAAAAAAAAATTAAATTTAAAATTTATTTAACAAATTATTTATTTAACAAATACACCATTTCATTTATCTGCTTTATTTTTCATTATAAAATAATTATCTGCCATACCGTTTTCAAATTATTACGTTTAAACTTTATTATTTTCTCATAGAGTGCAGAAACAATTTTGATCTTTATATATAGAATGAAAAAAAAATTAAACTGAATGTAAAATTAATTTTATCCTTAAATTTTATTATATACAATTTTTTTGATTCAATTACTTTAAAAATTTAAAGGAATATGATTCGTTTGATAAATTTACTAATATAATTTAAATAAATTTGAATTAGTAATGATAATAAACGAATATCCTGAAAATTTTATTGTTATATTAATTTTAAATATTTAATAAATGTTAATGTAATGATGAAAATATATGAATATGCGGAAAATTTATTGCAATTTGCCAATTTTGAATATTTAATATTTGATAAATTAACTATTTATATTTTATAATACAAATAATTACATAACTTGGCTTACAATAGAAAGCTAGTAGAAAAGAAAACATCGACATGCGCTTGTGATTACACTGTAGTAAAAGTGTCTTTTTATACTGTAACAAATGTAGCGTTCGAAATCATACCCTTTTTGGACCGTCGCCCTTATTCTCCAGTGTATAACGTACCATAAGGAATTTCGTTCCAATATCCACACATTGTTTAAAACAAACAAAAAGAGGATTAGAGTCACTATCAAACTAGATTAAACAACGAATACCATGAATAAATGAAAAAGACATTTATACATGATTTATCATATATAAAATAATATTTAAGGTGAATTAGTTAATATAATTTAAAATAAACAACACTGTTAAATTCGCATACATCTTTCTTAATATTTCGGTCAATACAGTTTAATTAGTTCTGAGCAAATAAGTTAACACATACAAATGAACGCATTACTATGGTTTGATTTAAATAGTGATATTATAAAGCGCTGTACAGTCGTAAATTTTTAATTTAAAATATGTATCATTTTAGAATTTTAGTATGATATAAATGTAATAGGGGGAAAATGGTGAAAAAACAAACGTTCATTTGAATAAATTAAATCTTACCGTTGAAGAGTTTAGGATGCACAGGAATGTTGAAATGGCGTAGAAAGATAATTCATGTTTCCTACAGTAATTAATTACATAGTAATATTCACGCGATATGTTATTACTTAATTTTGTTCACGCTCTTGTCTCAAACGGGATGATTTTTTTAATTACCAAAAAAATTATTTATTATGTTTCAATGTGTTATCATCCCATTTTTATTTTCATCTCACCTGATATATTTTCGTATAATTTTATGTAGATTAGTTGAAATGTAAAGGTAAAATAGGTGACCAAAACACTCACTTTTGCTTTTTTTCACTTTATATTTTTACTTGGGATTACTTTTTTGTAGTAGATAACAGAACCAGAGGAAAATGAATAAAACTAAATAATTGGGTACAGTAAATAACAAATAGTTTTTCAAGTATATTTCATTTTGATCAGATTTAATGATTCTGAATACATTTAGCCAAAATTAAGAAGACAATATTTGATTATATAAGTACTTCGTAAATTTAAATATATTTTTAATTGTGATTAAAAGTTCACCAAAAATATATGTTTCGTTCATTTTCCTATCGTTTTTATACTAAATTTTTCTTATGTTTATTTTTATTTTAATCATCAAAAATATAATACGATATATTTTCACAATACGAAAGAATTTTCTTTATCAATGGTTGCTTCGTGGGTAATCACAGCCCAGGCATCAAATATTAAATCATATTGAGAGTTACCATGTAAATATAAATATACACACGTAGAGGAAGTGTACAAAATATGGAATATGTTCCCAATATGGACTAAGGCAATATCTATTTAAAAAAGTAACACTAGTTTCCGAATGCACCTTCTATCACACCTCGCCCCGCTCCTACACTACGGGATTGCGCGAGCCTGCTAGGTGAGCGCGAAAAGTGTTCTCAGAGGAAATGGGTAATTTTTCGAGTATCGGTATTCAATAATCAAGTAAAAAATTATAATTAGATTTATTTAATTTTACAAAATAAACTTAAAATAACATAATTAAGTATTACCTCTCAATAGGTCAATTTTGTTATAATGTATTTTAATTTAGTCCATCTCAACGATATTTTCCCATGCATTTTTAGTTAGATTTGATTTATTTGTACAAAATTTCGTAAGAAAATCGTAAGGAAATCCCAATTTTCAATAATATTCCATATTATGGCCGCCTATTGCCTAATTAGATAAATGCACAACTTTACATGTATAAGGTTAAAGTGGGGGTAAATTGAAACTACGACTTGTCTGCTTGTATTACATTTCATTTAAATAGGGTTTTTCTTCACAAGTGATCCACGTTCCTGCCTTTGACCATGTTTGACTATTTTTTTATTTCAGGTTGCACTGCCATAACTTCAAAGCGAAAGAAACGGAAGCTTTGGAACAAATCCTCTACGTAGGAAGCTACTGTAATCGTTAAATGAAACAAAATGAAATAAAAAACAATTGCAGTTTGTTTCAATTATCTGTGAACAACAATATTTTACCGCTTTTAATTATTCCTTGCAAAAAATTTGCGACGTCGTAATGAAAGTAATTCCAGCAGTTTGATATATATATATATATATATATATATATATATATATATATATATATATATATATATACACACATATATATATATCTACATATATATATATATATATATATATATATATATATCATCCATCTGAATGGATGCAATCCGATATTTTTCTTGACTGGGTGCCACATAACCCAATTTTACTTATTTTATAAGGGCAATACAGTCACACTCAAAACGTTAATTTAACTTGGCTCGTAACAATAAAGTTACAATATTGTGTCCACTACCACATTCGACACACAAACTACAACCCCTTGGCAAGATGATAAAGCAAAAGAAAATACCAACAAGACATCTTCATCACCCGATATTTCTATAACAATATATTGTTACAGCAATATCGGAAAACTGGGAACTAGTCCGCAAATCATGTCATCGTATCCTCAAATAAAATAAAAAAAATTCAATAGAAGGACGAAGGCCGTATCAGCATTCAAAATTACAGCGTTGCCTCATAAGGCTTAAGTAGAGCTTTTTAAAATAGTTAGAGAGATAATGATATAAGATATACGCTATGACATTTACAAATAAATAAAATTCAATCAAATAGCACTTGTAAAAATAACTTCTAACGCCTTCCTAAATGAATACATTGGTCACAATTAAGTGAAACTACGTGATGTAGTATTATTTCTACTTTTTTTAAAGTTTCTTTACCATGACCTACGTTTCGTTGTATTACAACATCTTCAGGTGGGATATTAGCAAAGATTAATATAACGAAACCTAGGTCGTGGTGAAGAAATTTAAAAAAAGTAGAAATAATACTACATCACGTAGTTTCATTTAATTGTAAATAATGAATTTCTACAAAATTAGCGCCAAATATTTTCAATATTTGAATACATTGGTTTTACAAAATAAATCAATCACGCGCCTTTTGTATGGAAAACAAAATGTTAAATCTTAGCATTCGATATTTAACAGTTTTGTGTATGCGACTTAAAAACCAGATATAGGGTATAACATATCACATTTAGCTATATATTTATAAAAATATATCTCATTTTAACCAAATTTTATTATTTTTCAAGATATAGAATATGCTCGCGATCAAAGTTTCTTTGTATCGATGTAGAAAATTTCTTTTCATTTTTTTTATAATTCAAACATATTTTTATGCTATCGCGAAAATATTGACAATATAAATATTATGATTATTAATACATATAATAACATAATATTTATTCGAAAACATATTAATGATAGATTAAATATTACTCTACACTACAAGGATTATATTTTTTATTTTTTATCGCAAAAAACTTAATATATTATATTTTTTGTAAAAATTTAGAAAAAATATTTTTACTATGAATATGTGATAATGTAACTATAATTAATTCGGAACTGAATAGCGCCTTGTTCCTCTTTTCTTGGCGTATTTGAATATGTTTTAATGCAACGTATATAAGTCGGCTACATGGCTCATGTTATAGGTTTCATAAATAAAATAATAAAAAGCATAATCTTCAGTAAATCAAGACATCTTTCTTTTAGAATTAAATAAATATTAAAAAAATTGCTTAATGTTCACGAAAAGTTTAGAGAAACAAACGCATTACTTCAAAATGACCGATATTTGAATTCAGTAGTTTATTTATGCCATTTAGCCGACAAAATAACAGTAAAATTAAGTATATATATATATATATATATATATATATATGAGACCCAAACATATATTCAATTTAGATTTAAATTTATGATATATATAAGATATATATATATAAATATATATATGTATATATATATATATATATATATATATATATATATATATATATATATTCAACACTGCGAAAACATTATAGCAAGCCTTTTTCATTCATATTTCTTTTGTTTTATTGTTCGACAAGTAGGCGGGTACGACCCTGAATTTTTTCCGTTATCGGGCGCTTGAGCCACCTACCTAAATTTGTACATTAGCCGATATCAGGTGTTCGGGTCATTTACAGTGAAATCAGTTTCATTGTAAATGGCTTAATGAAATCAGTTTCCAGTGGATTTTTCAAAATCAAAGTGCGAGTCAGGTACATCTTGCGCTTCGGAAAGTTTCCGAAACACTTTAGAGTTAACAGGCGTAGCTCTAGATTGTGATAAAGAAGACACATTTATAAACGAAACGTCGTCATATTGGAATACATACTAGCCGCTTGTGACAATGAAGAGTCCTACACTTTTCAACATGACACTGAGACCAAAAACAAACCGATTGGTTCCAGCATCATCACAGGGAAAGTCATTGTGTGTCCTAAGACAGGTTTAATCAAATATTGCTTGCTTAAATATACCACCAAAGTTGTAAACATATAGATATGGAATATAAATTTGGATCGAAAAATTTCATGAAAACTTTATGGACTAGGATCATATATGCACAGAAAAACAATACGCAGGTATATCCACTAAAACCTTACCAAGAATAAAATTTGCCTTAATATAAGAAAGAATTAAAATGTCTAAGTTAAATACAACAAGTTAGAATTAAGTGATCTCATTAAATATAATAATTGTTACATTAATATTAATGGTTTGACAGTGTTCAATATTATCCAATAGTCACGTCGTCCTATAAGTGCTTTACTTATTGTTAATTTTCTAACATACAAACATTATAAGAATTTAACTGTAATCTAAATAGCTTGTATGCACTATTTTATGATTTTTCAACGTCTTCTAGGCTCATATCAAGTGTAGCTTTGATGTTAAGACTTTACTAACACTAGTAAATGTTGCTAAAGTGTTAGCTTCTGTTAAACTTAAATTCACACTACATGTCTATTTATTTGAATCTTGTCATAAATTTAAATATAAATTGAATATATGTTTGGGTCTTCGATATTAGTATAGAAACTATCATAAATAGGAAAGTTTTGAGCGAAACAATTGGATAAACGTAAGTATATTCATACATATATTCATGTGAATATGAAATAAGAGCTACTGTATATTAGTGTAAATGAATACTAGATGTATAAATTGTAAACTTACGTGACATCAAAGATATGTCCAGGTACCAATTGAATAAGGGTATTTGTGAAACTTTAATATAAACTTTGTAATGAAAATTTTACAATGCGAAATGCAAAGCATATTTGAAAAGCGTAAATTTAACTAAAATTAGGTGCACATTTTTGGAAATTTGAGACAAAGGTTACCGCATAATTGTACCTTTGAATTGGCATATGGCTTGTAAGCTCACCATTTTATATGAGAAACCTACATCTGACAAAATTCTAATTGGAAAAGCATGTAAAATATGTAAAATACTAATTAAGTTAAATTAAAAGACAAATATAAATACATTTAGAATTGTATAATCTAAGCTAACCAACGTAAGGTGACCTAGTGTGGAAATAAAGAGTCTAATTAAGGGGGAGTGTCATAGTATTTAGTCTATAGTAATATTGCCTCTTCTCATGTAATCCGTGCAGACTACGGTGGAGGTAAACCGTAAATCCGTCACCGCACTTTCTCTTTTAAATATTCTGCTCGATGACATCAAAAGTTATGCTGACTATTTATCCTGTTATCTCATCAAGGAATATCTCAACAATTATGCAAGCTCTTCCACCAGCCAAACATTACCCCAACCATTGTTAATACTCTTAGAAATATTTCCTTTTTTTTTTGCTTTTTCAAGAATTATCATCTTTGTATGATAATAAATGTAACATTATATCGGATTTATACTTTTATTTTAGAAATGTTGATGCCTTGTAAAATGTTTAATAATTTAAATATAAAAAGTGTGTTGAGATGTTAGTCTTTAAAAAATGTCGGATCTTAAAAATTAAAAAAAGCAATATTATCGGAATACAAACATTACTTGCACCTAATTTAAAAAGTCAGTCTTCAATGCAACTGATGAGCATTAGCCATTACCACCATGAACTTAATTTGTTTGAAATTTATTTTTTTATTCTTGACGTAATTATTTATTTTACTATTGTAAAGTATTTTTGTTAACAATACTGACTGAATTTTCGTTTAATGTCGTACGGTCCACATGTTATATTGACGTACATATATGTATATGTATATATAAATATATATATATATATATATATATATATATATATATATATATATTGTTGGTACTTAAAAATAATATATTGTGGGGTAAGTCAATCTTCATTTTTTACAATAATAAACCTACAACATCATCATAATCAAATTATCATAATCAAAATTTTAATCAGGTTTATTGGAAAGATATTTAAGCTGTAAATAATCGATAGAAGATTAGAAAGAAAAGTGATTGAAAACCATTCGACTTCTTTGTCGTGGAATAGCATTTTCAAAAATATAAAATTGCCCATTTCTTTTCTCTTATTAAATTTTTACGATTTCTTTTCCAATAAATATCTCATTGAAAGTTATTTCATGATCGCTATGGGAAGTGTAATTCAAAAGAATGGTGGAAAATTTAATTGTCAAATATCTGGGAGAATATGTTTATGTTTCACTGTCAAAAACAGAAATTTTAAAAAAAGTGACGCAAAATGACGAAAAGAAATTAAATCTCTACGCGCGATCGAGATGATCAAGAATAATCAGAGAAAAATTAAATTTGCCAGTTAATACCTTAACTCACTTTCGTAAATTTCGTTCCTACAATAAATTGAACGTACTTTATTTGACTTTTACCGATACGAACGTTGCGAGTTAAACTGCGTTAATAAAAAAAGTATAGATTGAACGATTGAATACGCGCCAACAGAGACACTATACCCACCTGAAAGGTGGTTGTCTTAGATTCCCTCCTAGGACCCGTAACATCCCGTATCATGCAAAAGAGGGCAATCGAAGGACTCCTAATAGTGACCCGTATCTATAATCACAGCGCTTCCATCCAAGAAGTTTACAGTGTAAACATTTAGTCAGTGGTGGAAGTCTTGATTTGTTTAGTAAGTCAATCATCCACCTTCTCCGAAGAAAGTCGGTATTTTTCGGCCGCCAACTCGGCATCTACAAAAGCAGTTCATCTGCGTTGCGCTTAAAACTAGTACATGCTAAATTTTGAGACTTTAAATTCGCTATACTCTGATCACATAATATTTATGTTTTTTATTATGGATATTGAATATATTTGGCGTTAATTTTGTAGAAATTCATTATTCACAATTAAATGAAACTACGTGATGTAGTATTATTTCTACTTTCTTTAAGTTCTTTAGGACCTGAATCTTTGTTAAGAGCCCACCTGGAGATGTTGTAATACACCGAAACCTAGGTCGTGGTAAAGAACTTAAAGAAAGTAGAAATAATACTACATCACGTAGTTTCATTTAATTGTGCGTAATTGTGTATTATGGATATCATAATCAGTTCTTTTCAATATGTCAAAAATTTTATTAAAAATTACTAAGTTAAAATGTAAATTTATAGACAATATGACGTAGTATAAAAGTAGTCTCTACTGAAATATTTGAAACATTACCATAATTAATGACTTTATGAACAAATAAACCCCTTCTCTGTTTGCCAGTATTTAAATGGTACAAAGAAAGTTTCAATACCTTTTTCTTAACTTTTAAAAGTACATTTCTGTCAATCGCTTTTACTTCTTTAGGAAATTAAGAAGCATAAAAAAATTATATTAAATCCCTTTTTTCTTCATGTAAGGATTTTTTTTCGGAAAGGAAAACCGAGTATATTTATTTTTTATGACAATTGTTTTATCCATTTTTGTCCAGCTATTTACCTGCAAGTACTGACGTCATGACAAAGAGTACTTTTTTTATTGTTAAAATATTTATAATAGATAAACAAATTTATTGTTGCCTAAATCATAACGTTTTCAACAATTATCATCTTAATGTAGCACTATCTTTCCGAAAATGATTACTGAAGATGCAAGGTTTATATTTTTTAATTAAATACTCACGTTAATGGCTACTTCCACTTACATACGTTAATTATAATGGCCTTAAGCATTATTTTTGGGGAAACTTGAAATATCTGTATTTGTTGTGAATTTTGTTTCATCAGAAGAAGTCAAATAAAATGCCAATACTTCCTTTCTTACATAGATTTAATAATTTATCCATACACTGTGCCAATCCAATTTAAAATCGTATTTAATTTGGAAAGGAATGGTTCTTTAAATATACATATATATATATATATATATATATATATATATATATATATATATATATATATATACATATATATTAGAAAATTAAACTGCTTCAAATCTAGTTTAATTTCGGAGAGAATATACTTATTTCTCGAAAATAAACGAACAAAAAAAGTATGTACCAAGGACTATAATGGTAAGTAATTCAGTCAATAATTCAAAAGGTTATTCAACATTTTTGCAGAACAAAAGCAAAATGTAATAATTCCTATTTACTTCTCAGCGACTCACAAAATAACAGTTAGATACCTCTTCCTCTCCACAACGACAAAGTAAATCCTGCAATTGTTGTCAGATTTCCTTTCCATTACATTAAAATTTATTAACGTGGTCGACATCTATTATGCCGATTTAATCCACTCAGAGCGGTACAGTCATCATCTGTCTCCTGAGGGGTTTCGAGTGGGAAAATCGCGCCCCATAATTAATGGTAGGCGGCAGAAACAAACTTGTACGGACATGTTCACTATTTTCGAGCGATAGTTTGTCATGTATTGTAGAGTCCGTGGCATATTGGCGCGTTTATGTTAATGCCTAGGAGCTTCTATGTATTCCACATCCGGAGCTTATATGTATTCCACATCCGGATGCCACTGATTGGACGTAATCGTATTTCAATTAACGTTTTTAGCTGTACGAATGTATCGTAATGAGCAACCAATTAAATTGATGTATTTTAGAATGACGGAGCAAACTAAATATTTTCTTCGTAGTAATATATATGTCACTACTAAATTTCATATTTAACCAAATTTAAAAAAAGGATTTTTGGCATTCCCTTTTTATGCATTTGTATCCTTTCTTACGTCTAGTTTTGGCCATAATATTAGAGATTATATTCGGAAATCAAATACACCTGTTTTTGAGATACATGGAATAAACAATGAACTTACGTATGTGTTGAAATCATATTGTTTTGGCGTGGTTAGTCATATGGAATTACTACTGATTTATTTTGTTTGAATTACTCGTATCATTTTTTACATTAAATAATCTCATGGAATGTTACACTATATGGGAGACATTTTATTCTCTTGACTCAATATAAATAAACTTATGTCGAAATCTGCCGGACATATCTAAGAAGGAAACATGAGAATTAAATAGCTATTAAAATCTAGTTACAGAAATGCTAAATGCGTGTTAGACTGGACGAGATTTCAGATCTGTTTGGCATTAAAGAAAAGGAAAATATTCTGTTTGTCACAGAATATTTTCCTTTTCTTTCTAACTATCTAATTGTTTTTAAAATCCAATGTAACATAAATTTAGTTTTTTATTACATTAGAGTAATAAAAATTAATTCCGCCGAATTCACTTTATACCGTAATTCTATATGTTTTTAGATGTCGTAACGACAGTATTAGACATTAATTTTATTTCTAATATCGAAAAAACTTACACAATATCAACCTGCATTTTAAAGAATTGTTTTGAATTGTTGACAAAATTATCGATTGGATCACTTTTCAAGATATTTTTATAAATTTTACTGACTTTATAGTGCAATGAGAATTTATTTATTTATAAAAAATTAAGAATTTATTAAAAAATCTATGGTGAGGCTGTTTCTTGTTGGCAGGTTCGAGGTTTGTGTGTGATAATATGTCCTCCTTATAACACTTGTTTTCAAGCGCATCTCAGTTTGCCGTTGACCGTCCTGTGAGTTTGTGCGTCATATGATTATAGTAAATATTACTAGTTGTAGTACGATCCTAACTAATAATGTGAATGAAATAAATTGATTTGCAAATAATGTTTGCTTAAATTGTGATTGCATTAAGTTACTGTGAAAAATCTGATACATAAGACTGGATGGTAGAAAATAACACGAAAAACAAAAAAAATTGAGTAAATTATGAAAACACCTATTTAATTATGAGAACTAATCATAAGTATTAGTTTATTTAGAATATTGAAGCGTTTCAAGCAGAAATCAGGAAATTTAGAAAAAATTAAATGAATTTTAAAAATTGTGTGTAAAACAAAATAAATTTCCGTGACATTAATGATTTACGTACTTATCATAAAAAAATTGCTACACATTAGAATTATTTTTAATAGCTTATTTATTTAAAAATATGACAAAGCCGGATTGCGTAAATGTTGATATTTGTTATGCGAATCCGAAATTGAAACTTCTATAAAACCCCAAATGTTGCGTTTTGTAATCGGTTACTTTTCATCTTTTGGTCTGATTTTTGAAATATTTAACCGGTCTGTAAATACCGATATTACTGGAATTTTATTTTTTTTTAAATCATCGAGTGTATTTTTTCAAGACATTAAATGAACCTACAATTAATGGTCTCGAGCTCTCTCCGTCAATTATCATTGCAGTGTGTGACACACGCATCACTTTTCTTATCCATAAATGACTGTATTCAGATGTTTTTTTAAGATTGTTGAAATCTGTTTCCATAGTTCCTTATTATTTACGATTTTAATGTAAAAATCATTCACTATCGATCATCAATCAACGTCTCGAACAATTCCAGTTGAAAATATCGAGTTTATAGGGGCTCGAAATAAAAAAACCATGTTTACTTTTATGTTAAATCATTAACAATTTTTTTAAAATTTATGTGAAAAGTAACATTCATATGAATACTGAAATAACATAAAAATATAATATAAAAAATTAAATTAATCTGAACAAAATCCCAGACGGGTAACCTATAATGGTTTTTGAGCTTTTATTACATTATCGGCTTAACAATAAAATTGTTTAATTTCAAAAGTTTTAATGCTTAGTTTATTTTTAAAATTTTAGTGTGCCTGATTATTCACAATTAAAT
Source organism: Druceiella hillmani (assembly GCA_039881145.1). NCBI lineage: Eukaryota > Metazoa > Arthropoda > Insecta > Lepidoptera > Hepialidae > Druceiella > Druceiella hillmani. Next base: position 8,592,291 of record JAYKKI010000076.1, read on the forward strand.
AAAACTACGTGATGTAGTATTATTTCCACTTTCTTTAATTTCTTTAACCACGACCTAGGTTTCGTTGTATTACAACATCTTCAGGTGTAGATATCACTTTAAGTAATAAATGTAATACACGAATACTCTTTCTGAAACGGTAATTTTAACAGCAGTAGTCTATTATTATTTAGAAATTTACGTGAGGTTGAGAGTGATTCTGTTGATTTAATTCACTCGTTGAAATGCCACTACGGAATTAATAGTAGGTAGCAGTAATAAACTAGTCCAGACAGGTTCACTGTCGCGAAAGATAGTTAAGGTTTATTTTATTAGGGTATGGTGACACTGAAAGCATTTTGGTTTAGAGAGTCTTTATGTATTTAGTAGCGGTAATATTCATTTAGTATTTGATATAATTTCACTAATTAATACTATAGCAATATATCTGCAAACTTCATTATCAATATAAAAGCATTCTTTTAACAAAATAAGTTTTGCATATAGTGCTGTTAAAACTATGTTTTTGACGCGTACTTACTTCCTGTAAATTTCACCGTGTAATTTTGAATCTCAATATGCCCAAAGGTGTATCAAAAATAGATATTCAAATACTTTTTTATAATTGTGAGTGGAAAATGTTTAGGATTATTTTATTCCAAATAATATCCTCACATTTTTTTAAGCAGTACTACACATTTCTATAAATGGTAGAAATAATGAAAACTGGAAATTCATCAGCATTATCATGCTAACTCCGGAGAAAAAATTAAATTGCACGAAGTTTTTAGATTAATTCATTGTACTATGTCCTAGTTCATAATATTTCACACTAGGTCATACTTGGTTATTTCATGAAATTCATTTCTAAAAATTACTCTAATTTTTTACCCACATTAGAGAATCTCTAAAATTTGTAGCTGGTATGTAAAAATTGTTATTATTCTCTGAAAAAATTAAAGTCAAAATTTGCACGATGTGTTACCACATATGGTTAAAATGAAACTCTAATTAATGACATTTAAACATTAATTAAATTATTGAAACCTAAGGAATTCGACATAAAAATATTTTAAAAATAAGTTATTATTTCACGTATTTATCAGTTATTATTTATAAATATCTTTTCATTATAAACGAAATTTGTTCGTGATTTCGTTTTCGTACCCTATGTAAAATATTATTAATTAACTGTAAAATAAAGGTTGAAATATAAGTGACCCCCCCCTCCTTTATAATTATTATTAAAGTTGACTTTTTTCAAGTGAGTAAATTTTGTATTAAAATTTCACATTAACGTGTCTTCTTTCCAATGGAATGACTGCAATAAAGAAAGCTTATATGATACTTCACATTACACAAGACTCAATTGTCAAAATCAGAATTTATTCAATAGTTCTTAAGTGGATCACGAAAAAATATGCATAGAAAAAAATACAAAGCCATAGAAAAAAATTGTAAAAAAAATATTTTTGTGTTTTTTTATTTTTATTGTGACCTATTAATTATTTTTTCTTGAATATTTTCAGTTTACATACATGTCATTTTTACCGTCTTATAATATGTATTTAAGATATCAGTCAACTCTTATAATATATTTATAATATTTGTAAGCAAGGAATGGTCTTAGAATGTTAATAAACAAAATTACCTTTCTTATTAGGCGAATTTTTAAATAAAACATGACTCCATTTTTAAAATATTATTGAGGTAAAATTTGTATCAATTAGGACTTAGAACTTAGAGAGAAAACCATTTAAAAAAGGTAGGGCTAGTTGCAATTGATAAATGCGAAAATAATTCTTATCCCAATATTTGAATCAAGTGTGCAAAAGAAATTCTAACTTGATGGCCCGAAGCTGAATAAATATACGAATTAAGCAAATTTTTAAATAAAACATGACTCCATTTTTAAAATTAAGCAAATTTTTAAATAAAACATGACTCTATTTTTAAAATATGATTGAGGTAAAATTTGTATCAATTAGGACTTAGAACTTAGGGCGAATCCATATAAAAAAGGTAGGGTTAGTTGCAATTGATAAATGCGAAAATAATTCTTATCCCAATATTTGAATCAAGTGTGCAAAAGAAATTCTAACTTGATGGCCCGAAGCTGAATAAATATACGAATGGGCAAGAACTCGGAAAAAATTATTACATTAAAATTTCTAAACTAAATATGACATATGCCTATCGAGAAATTATAGTTTAGAAAATATGTTTTTAAAATGTTCGAAATTCACTTCACTTCAATTCACACACAACAACTTTAGATACTTCATTAGGGCGAATGCATATAAAAAAGCTAGGGTTAGTTGCAATTGATAAATGCGAAAATAATTCTTATCCCAATATTTGAATCAAGTGTGCAAAAGAAATTCTAACTTGATGCCCCAAAGCTGAATAAATATACGAATGGGCAAGAACTCGGAAAAAATTATTACACTAAAATTTCTAAACTAAATATGACATATGCCTATCGAGAAATTATAGTTTAGAAAATATGTTTTTAAAATGTTCGAAATTCACTTCACTTCAATTCACACACAACAACTTTAGATACTTCATTAGGGCGAATGCATATAAAAAAGGTAGGGTTAGTTGCAATTGATAAATGCGAAAATAATTCTTATCCCAATATTTGAATCAAGTGTGCAAAAGAAATTCTAACTTGATGGCCCGAAGCTGAATAAATATACGAATGGGCAAGAACTCGGAAAAAATTATTACATTAAAATTTCTAAACTAAATATGACATATGCCTATCGAGAAATTATAGTTTAGAAAATATGTTTTTAAAATGTTCGAAATTCACTTCACTTCAATTCACACACAACAACTTTAGATACTTCATTAGGGCGAATGCATATAAAAAAGGTAGGGTTAGTTGCAATTGATAAATGCGAAAATAATTCTTATCCCAATATTTGAATCAAGTGTGCAAAAGAAATTCTAACTTGATGGCCCGAAGCTGAATAAATATACGATTGGGCAAGAACTCGGAAAAAATTATTACACTAAAATGTCTAAACTAAATATGACATATGCCTACCAAGAAATTATAGTTTAGAAAATATGTTTTTAAAATGTTCGAAATTCACTTCACTTCAATTCACACACAACAACTTTAGATACTTCATTAGGGCGAATGCATATAAAAAAGGTAGGGTTAGTTGCAATTGATAAATGCGAAAATAATTCTTATCCCAATATTTGAATCAAGTGTGCAAAAGAAATCCTAACTTGATGGCCCGAAGCTGAATAAATATACGAATGAGCAAGAACTCGGAAAAAATTATTACACTAAAATTTCTAAACTAAATATGACATATGCCTATCAAGAAATTATAGTTTATAAAATATGTTTTTATAATGTTCGAAATTCACTTCACTTCAATTCACACACAACAACTTTAGATACTTCATTAGGGCGAATGCATATAAAAAAGGTAGGGTTAGTTGCAATTGATAAATGCGAAAATAATTCTTATCCCAATATTTGAATCAAGTGTGCAAAAGAAATTCTAACTTGATGGCCCGAAGCTGAATAAATATACGAATGGGCAAGAACTCGGAAAAAATTATTACACTAAAATTTCTAAACTAAATATGACATATGCCTATCGAGAAATTATAGTTTCGAAAATATGTTTTTAAAATGTTCGAAATTCAACAACTTTAGATACTTCATTATCAAGAATGATAAATATCCTTAATGGCCGGTATTATAAGTGTCAAGGGCAAAAAAAAACGATCAATTTATATCCGTTCAGGTATCTATCGAAGAAGTTATGACTTGAATGTTTACCCATCAAGGCATAGTAGTATACTAGACCATGAAATACTGTGTAAACAAAGAAATGTTGCCTTACGTTGAGATATAACATACTCGCATTTAAATTTGCAAAATTCCAATATACTGTACCGACTACTTTTTTTTTCTATGTCGATGTCCAATGAAATATTTCTACCTTGTACTAAAAATAAATCTCCTTATCAATTTCTGTTCATTACTTGATTCCATTACATTAAGATACATTTACACTTTATTATTAATATTAACTTATTTAAAATTATTACACTTTATATTATTTTTATTTTGGCATAGGTCTGCATTAATATATAAATTACGGTAATGTTATAAAATAACTTATACAGTTATGGAAATAAATGTCAGTTTAGGTTATAAATACATACATATATATATATATATGTTGCAAAATTCCTATTTTTCATAACGGTTTAAACTGTATGCAATGGACCTATTCAATTAAAAGGGGAAAAAAACTCTTTTTATATTTCATCTTCATAATTTTTAGGGTCACTATGTTTTAATTTTTATAAATATATAAAAAACCAAGAAAATAAACTGTTATTATTATATCTATCAGAAGATAAAAAAGCTCTTTTTTCTTTTATCTTGCTTTTGAAGATGTCAGTAATTTTTTAAACGTATTTTTCCCTTCACCTTGATTACTTAGTTCATATTTTATTTAATGAAAGGATGAATTTCAGTAGGCAGAGCGCCTAGATTCAAAGATAATATTTTAAAATTTATTCAAGGTTGCCTATTTAGATATTAATTACCTTAACTCAACTTTCTACATTATTTTGAAGGCTTTACATCAAGTTCTGAAAGTTTTCTTTTGAAGATTAGTGCGGTTGAAAGCTCGGCATTATTAAAACTACTGATGGATAGACTACTAAGAATATTACAGACAAAGTGATTAATTTTAAATATACTAGTTATAACTGTTGCCAGCAACTTTGTTCGTAAGTTCGCGTGGAAACATATTATTGATACTTTTTTCCAGATATTATTTTTTTCAAGTCTCCATGTATACAACACTCCTGTTTTTTTTTCTTTGGCTAGAAGATAATTAAACTTTCAGTTGAATTTAGTCTGGAGTACCACTGTTCACATCCACACCAGCCAATTTCAAATCTTGTTAAAAAATCACCAATAAAGCCAAAATCCTGTACCTTACTAACATATTAATAGCCAAAATCAGGTTCCCTACCTAATCTTTACATGAAATTATAGACGTTTGAACAAAGAAGCAGTAGTCTGAAGGTATCAGGTGGATTCGCAAGACCAAGATGATTTTTCCTTGATTGATGCTTGCATTGTAACTAAAGTGTGATGCCATTGGAGTTATAAGGGTTTAAATTATGTAATAGTATAACAGAAATGTCAACCTTCAAGTAAAGTAAATGAAGTGAAATTCCTGGTGGGTTAACGACGTACTAGAATTACAGAAAAATGTACTGCATTTTCCAACCTTCTTATCAAATCCACAGATTCGTACTTACAAGCTATTATCGCCTTCTTACCAACAAGGTGTTGATGGTATTGGCCAAATCATTTGTTAAAATGAGAATAGCATCAGAAGTGGGGACGGCGTTTTATTTTGAGTGCGACTCAGTTGACTGTTGCTCATCAGGTGAGTTACTGCATCATGTGATTAGAGTGAAAGTAGTTCTAATACGATCTGCTTGAGAAAGGTGAAAAAAGTAAACATCAAAATGTGGCATTAGCTAAGTGTTTACTTTTTATGCGGGTCCGACTTTGAAACTCGAGAGCGAGCTGAGACAAAAGTACTGTTGAAAAAAGTTGTTAATTTCCGAAATTTAAAATGTGATATTACATGGCCGAGTTTTTATTTTATATGTATATTCTATTTTAAATACAAAAAATTACCCAATACCACCCTTTAATTTTATTTCTCTCACTTAGCTTACTGAACTTGTTTACTGAAATGGTGAAATGCTTGAAGTTGTTTCATTGTAATTATACGACAAGCAACCGCGAAGTGAGATGTGCAGAAAAATATGTATCTTTTCGTTCTAAGGAAGTCTGGCCTGAAGAGCTTTAATTTTAAAGACTAGTTAAAAAATATGTCAAAAATAAATTATAATAAAAGAAAATGGAATAAAAAAAGGCAAGCAAAGAATAAATTTTCATTACGAAGTATTTTTAGTTGGAAATATTTTATTTATAATGAATATAAAGATGAATATTACGCACAATAAACAATAATTAATAAAGAATAAAACAATATCTCAACGCTTAACAATAAATGGTGGTCTTACATTTTTTGGCATTTTTAGTCCTATTATTTAATTTTTCTTTGAATAATAGGATTAAAAATTAGTTGTGAAATTGAAGTTATACTTACTCCCTTATAATAAGTATGAGAATATTACGTAATTTAAGGGATTACACATTACTTCAATGTCGCAACTAATTTTTTTTATTTCTTAGGTTTCACAAGTTTAGTATTAATTACATAAAAATTTCGTATTTGGTAACAAATATTTACAAATCAAATTCAAGCAAACTTAAAAAATAAAATAATTAAAGAAATTAAAAACTTTTTTAAAATAAATATTGCATATCTATTTGAAACTTATACTGAGTTTTAATTAACTTATCATGAGACTATACAAAACACAGCAAACTTAGAATTAGTGTGCTAAGCAATTCGGTGACCAATATATTTTTTTTCACAAAAGTGGGAACCGTACCTGCGATTTTGTCACGTGTCGACTAAACAAGACCATTCAAGGTGGTGCCAGATTTTATTCGAGGTTTACCATTTTATTTTTGCAAAATAGTCTAGTCGATAAGTTAAAAAAATAACTAAATAGACATAAGCGTCCTAAAAATACAAGCTATAGCTCATTTGATCTGGATTAATGTCTGGGAAATTGTACCAGAAAAGTAGATTAGCTGATAAAAAAATGCAAAAGTTATAAACAATTGAAGATGAAAAAAACAAGATATTTCGTTTTTTGCCGATATCTCATTAGCTATTAATATTTAAAAGATTTTCAAAAAGACCCTTCAAGAGAAGAAAATTTCCGGAAAAATACTCGGTACTACCGGAACTCTATCTCCATTATTTATAATTTAAATTTAACGCTGAAGATAGGGCTTCGCACGGCCATTGCGGTGCTGGCGCGCCGCCGCTGAACAGAGAGTGCATCAGAGAATAATTTTTTAAGGTATTATATCAACGGGTGGTAGCTGTAAACCGACCGTGTCGGTTTTGCTTATAGCATAACTGCACAAGCCGAGCTAGTAACCTTTTTGTGGATAAAATATTGAAAACAATTTAGGTTAAGGCGTATAACTTAATTGTTAACTTTAATTTTGCCATTAACCCTAAGAAAATTTTTGTACTTGTCTATTACTTTACATGTTGTATTTTATATGCACAAATAAACGATATTATTATTATTAATTTTTATATTTAAGCAGCGAACTTTTTCATCCATCATAGTATTTGGATGATGGTCTATCCACTTCCGAAAAAAGTAATTATAAATTCTTATGAGGTATGTATAAAATTGTACCTAAAAATTAATTTGTGTAAGAAAAAAATAAGGATACGCAAAAAAAAAAAATTACTACAAATGGCAAGTGGAAGAAAGTATATCATATCAGCTGCGGATATGAGTGAATAAACATCTCACGAAACTGAATTATAAAAAGATTTAAAATTAACATTGAGTTAAATAATAAGCATAATATCCTAATGCAGCAGATAAAAGATTCATTTTAACACGTTAATATCTCACGTATAACAAAGATTCTTCAATCTGGCGCTGGTAGGTTTTAGGTAGAACCTGTCGTCTGTTGCCGGTCAGTTTTTGGAGACATCATAACACACTTATCTCAATAGCTTTTAATACTGTCCCCAATTTCGCGAAACCAAGATATACGCAAATAAAAGTACGATTTGCTATTATTCTGTAATGTCATTGGCATTTCTCTAATAGCTTTCTTGTGATACTGAGATTTTATCACCGGCATCTGTTCTATAGATTTTAAGTGATATCAATGTGTTGTAATTATTCGGGAAAAATTTTAAAAGGTAATATCTGAGAAGGTGATACAAAAAAAAACCCTACCCGGGTTAAACAAAATAAAAAAAGCGAAAATTTAAAAAAATATATTCCAAATACACCGTATTATTTAAAAATTTTTAAAAATTACGGTGTATTTGGAATACTTGAAACAATTCTATTCTAAAGAATTTTATTAATTATTGTTTATTGTGTGTAATATTCATCTTTAATTTTGCGTTCTGTGCGTTACAACGAGCAGCTGTTTCTTTTAGAGGTCAGGTCAAAATCTAAAATTTTTATAAACAAATGCGAATAACAACGGAACAACATTGGCTACAAAATTGTTTGATAACTCATTTTCAAGATCTTTAAATTCTGTATAAAATCGACTTGAATATTAATTGTCGTATCTTTAACTGTTTCAAAGTTATATCAGTTTTTTTAAAGAGAAATAAAGCAGCAGGTGCAACTTTTGTAGAACGTGATTTTTCTAAATTCTATAAAAAATCGAAAAAAATTTCTTCTATAATTTATTATACATCGTTGTTTTTGTAATTTTAAGAAGTTTCCGAAAAAATTTATAACAAAGTTAAGAATTAGTTCATAACAAACTGTTAAGTTAATAAACAATTAAATTGTTAACAAAAAAAACTTTTTTGTAATCTTATTGAGGATTGTCGATTATCATTTCTAAAAAAATTAAAATTTCTTAACTATTCATTTAAACAATAGAAAAGTAAAAAAAAAACGATTATAAACAATTAAATATTGTTATTAAGAAAAAAAATTTGTAACATTTCCAAGAAAATAAAATAATAAAAAAAAAATTTTTAAACTTTTGAATAGCTCATTTGTTTAAAAAAAATTATTAACAAATAGCGGAAAAATTTATTTTGTCAAGTTAATAAATTCCTTTGATTAATAAAAAAACAACAATATGACAATAATTTCAAAAACAATTTTTCACATTACTTTGATTTTTCATTTTTTGTTAAAGTTGAAGAATTATTATAAACAAATTATTAACATTTTTTAAATTTTTATGACGTGATATTGTTAAATATGTATATAGGAAGGGCTCCACGAAGCAAAAAAAAATTTCCGTCAAATATTAATCCGTCAATAATAATAATTTTTTTCCGTCAATAATAATAATTTTTTAATATACAAACAAAATATAAATTTAATATAAAGGCAAGCTCGAGAAAATTTTGTTAATTAACAATTGCTGTTGTTGAAAAATTATCTTTAAGTAAAATTTCCAACCCGCACAAATTCTTTGAAGCGTTCGAAATACGCCATAATTTTTTCAATTTATAAATAAATAATTAATACCTTAAAACAATTATTTCTAAGAGTCAAGAGTTTTTTCTGGAAATATCCTCCTGTTTAAGGATCTTTTTTAAAATTTCTTAAATATTAATAGCTTAAGAGATATCAGCGAAAAACGAGATATCTTGTTTTTTTCATCTATAATTGTTTATAACTTTTACAATTTTTTATGAGCTAATGCACTTTTCTGGCATTATTTTCTAGTCATTATTACGGATCGAATGAGATATTTTTAGGACGCTTATATCTTTTTAGTCACTTTTTTAACTTATTGACTAAACATGAAAATATTGTTGTATAATCTGAAATCAAAGTCTGGTAAAGAAGCAGCTGAAGTTGTATCATACAGGCCAATCAGTTTACTCCCTCTGGTCGGCAAACTTTTCCAAAAAATAATCCTGAGTCGATTGCAACCCAAACTGAATGAAATAATTCCCGACCATCAATTTGGCTTCAGGCAAAAACATGGCACAATCGAACAAGTTCATAGATTAACAAACACAATTAACGAAGCCTTAGAGAACAAAGACTACTGCTCCGCTGTTTTTCTTGATATAAGTCAGGCCTTCGATAAGGTCTGGCATAGGGGCCTCTTATACAAAATAAAGAAGCATCTACCGTACTCATTTTATCTACTTCTAAAAAGGTACTTAAATAAAAGATGCTTTGAAGTAAAAGTCAACACTGAAAAGTCAGAACTCTACGAAATCCACTCGGGTGTCCCTCAGGGCAGTATCCTCGGACCCGTATTGTATCTGATCTACACTGCGGATATTCCTAAAAATGTTGACACAGTAATGGCCACCTATGCAGATGATACTGCTATACTGTACGTACATTCAGAAGCAATAACCGCGTCTATATTTCTTCAAAAACACCTTACTGAAGTTGAAGCGTGGCTTGCAGAATGGAGAATAAAAGCGAATAACAGTAAATCCGTTCACGTAACATTCAGTCTCAGAAAAGGAGATTGCCCAGCAATTACTTTAAACGGGCAACAGATACCGCACTCAGATACTGCTAAATACCTCGGCATGCACTTGGATAGACGATTGACGTGGCAAAAACACATCTGGAATAAACGTAAACAATTAGATACAAAATTGCGAAGCTTGTCCTGGCTCATCGGGAAAAAATCACAACTATCTAATGAAAGCAAAATGGCTGTCTACAAAACAATATTAAAGCCAGTGTGGACATATGGGATCGAGCTGTGGGGTACAGCATCTAACAGTAACATCGAGATCTTGGAAAGATTTCAAACCAAGACAATGAGATATATGTTCCAAATCACAAACTGTATAAGTAACAAATACATACTCCGAGATTTGAACCTAACAACTGTGAAACAGGAAATAGCCACCAGAAGTCTTAAATACCAGACCAAGCTATCTGAACATGTGAATGTGCTGGCTACCAAACTATCAGGAGATGGCAGTGTTAAACACTCACGACTAAGAAGGAACAGTATTCCAACCCTTCATAGCAGATTTCTAAACCCAAAGTGAGAGAGATCGATGGATTCTCCTCACAGCTAAATTACATACGCAGACTGTAGTCACCAATAATAACAGCTAAATGTGAAAAACAGATTGCTGTGCTAAGCAGAATACAAAAAAAAAAAATAATCTGAAATCCGCATAAAGCTAAATATTTTAATGATTCAACTTGTTAAACAGGGATTATTATTGTATATGAAAGTGGAATTTTCTAATTGTATTCTCAATCGATAACTTCTTTAATATGTCACCCCTTTTTTAGCTCATAAGGGACATTTCTGTCGAAAGTAGGTGTATTGCTTGCTTGCAAAAATTATTAAAATTAAAAATGCCTTTTAATCGCTTATTCGCCTAACAACTCGAGTGTAATTTATTTGTACAAATAAGAAGAGTTTTAAAATTATCGTCTCACGTATTAAACAAAAGTTATTTTAAAACAAATCGAACACTTAATTTCTAACGACAACGTTTTTAACATATTATGTGAATAATTAAATAAATAACTATATTTCAATTTCCAAATGGGTAATTGGCATTTCTGCTACTACTGCTATCGTGTTTTGTCAATGGAAATTTGGATTTTATATTTGGTATAGGCAAGATAATATCTACTTGAAATTTATTTGCAGACCAAATAAATATGGTAATAGTCTAGATTTTTTTCAAACCCAAAAATATACCACGCAAATTTTAATTTACATGGTAACAGTATTCAGTTGGCAACCCATTCCCAAGTTCTGTGGCGATTTGGGCGTGGTTGGAAAAACAATTTAATAAATCTATTTATAGTTCGTGACAGCAATAACCATAAGTTAAAAGTGATTTATTAGGTAAAGGTAATGATTTTTTTTAATATTCAATTTTCAATAATATAAATGTCTTGACAGGAAGAACTTGAAAAAATAAATAAAAACAAAAACTTTCTCTAAACAAAATTGGAGATTCCGGGTTTTCTTCAAGATAAAAATTCCAAAAGTGGCAGAAAAATTTAATAGATATTTAATTCCCACATAGGGCTTTCCGTTGCTTTAGACTAATACTACTAACAATATACAAGTTAATTTTCAAAACGTTTTAAAATATTTTATTCACTATTTTTTGTTAGTTCTTAATTTTGAAGCTTGATGTGATTTAAGCGATGAAATGAAAGGACAGTTATTCCCACTTTTCATTAAAAAACCTATTATTCAATTATTATAGATTCATATCTTTAATAATTGAATAATAGGCTTTAATAAACTGAATATTTGTTAAATTTGATAGAAAAATAACAAGCAATGACTGGTTTTCGTACGTAATTTTGTTAGAATAGTTCCAAAGAAGTGGATTGAAAAGTGATTGAGTCTGCTTTTTTCCTTATTTTCTTATAATGTTTTTCTGATGATAAAAATAATACAGAAATAAAATTAAAATTTTCACTTTTAATGTATCAGATTATAGTCAACATCATAGGGAGGTATGGGGTATATTGCATGGTAATTTTTTGTAGAACTTGTAGCATAATGGATCTTAATCAATAACATGAGCAATCGATGGAGAATTACCATTGTCCATAATATAAACCGATGAGAACGTAGATTTGTGTTCATTGTTTATAAAAAAATACATTTGTGGGTTTCAGTTCATTTTGTAATACGTTCCCGAGTTAGTGGAATTAGCGAATTTGTCGTTTTTGAGTATAATATTTGGACATTACTTTAGTGTATGCTAAATTCAATTATAATACTGGCAAAGTACTTGTATACGCTGCGCGATACTCGAATCGAACTTAACATTTAGATAAATACAACACATCCTAAAACGAGAAGATTGTAATTTTAAATTCTTGTGTACGCGTCTAAAATTAGTTTTGTGATTGTTGCCATATAAAATAATAAATTAACCGTGAAGATTTATTTACAAATCGTAGTAAAAATTAAACTAATATTATTACTAAGAAGCAAATAATTTATCTAAATTGTAAATAAAATAATATTTTATTAATAGTTCTTCAGATAAATTTAATTAAAAACCGGATTTTTCTTTTTAATCTTAGATATTTGAACAAATTGTAGATGTTAAATAGATTTTCAATTACGTATGTTAATACATTTTTGTAATTTGTATTTATGAATTATAAACAACTTTGACCTTGAATTTAACACGTACTATGTACATGAACCTTTATCTTTTTCTTAAACTTCTTTGGCAAAACTATGTAAATGAAACGGACAATTATAGAAGTAAAATTTACCATCGATTATTACAAGGTTTTTTTATGAAAAACTGTCACATATAAAAGATATATGTTAATGCTAATGATCCATGCTAATGACTTAGGATAATATTCAAATTTTAGAAAAAACTATTATATTAGAATCTACCCATGATGAACTATACGGACGATGTATCTATACATACATACATATATATATATATATATATATATATATATATATATATATATATATATATATAATTCCATATTATCCTTATTATTATTACGAAGAGTCTCCTAGTATTATTGAAGTAATTATTGGCAGTTGACACTGCGAGGCATAGCAAGTTTTTTTATAAAGTCGATAATTGTTTACAGATTCGGACCCAATATCAAACACATTTCAAGAAACTAAACTATCGATTTAAAAAATAAAGGTTTCGAGAGTACAGCGAATAACTAAATTACTATCTGTTAAACGACGTTATGACTGTGTACTTTTCATTATTTATTTCGGACGCAAATGTGTAAAGAAAATTAATAAATGCAATAATAAGTCTAATATCCATCTAAACGTAGCCAGCTTTATATAAGAATTAAATAGCTCAATAGAAGCTAATTGTATTTTATTAAAGCGGATTCACTAAAGCCGACTATCCCTTACTTAGAATAAATCTGCTTTATTAGCGAACAGTTCTAAGGGTGAATGTTGTATCTGTTTGCTCATCATGAGTAGAAATAAGATAAGATTTGCATTGGTTGTTTCAAACTACAGCTCAAATTTATTGCCGTCTGAGCACAAGATTTGGTTAAAACATTTCATTAAACTCAATTGTTCTATGTTCACTTTTCAAAATTGTTTCCCCCGTTTTAAATGACAATTTAATAAACTTAAAATTTATGGTAGATAGATTACGTATTTAAAACATATTTGAATTTTCATTCAAGTCGCTTGAAAATCTGTTTGCCATTTTTGTATTAAATGTTAACACTGATAGATTTCATGATATATTAACTCCAAGCTTCCAACACTTTATGAAAATAAATAAAAAATAGTGAAATTTGTTTTAATATTTTATTTACTGGTTTGTATGTATTTATTTTTTTGTGATTTTACTCTTGAAGTTTAAAATAAGACTAAGTCTTTTCAATAAGTATTATAATTCTGTCTATCTTAGAGGTTCTTTAGGTATGTAATTTGGAAACCTATATTCAAGATAATGTATTTTTTATTTTATATTATATTTTTATCTTTAATTTGAATTTTCAGCCAAATTTAACATTTCATGTATAATTAGGCATTATATGCCTATTAGTAAATCGAGGTAACAACAGTTAAATAAATTAAGTTATTTGCGATACATTTATCTCAGTAGAAACCTACTGAAAAGTTTCTATGAAGCTTACCACGTAGAATAACTTGATTCTACATAGTAAGCTAATTTGAGGTAGTGAACTCCATTGATAATAATTTTATTCCACGTGGTATAAAGCATACAAGCTTGATTACAGGTGGTAAATATTTATTTTATGTAATAAAGTTATTATGTTTAAACAAGATTGTGTATGTTATTTATATAATATTTATATGTTATAAACTTACTTTATTTCCCTGTTACAAATTTTACGGGAGTAATGATCTCCCTCCAACCCTTATAACGGTGAGGGAGAATATCAAACAAGAAAAGTTCAGGTAAGGTCGGGTACTTATTACGTGATCATTACGCTCTATTATTACAAATTTCTTCAGAAAACTGTTCTAAATTTTGTAAAAATATATGAAAAGTTTAAGTTCATGAAAACAATGTATTGTATGAGGGGTGAATTTAATGCATGGGGACTCTTAATCCAGAAACGGCTACAAAACTCTTTCTGAAATTATTGTTATATATCGTATAATCGTAAATGTATTTTATAGCTTTGCAAAATTCCAGGCAAAAGATGGTAAAAAATTTCTTCCTATTTACATCACTAACCGCTTCTGCCGTTTATTGCTCAAATTTATTCGGCACTGAAGTTAAATGACGAAATAAAAATCCTTTTCAAGACCAACTTTTAAAAAGCTTATCCGGAGAAGACATTGAACTTTTGAAAAGTAAACGGGAACGGAGACTCGGCTCTTTTCGATAACATTGGCACTCGAGTGTGAGGCAGATAAATAAATTTGGGTAACGACGTGAATATATTGTAACAAATTGTAGTAACTTTAAATTTACATTTTCAAGTGGGTTATATTTTTGGAGGAAAACATTTTTTAAAAGAAAATGGTAATGACGTTGAGTGTGAAAGGGTTTTGAGGAAAATTACTGTTTGACAAAAATTATTGAATGTATTATGAACAACAATTACAATTTATATTAGTTCTTGTTGCAGTATTGCCCAACGTTGCGATAAGTATGAGTATAAAGCACGAAAAATACATTTTATTAAGCATATATTTTTCTCATTACACATAAAGTATTTTTCAATTTAAAAAATGTATAGGTACTTATATTTCTGTTTAATTTTCGATTATATTATTTGCTATAAAAATTTAGTAGTCACTATTTATTTATTTTTCATAGAATCAAGGACAATAAAATATTAATTCGACATCGAGAAAAATTTTATTTTTGTTCACTTTTCAAAGAAGATTTTATGAGAATGTATAAGAAACAAAAACTAATAAGAAAATTGGATATTGTTGCTTTTGATTTTAGCAATGCAGTTAGCGAACGACGCTATAGACTGACAGTAATTAAATTTTAGCGGCAGAAAATTCAAAATTACAAACATTCTGTAACAAAGTGTGAAATTGAGCAAATAAATATATTCCATTAAGAAAAAGAGGGAATATTATTTGGACTCTGTGTTAGTGAATAAAAGAAAACTTATTATTTGATATAGTATATTAAACTTATAATTTTGGTCAAGCTGTTTTCTTGAAAGAGATTTCTTTATTTTATTTAATGGAATCCGGCAAAGAATACAAACAGAAATTGCAATTATATTATAATTTTTACCATTATAATTATTACTTTTAATTGTACCGATATATTATATGGTATATTATAATTTTTACTTTTATATTTACAGATGAAGCACACATAAAAACTAATATATTTCACTGGTAAATATGGCGAGGACAAAAAAGCGTACTCAAATGCGTTGTTTTATTTTCAAGGCATATGTGCACCCCAGAGTTTAACATGTATTGTTCTTAATATGAACAGTTATCGAGGGTTAAAAAAGAAAATTTGTAAATACTACCACAAAGATTCAGCTTAAAAATCAAACTGAGAAATAAATTAAATTTTGTTGATAAAGGATATATTTAAGATGCTAACAGAGCTTATGTCCTACAGAAAACTAAAACCTGGATAATAAATCTAAAACGATCACCTTCGGAGAAGCTTTTCAATGCCAGATTCAATATATTTTGTTTTTATTTTTTTTTTAAATACTTAAAAAATGTTTTCTGTGTGATTTGATTATTGGTGGCGAAGTTTTGTCAAATTATTAAAACGAATCTGCGGGATTAAGGATATGGGTAATAACTTAATATTTTGTAAACAATTCACCTATACCAAATTTTGTTTAAATAGGTCGAAACTCGTAGAAGTGAAAATATTTGATATATTGAATCGTGTTTAGCTAATCAATATAGACGCTAATAAATTGAAAGACGAAGACCGGAAATAATTTTAACAAATAACAACCGTCTATACACTTAGTTTCTATTCCTTTTGCGAAAAGCTTTCAAAGAGCAAAGAAAAGAAAATTATTTTCACGTAAAATTGAAGAAAGCTTTGTGAAAAATAATTAACGTTGATTCCGTTTTGCGTTTTAATAATGAAAAGGTTTGCTTATTTCGCACTGTATAAAAATATTTATTTTTCTTCGCTTGGGTACCTTTGGAAAGTTTTTCCTTAATACTTCCTGCCATACGTATTCTACTTTTAGCCATCTAAATTTGGTCCATATTATTGATGGAATACAAGACAGTAACTTTCAAAGTGTTTGTCTTTATCCTACCATTTACACGATTCAGTTTTTTTTAAAGAATCTCGAAACATAATATAATTATTCCGTAGGTGTATTAGGTAATGCAAAAGGGGACATCTTTGAAGCTTATTTTTGATGTACATTTTGCAAAACGATCTCCTTTTCCATGAGTTATAATATAATTTATAAGTTGCAGAGAATATAATTTAAAAAATTTTCTTAATTTATAATTGCTTTTACTTTATTCGATGAAATAAATATCCATCCAACAATCTATGAAAAACGTATGAAATATGTGTATGAGAGTAATTTTGAATAACAGCACAATCCAGAAATTTTCAATTGCACTGATGTGACCAAATTTGAAGAAAGATAGTAGTTCTTTAATTTTGACGAAAAAGCAAAAATATAATTTATTGTTGAACAAACTATAAGATGTGCATTAGCGGAAAATTAATATGATTGAATCTAAAAAAATAATCAGAAAATATCAGCTATTGGCAAAAACTGAAAAGGAAATCCTTCTACCCAATTAAAATTAAATCTTTTCGATATTTCGGTTGAAGGAAATGAGTACAGTTGCTTACAAGTTTCGTCAACAATTTTAAAAAGTGTTCTTTGTTCTATAAACTATATTTTAATATTCCAACATTAAAGAACAAATTATAAAATACGTATTCAAATTCTAATATGAATACGTTGTAGGAAATCTAATTGCAAATTGTTTATAAGAGGTATATACGGCAATTAAAATATCATCATATATAATACAAATAATTATTTCCTTACCGATAAATAATATCAGTTAGCTAATTTTTACATTCAGAAATATACTTAAAGAACCCCAAACCATCCTTGAAAAAGCTTATACTTCTAACATTCACTGTCAGTATAAATCAAAATATAAAGTATATATTTTTGATATATTGTTTCCTAGGAACTTGAAATTCAATTATTTAATTTGGGTATATATGCCGAAAGCCAAAAGAGTAGCCTCAGTTTTAAGTTAAACATGTTTGTTTTCAAAAAAATATTTGAGTGAAAATTTTATTAAAATTTGTACCAGTATTAAAAATACTCTCATTCCATTTTGTTAATACCCAATTTGTATAATTTGTTTATTTGGTTTATAACTTTGTAAATTTGTTTCCAGTATCGGTCGAAAAATGTCTTGTCTTACTTAGACAATAATTTCAAATAATTAAAGTCAAATGCGACTCTGTAGTGCTGGCATGTTTGTTGCCATGTTAGTCAACTAGAATATACAACGTATTAAACCAACAGTATAATGGTAATAACGATCGAAACTTAGTTCACGTTATGGACCAAGTTTGGGCAGATATTGTCATTATACTGTTAGCTTAGTTGATATATTAAATTCACGAAAGGAGATTACTTCCAATTTAGAATAAATCTGCTTTTAGTTGTCGATAACTGTGGCTAGCAGTAGCTGTAAAAAGCTCGGGAGGGTTATTTTATTAAAATATTATACGAAGTTGAAGAAAAATTTTTTTCGATTACTCTCTAGATACTTGAAACTTAAAGTAAAAAATTATGCGAAAGTACAACGTAAGAGATGTAAATAAAATACATCGGTATTTACTAGAGAAAAAACATTAAATTACACGTATTGTATAAGTTTTGTGGAGACTTTATGTTAATCGTGTATCATACGACTGATTTAACAATATGTTCTAATATATTTATATTTCAATGTATTTTAGTCATTATCACGTATCACAGACACAATTGCTTTTCAATAAATTTCATTTTATAAACAAAAAAATGAAAGAAATTGTGGGCAAAAAACTCGTTCTTCTGTTTATGGGTTAATTGATATATACATAACACCTATAAAATAGAAATCTGTATTTAAATTATTATTTAAAAACCTTAAAAATTAAAGACATCTAGCACATAAAAATGACAAAAGATAAATTTATGTTTTGTCCTTTTTTTGTTTTTAAATAGAATACATTTTTTTTCTCATTCCAACATTTATTACTTTACCATTGTGTAAGAAAAATTGTAAAATTTGGGTGAATATTAAACATAATGTTTTAATATATTAACATTATCTCAATAATGAAGACTTGAAGTATTGAAGAAAAATGTATCTCAACAACTAAGAAAACTTCTTAAAGAAAATCTATCAAACACGAGTAAAACCCCCACTATTCAAGTTCTGTACACATTAATCACTGATAAACATAGGGGGTAAGTAGCATTTTTAATATTATATTTACATGTATAAATTCTTCATAACCTACACATATTGCTTATATATATATATATATATATATATATATATTTCCATAAACATATAAATGTATATTCAAAAAGGAAACAGTGCATCTTTTAAAAATTACAGGATCCAGGACAATTGCTAAAGTTTTCCCACAAACTTTAATTAAACACTTAAAAACTGTATTTTCATAATTTTAGCTTGGGTAGTTTTGAAAAAAATGGGAGCCCTTTTTTGCAAATCTTTCAGTATATCTCTTTAGATATAAGACTGATAATTATGAAAAATTATTTTTGAAGCTTTTGTTATTTGCCCTTTCGAATGTACACACACTAAAAATTGAGGTGAAAAAAATTCTAGCACCTAATTTCCCCTATAAATTTCCAAATAAATATTTTTAATGTATGGATTAATATTTTTCATTACTATGTCTAGTTTCAATCAACTATATATACAACGGGTTTTTAGAAAAACGGTTGTGAAAGCAGACGAACAGCCACCTTACTTCTAAGGGTTCTCTTCTTTTTTCTTTTAAGGTGATAGATCCTAAAAATTATTAAAAATTTGTCTAGAGAATGTCTGGAAAATGTTCCTCACGATTCAGTTTAATTTGTTAGATTTATTGAATTTCCATTCAGATACCATCAAATATAATTTTTTTTTATTACAATATCGGTATTTGCTTTATCTCGATTAGTTACCAGAAAATATTTGTCTTTCTAGGATGTATTTGTATTCTAGTACCAATTAATTTACAATATCGAGACTATAAAATTATTGACCCCTAAATTATCATTATCATCTATTTTTGGGATAAAACATATCATAAATTGTTTATTTGCAGATCTATTAGAGTAGGTATATTTCTTGTTTTGAGATAAAGAAATTAGAAACATTTCGTAAAATTCTTAATTATTAAAAATTATTAAAATTCCAAAGAAATCAATGTAATGTCTTTTCAGTGCTATAATTTGCCTCACATGTAATTGATTTATTCGGAGAAAGGATCTTTAAAAAATAGTAGCAAAGCTCGAGTCAAGAGATTCTTACTATGATGAGATCTGTCGGTAATAGTATCTGATTAATGAAGTATACGAAGATGTAAGGAACGAATTTCTTAAAAGATTGGTGTTGGCCCCTAAACAGCAGCAATACAGTCCATTAAATTACCAATCCATTTTTATTAAAACATAAGCAAATTTACAACCAGATAGTGGAAGAGACGTATAAATACAAACAGCATATCATTATTCACAATTAAATGAAACTACGTGATGTAGTATTATTTCTATTTTCTTTAAGTTCTTTACATGGGATGTTAGTAAAGGATTCTTTGCTAATATCCCACCTGAAGATGTAATACAACGAAACCTAGGTCGTGGTAAAGAATTTACAGAAAGTAGAAATAATACTACATCACGTAGTTTCATTTAATTGTGAATAATGAATTTCTACAAATTTAACGCTAAATATATTCAATATAGCACATCATTACTTAAATATATTGAGTTGGCTAATAAGTTTTTAAATCCGAGTTGCTGTCAAAAATTTTTATTAAAAAAATTGTGTATTACACTAAATTTATTTAAGTATGCATCATTATTATTTACTACTAGTGACCATCTAGTTGTCAGTGACAATATGGTTTCTTGTAAAATTTCAGCGACTTGGATTTAAAAAAAAACACTGCGAGGTCATTTTGGATATCTTCTTTGACGTCGATTTTTATTCACGTAAACGATTACATGGAGCTTTATTCAATCAGAGGGCGAAATATCCGGCTAGTATGGTGGATGAGTGAAAAGAACCCAGCCGAGCTCCTCTAATTTATCAAGAGTACGTTTTGCAACATGTGGTCTAGCATTATCATACAGAAAATAAACTCTAAAACTTAAAAAGGTGATGACGTTTTTGGTACCTATTTCAGGTTTGGATATTGAAAATACTGTTTCTCCAACACCCAGTTATTGACGTGTACGTATGTGGTTTACGTATATAACCCACTTCTTATCGCCAGTTACTAACTGATTCAGCTAGTTGAAGTTACATTTCTATGTAAATAATTGTTGATAGGTATCAACTCTGCACTGAAGGGGATGTGATGACAAACCGTGCTATCCAAACACCGTATTTGAAACTTTTTCCAATTCGTGAAAATGTATTTCTATGGTACCATGACTGCAGAGTATATCATCTGCCAATTGATGAGTCGTTAGTCGAGGATACTCCTTAATTAGGCGTCGTAATCGTTGAACGTTCAATTCAACAAGACGTCCGGTACGAGGTTCGTCCTCAAGATAATAGTCCTCATTCCTGAACTTTCAGAACCAAATTTTTTCCACCGCATAAAATACAATGGATACATGGCCCATTGCATGACATATATTATTTGTTGCAGTCTTTGGATCGTAACCCAAGGCGAAATCCTTAAATAATGGAATCCTTAGTAGATATTGATTTAAATCCATTAGCTTTCATTTAATTCACTTAAAGTTTTAACGCTTTAGCTAGGCTTTGGCCTATTTATACCCTGCAGTAAAATTTTCTAGAATTTTCGAGAATATTTCTACAAAAGTCCCAAGTTGTGGCTAAAAACTTACTAGCCAACCTAATATGTTATAAGAAAATTATTTCCATCTTAAAACACCGAAGAAATAATGAATAAATTGCACCCAAAAAGCTATCAACACTTTTACATATCAACATTCTGGAAAAATTAATTTTCTTTTCCAGTAGCCACCGCAGACGAACAATACACAAGTGGTATTACAGACATTAAATGCCCATTATCTTGCACTTAGAAGAAGCAATAAAAATTAGAATTCTGAAAAAACGATTGTAGCAAATTAATATAAATAAAATGCATCCGTGGGTTTATCAAATGCAAAGTCACTATTATATCACAGGCCAGGGTGTTTGCTTGTTTGCGATGTGGACTTGAACTTGTAAACTGAAATATGAATTTGTTGCAAAGGATGACCAAATCTGAGAAGAGGAGATTCACATTTAATGAAATTTTATCGAATCAAAAAGTTCCAGAAACGATGGATAATTGACATTGAATTAAGTTGAAATCAAAGAAATTAAACGGTAATTTATTATATTCTATTCCTGCTAACATTAAAACGAAGAACTAAAAATGGTCAAAATGGAAGTTTGTCATTTTAAGTCACTTCCAAAATTTGTATCCATTTCTTCTTAAAATTTATATTTGGGAATTAAAAAACAAATATTAATGATTGCTTCATTAAATAGTAAGTAAATAAATTAAAAGTTTCTCTTTTGTTAGAAACAAACCCAAATACAAAACAAAATTTTTGAAAGTAATATTTGCATAAATATTTTAATTCTAATAAGAGATTTTCGCACTTTGTCAGGCAAGTCATAGTGGGAAATTGATGCAATTTCTACTCGTTTGGAAGTTGAAGATGACATCGTAAATATTACCATATAAAAAGGAAAAAGTCATCGTGAAACGTGATATGTTTACAAATTAGTCCCTTTTGTGATATTAAGTAATAAATAACCTCATGTATTTGTTGATGCTTTCATGTAATGTCTTTTCAGCGCTATAATTTGCCTCACATGTAATTGAGACCTGTATTTATGACGGTCACAAAAAGGTAGGTTTTAGTAGTTGATTTCCTTAGTGTTCATGACTTCAAAAATTTAAACGGGTCAAAAAATATTTCCCTTACAATTATCGATATATAATTTATTGCCTACTATATTTTTGATGGTTGGAGAAAATAAACATCGACATCAGCTATTGTTTCTTCAATAAAGCTGCATATGGAAGATAAAATCATTCATTGTATGCAGTCCTTCTGATTAGTTCCTGGTAAATAGAAGAAATACAATTTAAAACAAAAATAACACTAATTAATATTCATTATTGTATTGCTAATAATACACATATTAATACTAATAAATCACATAACATAAAACTAGTCACTAAAAAATATGAAAGAAATATTTTTATTTCAGTTATAAAATAATGTAAGCGATCAAGCATATGCACATATACCATAAATTTATTTCACAAAGGCAGGCGGCTTCGCTGCACATGTATCAGTGCATTAGTAAATATCCGTGTTTCAGCGGCAGCATTTTGTAAATACATTGTTAATGGTACCTGTAGGTTTTAGGTGATGCGTGTTTGAACAAACAGATAGACAGAAAAATTTCACAAACTATATTTTTGTGTTCTATCACTTCCATTATGTAACCTTTAATATTTTTTTTGTTCATACCTTCAATGAAAAGAAACGCCAATTCTACAGTTGTATTTTACACCTTTATTTTTATTATATGTTACCATAAAAGTTTAGAAAAAAATGGACAAACATTTTTTCGCCTGCACAATTCTATGACTTCGTTTCACTAGTTTTTTTTGGATAACCACATTGATGGATTCAATTAAATCATTTCATTTTAATTTGTTGTCTTATTTGTATATAAATTAAGAAGTAGTTTTTCAAAATCCTTTCGTTAGCGTACAAGCATTAATAGACATTTTTTTCAGTTAATTTTTTTACAAAATGATTATAATTAGAAATATAATTTTGAAAACTATTTTTATTTTGGAACTTTATTGTATATTCAAAACCAAGTGTTGAGCACTGTTTCATGGAGAGTTGTAAACAATTTTTTAAAGATATCTCATTTATCCAAGATTATGTGTTTGGTACCTACAAAGTTATATTTATAGACATCAACCGGCCTCAATTGGGTAAAAAACCAAAAAGAAGAAATTCAACTGTCGATATAAATTTGTCCAAAGAGTTAGAATTAGCTCGTACCAGCAGGCAATTGAAAACTTGGCAAAAAAGCGGCATTTATTTGAATACCTTCATAAAACTTTTTTCTAGTTACTAGATATTTTGGGACCACAGAGAAAGCTCCAAAATAATCTGTAAATAAGATGATATGTGTGAAATATATCCGGAATAGAGTAGAAAATAAGAGACTTCTGCTAAACTTTGAATTTCTCGTTGTTTGGAGCACTCAAATTTTTTATGCAAAAAACCCTCTAATCTCAGCAGAGTTGGAAGTTAATGCGTTTTGTACTTTTACGCATATATTTCCAGACTCTTATAATTCCAAAGTACAGGAATATTAGAACTACTATGGAAATTAAAGTATTGATATTTCTTTTAGGAAAATGTTGGTTTTTAGGCTTCGGCAGAAGGAACACTTATAATTAAATTGTCTATCTGTCTGTTCCGTTATATGTCAAAGCATCATACATGTTTCAATTTAAGTCCGGTTGTAATGAACGTTTGAAGGAACACGTGGACTAATTACTCCAGTACTAAATTTTTTGTTTCTTTTTTATTTGGATATTCCCACGTATCACATTTAGTTATTCGGATAAAGGTTCTTTTAAAATTCATTTCAAAATGTCAAGTGCATTTTTTTTGGTAAGGCGTGTTTTTCGCCGCGTATAAATCTTAAAACTACATACAAATCGTATAGCCCTATCGTAAATTGTTCACTGTGCAATTAAAAAAATCTCAGTAGAAGCATTTAGTAACCACCAGGATAGAATTTTTTTTGATTAACTTGCGTTAATTAATTAAAAAGGCGGTCGAGTTTTTTCTTTTACGTCCATAAAATCTAGGCCAAATATAGATATTGAAAAATAACATTTACATGTAGGAACGAAAAATAAAAAAGTCATAACATTTTAAAAGTATATTTTAAATCATACATCGTATTTCCTTAAGCTTTTTATCAAGAGTCTCTGAAAACAAGGATGATAAAATTGTTTATAATTACTTACATTGTAATTAGATATTAAAACAAAATTAAAATCTGATTTGCTGTAATTGGTATAAAAGTTACAAAAACTTAAATGTTAAATAGGTGTATTCTCTAACCAATATAAAAAAAATGTCTTTCCTCCCTGCATTTGTTACCGTTCCTAGGCAGAACCTACCAAAAATACAAGAAAAACGATTCTTTTCAAAGCATTAAAAAATATAACTTAACTACTGAAATTAATAAAAGGGTAAGGCCTTTATTAGAACATGTTTAAATAAGTAAAAAATATTGATTAGTTATGTTCCTCATATAGAAAAACAATAAAACTTATCAAAAATAAATCAAAAGACCAAAAATATTCCTAATGTGTATATTCATCATTTTCATCTTACCTTTATTTTTAATAAGCATATTATTTTTAACATAAAATTATTTAGCAAGTTTCAGTAACTTTTGGAAAAGAAAAATATGAAAGTGGCATATTTTGACTCATTTAAACAAATCAATAATTCACGTCCGTGACACAAAATTATGGATCCTATGATGAATAAAAATTGTTTTGTTCGATAAATTGGAAAATAAATTTTTTGGATATATGTATGCCCCATGTTTTTATATTACTATGAGAAGGAATCGTTGAAAATATTTTGAGCAATAGAAAAATGCAGATAAGTTGTAATATATCGCGCTACGTAATCTTAGTTAAAGACTTTCTATAGTTATAAAATTTAATCAAGACCTCACGTTTTCTTTCCCTCTAACAATTTACGTAGTTTATAGTACTGTTATATCCCTGATTTACCAGCCATAATGCTTATGCTGCATTGTTCCCAAGCATATCATATTAACACGATAACGCCATCCTATCGCCAACGTCTAAACATCCTAAGACAAAAGCACTTTTCGCAGAAACCGCAACAAGATTCACTCCCAGACACATCAGCATTTCTAATCTTTACAAAAACAGAGACTAGCAGCACCGCGCGGCTCAGAAGTCCGTAATCCCAGTACACGTCAGTCAGCATTTCAGTTCAGTCTTAATTATATTTAAGAAGTAATTACAAATTTTATAATTAAAAGTATTTTTTAATTTTAAATAAATCTTCATTACGTATCAGTAGAGTACTTCACAAATATGTGCAAAAATATTGAAAAAAAAATTGAAATCTTAATTAATTAAATGATAATGGTAATCTGATATTGGTAAACGGTTTTGCAAAATCTTAAAAATAGCCTAAAACCTATTTGTTCGTATTTTTAGAAGCAGATAAAAACTTTATATTTAACCAACGTGTTTTGATCACCAAATGTCAAGAAAATGTTGGTTTCGGCAAATGGACCTTAAATATATTTTCTTATTTGGAGCTTTAAAATATAATATCTTATAAGATTCCTTGAGACTAATCTCAAGTTTGAAAAAAAGTATTGATACTCGTATGTAAAAGTCAATTAAACACGAGTTCATTCAAATCAATGACAAATCGACTAAGCGTAATTTGTTTTCATAAATTGTTTTAGACTAGTGATTACTTGTTACTTGCATATAAATGCTATATAAAACTTTATTACACCATCGATCATATACTGTACAACAAGTAAGCTTTCCAACTTGATGAGAACTAGGTAGAAAAGTTAAAAAGACATTTATATAAATGAAGTAATTATCTAATGTAAGTCACTGTTGATTCCACGTAGCTATTTATATAATAACACAGTAAACGTGGTGTCAGTGTCGGCACAGAACAAAGAAAACAAACTTGATATATTTGTTATGCGTATTCTTCTAAAAATAACTTTATTTATATTGAAAGGTTTATAAATTTAATACAACTTAATATTTATTAATATCCCCATATCCACATGGAATATAAACGAAAACTTAAATTCAATAAAAAATGGAAAATTTGATGGCGACAATGATCCTAAAATTATTAATTTTTTGATCCAATTTTTTTTCAATTCAAACATGCATAAGAACCGTTGCAGAGATTTAAAAAATTAAAACAGTTAAAAAGTCTTATTATGACGATCATGAGGTTTTTGAGCTATGCATAATATGAGAGTACATGTATATAATTCTGAAAAATGTAATATATCCATACGTAGGTAAAGGTAAGAAACTGAGGAAACCGAAAAATATCAACTGTGAAAAAACAATAAACAAAAAAAAATTAAAACAATGAAAATTAAAAACTCCCTTTGACCTTGCGATAACATCATATCCAGTAAATAATATGCTTACGAACAATAATTAAATATTATAATAAGCACGTAAGTTTTTGAGACCAATATTAAATGCGTTCTTTTTAGTTTTGTAAATTAAGGAGGTTTTATAAAATTAAATATACCCAATTTCTATTTTGGTCATAACATCTTAAGTCTTTATGTAATTAATACCTTATCATAAGGTATCATTTATACTAAAATTTATTTAAAAACTTTATACCAAAAGAGGGAATAAGAATTTCATTTTGCGGAGCCTCTGGGATTCCTTAGTCAAAAAATAATATTCATTTCAAAACTAAAGAACTAACTGAAGTGTAGTTTCAAATGCAAAATTTACTTCACTAACAGTGTTAATTACAGCCACCCTCGTAATCTCAACAAACAGAGACAAATATCCAATTACGAATAAAAAGGTTTTTTGATCAGTTTTCCTTCTGCTTGAATTTTTTATTTTATCTTACCAGAAAGAGTTGAAAAAAAAGATTAGATAAAAAAGAATCGAAGATAGAGCCGTATTATTGGTAGTTAGTTAATCCGATTTAAGAGGATAATGACATTTAGTTTTAAGATAGTACTCGGATTTGTCACTTGTAACGAGATGAACGCTCGTTGAATTTTTTTGCCTTTGTTTCGCCACCTTTTCTTTGGACTTCGTTCAGATCGTAAACCGATCGAAACCGATTGAAATAAAGCCCAGCATTTGATATAAATATCCTTCTTATAAATGTTCTGATATAAAACATATAATAGTATATTCCGATTTAATCTGCAATACGAGCTAAGTTCTAGTTACTTTGCTGTTTCATAAATTATGCTATTTACGGCCGCCTTCGCTGCATTGCACAGTATTTGGTTTTATGGACGGAGTGAATGAATCTTCAGAAAATCTTTTAAATCTTGATTCAGTTAAGATCGCTAGGTATGTTGAAAAGCTTTTAAGCACAAACAATTCTTGATACCGATAATTCAACTGTTTGTAAATTTTCGTTGCAAAGGGTTAGAAATAAAATAAGTAGAATATCAAAATATTGGAACGTGCAATCATTAATCTTCTACAAGAATACAATCGATCAATACAGAAACTGAAAAGTGTCGTGCGAATTTGAATACAATGGAAATTATTAAAGAAAAACTCAGTGTAAACAGAATGAAAATGTACCTACAAATAATAACGTCATAATCCATTTCTATAATTTGGGCCAAGAAAATTTAAAAAACGTTTTTAATCAGTCTTGTAATTTTTATGCAGACACTTTATGGAATTTTCTAATTTTTTTCATTTTTCCTGCATTATTGCTGGTTTATTGTAATTTCAAAGAAATCATGGATATTGGATATGATCACCTTAACATTTTATGTTGGTTTACATAAATATACATAAAAATACAATCACACACACACATAAACACGCGCGCGTGCTTACACGTGTGTGTGTATGTGTGTGCAGAATGAAACTTGATACAAAATTACCTTTAATAAAAATTTTAATTAAATCGAAAACGGCGGTGTTTCAAAATATAAAATTTCATCAAAATACATTGTTAAAAAATATTCTAGATTAACTTTTGTTTGAATAATTTTTTTAAATACTTAACCAGGTTGTATTAAAATAATATTTATTTTTTTCTGGTATGGTGTATAAAGATATGTACGCCAACTATACTAGATAGATATGTAGATAACAAAATTAAATGCTGATTAATTGTCTACAAGAAGAAGGCGTTGTATCTTTTAAACTTTGTAGAAATTATCAATTTCTTTAAATAAATGAGTAATATTTTACCGTCGTACGTTTTTCCTTGCACGATTAATCATTGATGAGATATGATACGGAGTATGGTAGCACGTTATATGTTAGACAACGCTATGTGTACTAGTATAAAGTTATATTTACCTCGATTCATTTGTGTCCAATGTAGGAGGGTCCAAAGAGGAAATCGGAAGACACCCTACTATCACAAGATCAGCAGTTGGAAAACCGGGCAAGATTTTAAAGAACAGAGGAATATCTAAATATATCAAGGTTAAATATCTCATTTTCCAAAATGATTTTTATACGGAGCAGAAATCTAGAACCTCATATTAAATCATAGTCGCAAAATCGATGCACTAGATGTTTAGTGCTTGAGGCGCAAGTTAAAATTGCCTTGAACGGTTTTTCCAATATCTTCATTGTAAAGGAGTTAAGAAGCAGATAAACACTTTTGTTGACAGCAAAATAGCAAATTCTCACATTTTTCGGACATATATCGAGAAAAAAACTTTCAACGGAATATCTAGTGATACCATGATAGGTTGAAAACAATAGATCTCGAGGGCGATTTCCAACCGGAGGGCAGGTCTGATAAATACTGCGACGGAGACCAGCATTATAGAATATTTTAGAAACGCTACTAATCAACTGAAGTGGAAAGGCACTGTTAAAGAAGCTACCCTATCTAGAGTAATGAGGACAAAAACCGACCATGCACATCATAAAGACCACGATCACTCTGACAAGAGTGAAACGTCTAGAGAGATATATGTGGAAGAGTCAGCTTACTATTAATATGTTACTTTTTTTTTATTCAAAAATTATAATAAAATAAATCATTATTATAATAAAATTATTATAATAAAATAAATCATACATAAATTCAATATATAATATGCATAAGCAATTGATTGTGCAGTATAACTTCTACAATTGCTAATCATGGGCTTAAATAATATTCCACGTGTGCGTATTCACGGGCCACATTCAGCCTGTATGTTAGAACGCGGTTGTGCAATATTAATTCGGTAGCGATTCGTTGCTTCTTAAAGGGTTACTAGGCAAACCAATATTACCTGTATTACCGATAAATAAATACATATTTTTACTTATTTACAAGGTAATCAAGAAGACTGAAACCTAATTCATTTAGATATCATTTTACATAGAACGTAATTAAAAAAATAATGTGACTTTTTATTCATCATTCTACGGCTACGAATATGTGGTATCCACTTTTTGTCAAAATAAACATATAAACAATAATAACAATATATAATAACATGTTTAAGAACTTATAACCAAATATGCAAATACACACTTATTTATGGTTTGGTAGTTGTTCAATTTTCCTCAAGAATTTGGTACATTTTGTATTCGATTAAATAGGGTTAACGTTATGTTTATCTCTATATTGATTTAAAAATTTACGTATAATTGCTTGCTTGTTATCTAAACGTGAATTAGCTTGTAAGCACACATTATAGTTTTGGCATGGTTATTATTGATGAAATATGAAGATCTTCTTTAGTATTGGCAGCAATTTTTAGGGTAAATAAGCAAATATTTTTAATAATATCGATACATAAATTCCTTATATTTTCTTCCATTATACACCAATTTATCATATTAAAGGAAATTATTTTAGTTGGTAGAAGAATATTTTGCTCTAGTTGTAGGAAATTATCTGTCCCTAGAGATTTATTTACATTTCAAATATTTAATAATAACAGACTGAATATAGGTGTCAGCAAAACAACACATTTTTAATTAAATTGAAAAACAATGTTAGAAAAAACGTAAAGTAATATTTAAAAGGATATTAATGCAAATAAATGTAATGTGCTTGATTAAAATAATTTCAGTTCACACGAGCAAAGTTATCAGGAACGCGTAATAAAAAAAAATAATATTAAATAAAATTATAACATAATAAAATAAAATAATTCTTTTCATCCCATCACTAATCTCTTTAAATACTTAATGTCAAAATATTTAAAATAAAAACCTCGACAGATCAAAGGAAAAAAACAGTAAAATTATTTTCACTATTGATCTATGGAACGATCTATTCACAGAAGAACGGTCTATTCATAGTTACATAAAAGCTCTGCTCTGCTAAAGAAAACTGGAAGATGACTTTGCGCCAATGGAATAAATGAATGGTTATAACGCCAATGAATCGTAAATAATAACGAGTATTAGACAATTTATCTCTTTGATTGGCTTACATTTTTTTGTGGAGTTTTCGTGTCATAAAATAAATTTGGAGACTGGAAGAGAAAATAGTGGACGAATTCAAACTTAGTCAATATGCTCAATCCCACCGCCTACAACGCTGTCTCCCTGCGATTATAACCATTTGATACTATTGATAAAATACATAAAAGAGTACTGATAAATTATAAAATACAGATATCTTGTTCCCCATGTTTAAAGTTTCTATACATTGTTTTTATTTAAAAATAAAAAAACCGTGCAGTTAAAATAGTTGCTTTATAAATAGCCAGTAATTTGGGGCTTAAGAAGTCATTGTTTAAAAATTTCATGAAAGTAAATTATTTTCTCTTACAATTTCTACTTAATTTAGTAAAAAACTTAAATCGATAGTTTTATATTTTGTTAACATTCTAAATTTTGCAATTAATTTGTTTTGTCATCCTTATGCTTGCTAATTTATAAATAAGAATTCTGAGTGCTTGTTAATTAAATATGTTAGTGATATTGAAGTAAATAAATGCAATTTCCAATCACGATTTAAAAATTCGTTATCATGTTTACCCTAAAAACAGGAAAATAAATTTTAAAATATATTTACAACAGGCTAATAGATTTGACAGTCATGAAAAACACATAGTTCAAAAATTTTGTTTACTTGTTAATGAATAAACTAATTGCATAAAATATCTATTTCACATTTGTGAAACTTATATTAATTTTGAAGTAAATTTTCGAATTAATGAAAATTGCGTATTGAACGTTGTTACGAAACAGAAATACGCAGTGATGAGTTAAAAAATTGGAAAAGTAAATTAAATGTTTTAAAAAAATTATTTATCTTAGATCTAATCATCATAAAAAAACGCCTGGGGATTATTGCTGCTTTAGAGTTTTGTAGGCCATGTGGTATAAACACGGTTGAAAATATTGGAAGTAGTCTCCTATTTTGATGTGAAACATCTATAGGTGCAGGTATAAACCGGATCGTTGGCGTAGCGACGCTTGCCGTGGCGACGGGTCGCCACGCTATACTAAGGTATATATATAGTCTATATGTAGTAGAGTGTACGGTATGGCGACGTGTCGCCATGCGCAACCGACTACGCGTCCCCCTCCTCACTCAGTTCGACGCTGTTGTTTACTACGGTACACATAAGCTGTGCTTTATTATTTTTGTATTAATTGTAAATAAATGTTTATTAAATAAAGTCACCATTTTCTGTAAGAAATTCGTAATACTTTATTTTTTCGTTAAGCTTTATTTAGTTCCTGTAATAATCTTGTCTTTTATGCATATTACTTGTATGAACACGGTGTTTCACATCTGCCAGGTGTGCCGTGACGGTTCACTGTTTTTTTTATATTAAAACGCCACAATTTGGAAGCGAAGTGAAGATTTTCTCAGCTATTAGAAACAGTAGATTGCAAGGTGCTACAGTACGATATCGATGCTGTTCACGAGTACAGCGATGCAAACGCTCTGCAACTCAATTCAAGCAACTGATCTGTGGTGAGCTATAGTCGAGCGTGCGCTCATCTCGTGTATTAATACAACCAAGGAGAAACGTGTTTATGTCGACGTATTGAAGTATTTGGTCTATCAGCTCAATTCGATTGGCGTTTGACTTTCCATAGTCATTCGGTGTACGTAACGTAAGTCATTCTTCGCTACGCAGTTTCATTTAATTGTGAATTGAACGTGTCTAAAAAGCATTCCTTGGATATTTGTATATGAAATAATATGGTTAGCTCCCATTTTTTCCAATTGGATTTCTTTTGTGTATGCTGGGTTACCATAGGTTGCAATAGGGAACTGAAGTTTCTTTAATTAAATTTGTGTACCGAAATTTTAATGGAAATATTTTATCCCTTAATGTAATAATAAAACTCTTGCTTATTGTATCTGACAACTAGCTGAGCTTGCGTATTTATAACCTTTTTGGTGAACCAACATCTACAACCAAGTTATATCGAAATTTTCGACTTTTCGACAGTACATAATTGCTCAACTGCGTGATCGTTAATGCACCTGAATAAGTACGTGTTTATGATGAGCAAGCGTGTCAACGTTATGTGTGGTAGCGTTGCTGAATTGCGCTATTATTGGCATTGGAGTGCAAGTGTTCGAATTTTAACATCTATGTAAATGTATATAGATAAATAATAAAACAAAATAAATTTAAAATCTATAGAAAGATCATAATTTATTGCTAGGTATTGATCACTCATCCCCAAATTGACACTGCTATTTTCAGTCTATTAAATTAATATAAGTGGTGACATTAACCAACTGTTAGCCGATATTTTCTTTTCCTTCGATAAACTTATCTCGCAAAAACTTAAGGTAAGCTGTAGAAAAATAAAGATTTATGCCTAACTATATCCAAATAAAAAGATCTTTTCGCTCAAGCTACAATTTTACTTCTCTTCAGGAAGAATTTCTTTCTCAGATAAGTTCTATAAGGTTTACTCTTTCCTCAATATTTTAATATCCATGTACTAAAAGATTTCTTTAGCGCCTGTCTTACGCATTTGGGAGTGGCTTTCGTATGATAAACGTTACGAATTAAACAACATTTACTATATTTGACCAACAAAAAACACAACTAATATTTGTAAGTGAAGAAATTATTTTGTTGAATATGTTGCTTATAAAATGTTAAATTCTTTTTTATTATTATAAAAACATAAATTTCTAAACTTTGCTTATGTTTTTTTTTAAATGAACTATCGTCATACCTGTAGATAATAAACCGCAAATCACCGTTTCTTTCTAGGCAAAAAAAAAGGTATTTATTTAAAATCATTATTGTATGTATTAACCATAAATTCAGTTAATGTTGGCATTGTATAGGTTATATTAGCGTTGACGATTAATTTTAGTCAAAATCTTTTACTTTTCAACCTTACCGAGTCATTGCTTATATTAACTAATTAATGTTCGCATTGCTTAAGAGATGAGATTTTTTTTCTGGTGATTTCTGCAAAAGTGAGGAAAAGTTGTTATATTAATGATTACTTGGGTTGTGATAAATAGGTTGAAATTAATTTTAAATCCTTGTTTAGAAAGTATATGGTAATACCGAATGAGTTTTAACTCATGACGATTCCTTCCGCTGACCTAACAACCCATAAAATTTGACATTAATATTGTCAATTAAAAAAAATTATTAATCTTTGAATGTCACGAATACCACAAATAATACAACTTGTTCTTCACCGAACTAGTACTTTCCACCGTTTCCCAATGTTACAGATAGTACTGTAATAATACAAATACACTCATCTGATATCTTCCGCTAGGATGGAGTCTCGGAACATTTACCAGTTTTATTAATTAATTAGAATAAATAAATAGTCATTAATTTATAATTAATTATTTTAAGGCTGTTGGTCCTTAAATGTCGACTTTGCCAAGTTAAAGTCAAAATTATTGTCATTTTATTTCCTACTTTGTCAGTTGTAGTTATGCAAAGTCGACTCTGACGCTTTTCCGTCAGACTTTTCCATTTTACCAAAATTAACTTTTTCCCAGCTTTGACATTAACACATATAACTATAAAAAAAAACCAAATAGTAATAATATATTTCCACTAAAAATAATCTTATTGGTCAAACCGCATTCGCTGTGAGATATTTTGCGCTATAAAAGAAACTCCTATATGTAACAAACGTGGTGCAAAGAACTGAATTAATAGGTGATTTTATTTATTTTCAAATGATGTCATATTAATTATTTAAATAATATGCTATAGATCTTCATATTTTTTTTGAACTGGATATTGATCAGATACCAGAATTTTGATATTCGTAACCGAGCCTCAATGTCCCATAATATCCTTCGTACTTATTATTTGTTACATAGTCATAAATCATTTCTCAATACTAAAAATGTTATCACGAATATTGTGTTATTTTTAACTTATCCTATATATTTCATTGCAATATTCACTAATGGTGCTGAAGGTCTATAGCAAATTTTGTGTATACAACATCCACAAATGAATTCAAAACATAGAAATTAATTGAAACCATACCTTCAGTAAAGCAAAACTAACAATTTGAAAAATTGCTTGTTATGTGGATGCGATATAAGCCTATGCCGGTAGCACATTTTAAACAATTCCATAAAGCGTCTTCCAAGCATAACCTTGTTTACCTAAATTACTTGATACAATATTATAAATGAATATGTTGAAAACTGAACTAAAATCTAATCAGCAAAATGGATGTTACTTTCTGAATAGTTGCCTATAAAGGTGAAGAAGAAACAATGTGCTGAAAAAAATTATTGTTCCTTTCTTTATAATCACAATTATTGTTGGTTTATTGGTTTTGTGAAGGGAAAATGTATCTATGAACTAGTTTTCATTATACGTTAGATTACTGAAAAGGCTCGGGAAGTTAGCAAGACGACTAATATTTTATTTATTAGCTTTTCGACCCGGTAAAATGACTAATTCTTTAGAAAATGTTATAGGAAATGGGCACACCAAAACATCTCTTACACTTTCTAAGATCTATAAAAAAGGAACAGCTTCACAACATAGTGATAACATCCTGCCAAACAATTCTCACTATAGTACAGGTATCCGCAAAAATTGGATAATGTCACTTTCCTTGTTCAGTCCATTCGCCGAGAAGATAACGCGGATTACTCTGGAAAACTGAATAGATGTTGTTACGGTTGGTAGATACAGTATCGCAATCTTGTTATTTACAACAGGTTCTCGCCATATCAAAAATGGAGTGCGTGAGCCCTGAGTTCGGATTAAGCAATAATCACAATTGTTCGTGTATTGAATAAAGATTAAATTAAAATATGCATTGGTTACCCATCAACCAACGGCGTAGTTTTGTAAGAACTCCTTTTTTAAATACAAGAAGAAACAAAGGGGTAGGGATAGGAACTGGGGAAATGACAGGGGACATAAAGGGAACGAAAGAGAAAATAAATAATGTCAAATTCTAAGTATATTTCATAAGGATTATGGAAGTCTACTAACTGAAGACAATTGTCTCATGATTAAAATTTTCACTATAAATAAATATGTTGAGACATAAATTCTTTGGTCTACATCACAATTCTTCAGTAAATTTCAATCAAAATACGAATTAATTTAAACACATAATTGTTCCTTATAAAACCTGAAGTTTAAAACTTAACCCCTAAAAGTCTTTAGCCACTAAAATCTCCAACAATGTTGACCGATAAAATAATAAAAGTTCTAAACCTTTATAAAATTTGGCTTATAAAAAAGTGAATGAAAAAAAATTATGAATACAGAGGCAGGATACCAAGGAATTAAAAATATTGCGCATGGTTTGAATTTATTCCGCATAAGTCTACTGAGTAGTAGTAATTGAGAAAATTGGTGTAAGTTCAATATGTAACAGAAGATCATTCACAATATAATAAATTAACTGACAAAAATATACTTTTTATTTAAAATTCAAGTGCATTTGGCACGGTTTTGGGTCAATATGTTAAGCAGTATCGATGAAAGTTAACTAGTGAATAATTTGCGTAAAATATTGCAAATGATAATCTGATGTGTAACTATAAATTAAATTGAGAACTATAAATTATGCAATGTCATTAGCTATTTGTTTTAATAGTTGTTATGTCAGTTTTGTTATTTCCTCAACACTAATTTTTGCTGACTTTAATTTTATTCAATAAATTTTATTGTAGGTATGAGATTTATACCCTCAGTTTACACAATTTTTTTTATTTAAAGTGCTATATTATCTAATTATTCAGTTATATAACGATATTCCGTCTTAAAATATGCTGTTTTAAATTTATGATAGATAATATTTTAAAGCTTAGGTAATAAAACCTGAAATCTTTTTTCCTTAGTTGTTTTATATTAGACATAACAACATGTTTCATTGTAGTATTTTATTAAATATTTATATGAATACAAAAGTTTTACTATTATCACTACAAATTATGCAATCACGTCTTTTTATTTTCGAATCGAATTCTAGTATTTATCCTACCATCCTACCAATTTAAGATTTCCTCACTTGACATCGAAAATCTCACGTATTTTATGTTACGTAAAAATAAACAGAAATTTATAATTATTTTAAAGTATATTGTCCCAAAAATTGTCAAAAACGTAAGACAAATTAATTCCTCCAAATTTTCAGTTAAATCACATATATCTATAGATTTACTACGTTTGATTAAAACAAGATCAGTCAGCGTCAGATTTAATAACTATTTACTTTCTACTCTCTAACAAAGTTTACATTCCTCCCTGCTGAATATAAGAATCACTGATACTTTCAACATAAAATAATGTTCAAATACTTATTGTAGATGGCATTTTTAGCGAAAAAGTTAAAAATTTATAAAAACTCATATAATTAATAAAATAGTAGACTTTATAACAATTAAAAATTCATTTATTACGTCGTTTATTGTTTAGTATGGCTTCCTATTGTAACATGTTACAAAGATAAACCGTTAAGTGCAATTAAACTTTAAGCTTATGGTACATTCTTTCTTAGCTTATGGCAACTTTATTGAATTTATGGTCTGTATTTTAAATTTCTGACCCGGTTATATGCAGAATCGTTGATTAAAATATCAGATGATCTAAATGAAAATAACCAAAGGAAATAACCACCAGGTATTGTAATAAATTCAATTACCGTTAACTATCAGAATGGTAAATAAAGGTAATTAAATTTTAAAACGGTATTCGTAATATTTTCGGAAAAAATTCACAGAGAAAGTAATATTTACGAAAAAAAATACATTAAAATGCAATTTGGAAAACATCTTTCTTCAATAATTCAGAAAACTTTATCTTCTTATAGGGAAACCAGGATGCAGTTGAAACTTTTGAAGATGGAAAAGTTATATTTAAATAAGTTTTATGATTTCGAGCCAGCTATTAACCATTTTTTCAAGCATTTTTGAACACATCTATACGAAGGGACACTTCTTCCGCAATAGTTCAATAAAGAGGTTCGTAGGGCTGTCGAGGAAGGAGTTAAGTGAACCACCTCTCACAATTCAATGCAGTGAATTCATTTAAATCTTATATCCTGACTGTGACAGGGAGAGTCTTCCAAGGTTGAAAAGGAACTAGATAGAGCCTCAAGTGATCCTGAAACAGTCTTTAGCATAATAGAGAAGTAATTTACGAGTTTCCCCATGTAAATTTAACAGTAGGGTTTTGGGTTTTGGTTGATCTTACACTTACTTTGGTTGATCTTTATATTTAGGAATTCTGCACCAATTATAGACAATCTTCTCTGGAACGTTACTAAAATTTAACAAAATAGTTTATGATAAAAAAAATTGATTTACAAAACACTGCGCAAACGTGAAACCTTTTCTTAAATTAGTTGTATATTTCAAATTTTTTGAGCCATTTTTCGGAGGTTGTCATTGATTCATGTTAATTTTTTCTTTAACGCTTCTTCTATTTCAAAATAGACCAGTAATGATTTTACCTTTTCTTATTTAGAAATTTCATTCTCGTTTTTAAAACATTCGTTTATTTGTCGGTTAATTGCACGTACTTAATTTTCATAATATTAGTTCTGTTTATATGGAACAAAGTATAACATTTTATACACGATGTGTTTAATTCTTTATAGAGAATGCATGTGAATATGTAAACGTTTGTTGAAAAGACATACCAGAATTCTATTAAAAAAAAGAAATATAATTATGGACTGAATTGGAAAAAAAATTGAAACAAAAGCAGAAACCGGGGCTGTTTAATATAACAAACAAATAGTTAAAAATGTCCGGTAATTGAATTTCTACAAATAAAGACCTCTTAGTGGCCTTTATTTGGCAATCTGATTTTACCAATATATTTGAATTTCAACAAAATTATTTATGGACCAAATGAAGCAGATTCATTACAAGTAGATAATTTTTATCGAATTTATATCACCAAAGAGTAGTATAAACTCAATAACTGCAAAGGTTTACTTCAAATTTCAAGGTTCTAAAATAATTTTCTTTGCCACAAGCGCCCACAAGAATTTCTGGCCTCCAGTGAATTCCTTATCCGTCACATAGAAAACAAACTCTTTAGAGTATTGTCAGCAGCAAGTTAAACAAGAATTTAAGCCCATGAGTGTAAAACCCGTACATATTTCAAGAAATATCAAGCTTAAATAGCTTGATATTTCTTGAAATATGTTTTTTATCAACCTCTTTAGAGCATTGTCAGCAGCTTTCTGAATTTATTGTTTGTTGACAGAAGTCATCTTTCCTTGTATAATATATGTGCTTTTTTTGCACTAATGATGTGACAATACTTCATATGTCATAGAGTATCATAGTTAAAAGTGTACAATGAGGTTAAATTATCTAAGAATTTTTGTTTGATATTTGGGAACTTTTATTTCATACATAATATTCGAATAGTTCAGTTTGTTTCAATATCTTAACAGAGTATAATCTAGTTTAATTTTTATATATTCATTAATATGAAATAATTTATAATTTTTTTATTTGTTTCATTGTACACTAAACAATACAAAATATACACAAATATAAAAACAAATGTGTTATATCATTTGCTTAATAATTTACCGACAATAAAGTTTAAGTTTTTTCGCTCGAGTTCGAAATGTTTTATCCACGGTAAACAAGGGTTAAACCCATGAGTGTGAAACTCACGCATATTTTAAGAAATATCAAGCTATTTACATTTTATTATGATCAGGAAGCTGTTTTTGAGAAATGAGCAAGTTCAAATTCAATTACCTTTTTTTTACATATGGGGAAAAATGGGGCTGCCTCGAAGTATTCAAATATCAATATCATTATACTATCATTTTTATAAAGAGCATATATATATATATATATATATATATATATATATATATATATATATATATATATATACATATATACATATATATATTTGTATAGATGGCTATTATAGAGAAAGATAAATGTCCTAAAAACCACTTTAGTTCATTCACCGTATTACAATAGAATTGTCAACCTGTTGAAAAATGTTAGCTATTTATGAGAAACTCAATTATATTTTGGGGTAAATACCGTTTACGAGATTTAACCGTTTAGAGATTGGTAACAGAAAATATCAAACACTTCCGTTTATCATTTCTAAATTAATTAAGACCTTTATTGAATTTTGTTTCTAAAGAAGTCGTATTTTGACAATACAGCTCCCTCGATTATTGTCATTCGTACCGTCACACCTACAGGTAAACTTTTTTTAACTAACATCAACAATTTTAAGACATATAGACAATAATGAAATCCATCTTCAAGCGTGCTTTGATAATAATTTGTTGGTTTCATCTAATATTTATATTACCGTATCTACATGAATAGAGATTCCAGGATTATACCTTTGAAACATAATCTTGGTCATGTTACAGCTACTGCGTTAAGCAAGCTGAAGGTGTTAGAAGAATAAACTTTTTTAAAGTTTATTTTAAACTTTCAAGCCTGTAAAGATGCTCAAACGTTACTCATATTCCTAAAAACAATTACTTTCATTTTCCGCAGAAATATTATTTGTAAAAATAACCGTTATTTACGTTCCGTACATAACTATTTATATTTTTCAAAATGAAAATGTATTGCCTGAAGTCATAACATCTAGGGTAATCGTTATACTTTTACTGTAATCTTCCAGTTAGACTTTAAAAGACCTTTTTTCAGGACGTTATCATCCAAAGAATCAAACCCGTGAATTGATCTCGAAAAGATACGGTTTTTTAATTTTTAATTACGGGACTCATAATATTGAGCGAAATTTTGTTTTTTTAAATTTTTAACAAGCTTTCATTAACTTGACTTACCACTCACATCTAATAGTATATTTTATTGTACCTGTTTTAATATAAATTAAATATTATTGTTGTACAAATTGTGAAAATACAATAATACTATCGAGGTGTTATGATGATGGACGAAGAAATGGGAATTTATTCGTAGCTAAAATATACCCATCAACTTTGGGCTCGTTTGACTTGAGTCAATGAGTCCTTTGATTAATTATTGTAATAGGAGGATTTGATGATGGAGAACCGAGGTGGTCATGGAAAGTACTTAATGGCTAATAAAAAACTAACAAAGTATGGGCTGGTTATCTCAACGAGTCCTTTTATTACATATTTTAACCGAAAGAGTCTTATGATTCTGGAGTGTGAGGGATGTCAGAGGAATTTCTCAATACTAATAGTAAACAAATCGGGTTTTATTTCATTGGGTTAAGTCATTGAGATGCATATTATAACCGTGAGATGGAGGTGCGAGATTGTTATGGGAACTTCTTGATGGTTAATAGTAATATATAAATTTAAAGTTCATTTTATTTATCTCAATGAATCATTGGTTACAAAAACATGCGAAAAACTTTATATGACATATGTTTTTTTTTAAGTTTTGTTGTCGACATTATCTGTACTCGTTATTTCGTATTTTGATAGAAAAAATAATTTTTTGAAGGAATGATAACCTAAAAGTTATCATTAATAATAATTATTTATTTAAAATTGTTGCCAACAATAATAATTGTTTGGTTAAATAAATATAACATAAAAAAGATAGCAGACTGGGAATAATCATGATAATATAGGCAAATTGAATTAATTGAATTGAATATAAATTATTACGATTTGTAAAAACGAAAGCTCATTAGTGTTTCACGTCATTTATTAAGTTTCGCTATTCAAAAAACAGAAGATACTCATCATTGCCAACCACACCATGTACAGAAGGTACTCTGCAATACTTATCGGCATAAACCAAATTTAAAAATTCTTTTACTTTCTTCAAATTACTTTGCTTCAACTCGCGTCTAACTGTAAAAATGTACAATTAAGAGACGATCCAGACGATGCGAGTCATTTTGAGCTGCCGAAGACACTGGCTCTCTATATATTTACATATCTACACAGAAATTCAGTAAATTAAAGATTTGAAATCTCCTTTAAGTATAAAATAAAATAAATATGTAACCACATTGGGCTTTACCTCTTGCTTCCTTTCTTCATTTTTTTACACAAACTTGTCGTCAGATATTTACAGAACGTAATATATAACGTTAATTAAATGGTATAATATTGAAACATACAGTTGTTACGGTCGTTGAGTGGTAAATGCATAGAAAAAGTTATAAATTATTTTTAGTGTTTTGGAAAAATTGCCAAAATGGAAATCTTTATTCCGTAAGATTCGGTGTCGGTCTATCTGTCCATTCCTCCATTTGTCTATCACAGGTAGATTTTTTGAAAACGACTGGAAATATTTTTTTTTAATTTAGCGCACAGAGTACTTTAGTCTAGCTATAACGTATGATAAGTTTGAATTTGATTATTCATAGGGTAAATTATGAAATAAAATAATTCCTGGTATTTTAAATTATACGGGATAAAATTGTGAAATAATTTTTTTTTTGATAGTGAATGTTGTCGAAGTCCGTATTGAAGTATGAAATATAAGTACTTTCCTAAAAATTTGTTTCAGTATTTTTTTTATACGTTTAAAATTGTTATCGCACGCCCTTATCAACAAAAAGGTAACTCGGGAAAATCATTGACACGTAGAATTAGGTTTAGATTCAATCAAAATTATTAGGGTTGAAAAATTGAAGTGCGGTTAATTTGTATTAACAAAGTAATCATTTATTTCGTTACAACTGTTGAACAGATTTAGAAAAAACATTTTGTTTACAATAATGTTCCTCATATCGCAAAAAAGACACTATTTTTAAAATTTAAAAATTAAAAC
This sequence comes from Druceiella hillmani, assembly GCA_039881145.1. NCBI lineage: Eukaryota > Metazoa > Arthropoda > Insecta > Lepidoptera > Hepialidae > Druceiella > Druceiella hillmani. The sequence goes on from JAYKKI010000076.1 coordinate 8,635,101, forward strand.
AATATTGCATATAAACCAAGTACGTAACTATTAATAACATTTAAGTGAGAGGTAGGGTGAGGCTAATGTCACGGAACGGATTAAAATTAATTTTCGAACGAATTTGCTAGTTTATATGCTAATAAACTTTTTCAATTTGTAAATCGTGCGTACTGTGACAGAACAATAATATACTATTTTAAAATAAAAGTACAAAGAAAAATTTACTTTATATTTCTTAAAAATGTCAATCGCAATAAAAATCGTAAAGAAAAATTAACTGAAGGATTTACAACATGACCCGAAATGAAATGAAACCAAATTTCTTCACAAAATACTAATGCAAGTAATCAGCATCATTGAAATGCAAGAACGATTCTAGCAATCAATTTTTACAAAGCCCTTTTCCATTTTCCTTGATTATAAATTTCCTTTTTCCTCTGTTGGGAAGCTTACCGCGCTGGGACGTCAAAGCAACGTCTGTTTTATTACTCAAAATTTATTTGTATTTTCATACCCCAATTTATTTGAAGCGTCCCTGGTTTTTAACATTCCCTTTATCTTTACTTCCACTAATTTTGACTTATTCCATTATATCGTCAGTGATAAAGATAGAAAAAAGTATTACAACTAACTTTCATATTTACTTTATTATTACCTCTGAAAAACTTGACAAAGAGGTCGCAAAATTAGAGAAAAATTTTAAGTCTCTTATTGTTAAGGACCAACACGCTTATAAGTTATCGAAAAATCACACTTATTTCAGGCGACAGAAATGTTAAGTTCCACACTTTCAATATATTGATGAAAGTGTGGAACTTATACCTACAGATTTCTCCAAAATTTTAATAAGACACTAGTCGTATATTCCTTGTCCATAATTGAAAAAATAAAGAATATAAAGTATACTCTACAAAATTGTGAGAAAAATAGTTTTCTAGATCTTTTTCTGTCATTTTTTGCTTTATTCCATTATCAATTTACAAACAAGCAATGCATTCATGTCATATTTTGCATGTATGTATTTCGTGTAGCGGAGTAACGCAATAATTTTTACCTCTCTTGTATTGAATATATGTAATCAACTAAACAAATTATCTAGAAATTTGGTGAAAAATTTAAATTATGATATAAAACTTGTTCATCAAGGAAATTTGGTGTTTTTACTCACTATAATCGTTTCTAAGAATTGCATTGTTCTTGATAATATCAAAGAGTGGAATACAGTTATAAAGAGTAGAATGATGATGAATTCTCAGGACAAGGCAAAGAGGTAGATATCATTACACTCTTTAAAATTTTTGCTGTTTTGAATTGTGAGCGATAAGTGAGCTATTTTAAAATATATTTATTTATTTGATCAAGTAATTTCTCCATCTCCATTCGTAAAAGTTTTAACGTAACTTTTTATCAGTTCCAAGGCCCAATTAAAGTATTAAAATAATATATGTTTTCCAAATTATTTATGTTAAGGACGTTGTTAAAAAATTCCAAAAATACAAATATTGGATGCCTTTTATGTGTTTGTATATGGAGTGAAGATATTATCAACATAGAGGAATTTATGATAGTGGAATTCCTCTTTTTTGTTGGTATAAATATAATATAGGGTACTATAATTTGGTATGATAGGAAAAAATAAGGAAAATAAAAAAAAAATGTAGTTAAGGTTGAAAAATATAATTCTGTGTATCTTTCAAAATATTAATTAATGGCGTACTTCGTAACTCAGAAACTAGATTATTCTTAGGGCTCAACATTAATGAATATTCAAGACATATTAAGGTTAGGAATAAATAAGGTGAAGAGGCTTTTATCATGAGCTTCTAAGACCGTGAATTATGGAGTTAAGGTGTAAAGTACTGATTATTTTCTGCATTACAAAAAGGGTTGTCAGAAATGGATGGATCACGTATTTTCATCCACTTAAGTTGTAACAGTAAGGGTAGAAATCCTAAGTTTAAAAAAGTATTCATATTTTCCGAGATCGAACATAGAGCGTAAACAGAAATTAAAGTATTTAAACAATAATGCAACGAAGTTTTACTAAAGTTGCAATTACAGTCTAATGACAGGTTAGATCCTGCTGTAGTTGTAAATTATGCCCTGAAAGTAGCACAGTTCTATGTCTTATTTATTTTTAACATATTTGTGAAGTACCATTGAAAAAATGTTGGTGTTGAATAAATTTAAAACTTATATATTAATCATAAATGAAACAAAAGTTATAAGTTTATGCTATTAAAATATAGCTTTATGATTTATTACATAATTCAGTCAATAGCATAAAGTAAAATATACTGAAGATATCAGATAAAAACTGTAATTTTAAGTAACTTTTATTTATAAAGAGCGCATTATAGCTGATTATTAGCCTTAAAATGACACTATGTATATTTTTTAATCTATCGAACAACATTTTCAATAACTAGTATTTCATGTTACCTATAAACTGATAAAATAAAAGAAGAAATATTATTTTGCGTAAATTTTGGAAAATCGAACAAGAAATATCTCACGATAATTTGCAATAACTACGTTTAGCCAGTAAAAATATGCTTGGAAGATATAACGAGATATATTTCTTTTAAATTTCCCTATGTTATGACTTTCTCCATATTTGGTAAAATATTATTAAATAAATTGTATCCATGAGCTTACAGACGAAGCATTTTACCATCAAAATCAGTTTTTACTTTTGAGAAAAATATGTATATCACAAATTAAATTTCATTAAAAGTTTTCTATTCTAAAATTGTTAGCCCTATTTAGTTTCTCGGATCGACTTACTAGAGAAATGGATTAGGTATCATGATTTGTATGTTCTTTATTTTAAAAATAATGCAAATTATAAATTATTTATAAGAATACAAATTAATCCGTCGATATTTTTGAAGTAAGACAATATTTTGTTCTAATTCTAATTGAATGATGCTGGAAAATAATTTATGGATCAATTTCTATGGTATCCCTACAAAAATTTAAAATATCTTACAATTGTAAAAGCTATTTTTAAAAAAATATATGGACATTTTTTATTCTAAGGTTCTATTGCCACTTGTTTATTTATTTTATATATCCATTCATTACTTAACGTAAAATTACATGGTGCATAGATACAGTGGTAAACAATAGGATAATTAAATAGTAAAAGAATATTTAACCACCCTCAACGGAAAGAGTTTTATATAATTTAAATAACAAATTAATTTATACTCTGTGATATTTTGTAGACACGGTGCTCACAGTTGTGAATGAGCGTAGGAATCTACTTTTGGTTTAAATATTTTGTAACTAATAAATAAATATAGACTTACTGTACAAATTCCTTCTTCTAACCTTCCTTACATTGGATAACTTTAATTAAATGAAACTTTTTCTTAGTCTGATATTGACAAACTTTGAAACCTTGGAATGTTTGTTTATTTGCTCCTACATTTACTCAAGTTTTCCAATTCATGAAATACTTTAGATTACTCGTCAAAAGTTTTAGAAGCAAAGAAAAAATATGAAAGAAGCAGGTCTAAACGGGGTCTATTTTCCTTCTCGGCGAGCAAATTTATATTGTTCTTGAAACAGTGGAAACATAAAAAAATATAGAATAAAATACTAAACCACCTCACAAAGCGATATTCTTGCTATAGTAACAATAAAATATTAATTTACTAACTGATTGATAGATTGAAATCGTTTTACGATAATCTCAGAATATCTATGTATCAAAATTATAAGCTATTACAGCTAGTACCTATGCTTGCGACTGCGTTCACGCAAACTTTTACAAAGTTTTATTGAAATGACTATAATATAAAAACACGTAACGTTATTTATTATAATAATAATAAAAGCAAACTTTTCAAGAAACTATGTTCTTTGTTGAAATATAAAATTACTACGTTCGCTTTTTGTTGGTCGATTGTGATGAAATATATCCTATTTGTTATCCCAGACATAGTAAAATGAACCAATGGATATTTCGGTGTTTTTTTGTAAAAATATAGATAAATCCATTTAGTTATTTTTGCGAACAAATAATCAGCTACCATTGATCAAAATATTAAAATAAGGTCAAAAGAAAATTATGTCAAATCAACAGCGATAACGTTTCATTGCAATTAAACAAAACTACGTCATCAGTTACATTGCTGTCTGTATACAACCGCAGACGTAACCTCGTAGTGGTGCTTAGCTTATTTTAAAACTTTTTAATTAAATGTTAAAACAACAATTTTCTATGTTTTTGGGCATATTTAGAAGTGACAGTGCTTAAATTACTTGGAATGTATGTAAAGTAATGAAAAAAATTATAAAAAAAACTTGTAAGCCCTCATCGGACGCCTAGCAAATGTGAAACATTTTTTTATATTTTTATGTTGAAATATTTATATTTCAACGGGATGGAAATAAAAAAATAAAACAAATATTCAGATGGTTGTTAATAATAAAGTTTAATTTTTTAATATTGTTTCTTTATTTTTAGGAAATAATTTATCACAGAAATATTTCTTAACAATCTATTGTAAAGACCCTCCTTTTACATTTCAAAATACTTTAATGCAATACACTGATATAAACGAATGAAATTGTAAGCGTTAGTAAATAAGAAACAATGCTGATAAGACGAGAAACGACTAACCGAATTAAGTTGGGAAAAATCAACAACACGAAGCTGGCTGAATGGCAAGACGCGTCTTTTTATTTGAAACCGTTTTAACTACCGTTCAAACCGCCATTAGCACGCACAAATTCTGTAGTTTTAATGTAAGTATTGATATAGTAATAAGGTTCATAACAATACAATTTAAATAACTTAGTTTTATACATATTAATGCAATTATAAGTGTAGGCAAAACATTAAAACTTTAGAGAAATCTAGGAAATAAATACCTCGTATCTAATACACAACATCGAAAAATTTTATGTAAGAGGGATGACCGATAACGACGTCTATTCTAATGCATCTGACTAGATTCGGGTTTCTCTTTCAAGCAGCTACCTGTCCCGTGCCACTCCACACTTCACCTCTGACTACGCCTATTTCATCTACGTAGGTTCGGGTAGATAATATCATTGCGTGGTTCATTTCATTTTAGTCGTCACCTCGTCATCACTGAGAATTATATCAAGTTAAAATTACCGACTTGCAAGGTTTTATCATTTTTTCCACGCGCCTTGGTCTTGAACATGTCACTGAAGAGTATACCGTATAACGTTAGTATCTGGTCCGACCATCTGGTATAAAACGTCCTCTTTGTTTCTTTTAAATGCATTTCTAAGTTATTTTCTTTACGTCAAGCTATATACCAATGGTATGTGAGTATTCTTTATAAACGGGTTTCATTTCCAACTCCCAGTGTCAAAGTATTGACATATTACTTATTTTAGCTAATCAGGTTAACATTCTGTGCCAGTACGACATTCCAAATTCGTTATTTCCTCTTTAGAAGCTTTTTTTATTGTTCATATCTCGACTTCGAACAAATAAAATAAATTAAAATACCACCGTTCTTAAAAGTCTTAATTTGGCATTTTCATCATCTAATGTGTTTGTTAATTTAGTTAGGTTGCCTTAAGAGCTTTGTATTTCTCTAGATCAGACATGACAAACCAATAGCACGCGTGCCGCAGATGGCATGCGGCATAAAATTTGTAACACGCAAATAATTTAAGGAAATTATGTAAATTTGGTTGAAAAAAATATAATTTGACATTAATTCATTGCGTTCACGCGCAAGATGATATAAACTTTGTTTCGATGCTTGAACGGTAACAGATTGTGTGAGAGATATAGCTTAATATCAAGCATGCTTCCATTTTACTGAGTGTAAACGGTGCGTGTATACTTCACTTGTCATTGTTTTAACTTATTCGATTTGTTTTCGTTTGTATCTAGTAGTCGATTGCAGTTACTTACCGTTTTGTTTTTTAATTATATCATTCAGCATGGCTAATTTGCCAAAAACACAAAGAGTGCAATATAAGTGCCATAGAGATTTTCAGTTTTTGTGGACTGATAAATGCGGCATGATTAATCAAGGCGATAAAGCAGTGTGTTTTATGTTCTTGAACAGTGGAATGTGGAATATCGTCTGTAAAACGTCATTATTAAACGAATCACAAATCTCTGTCAAAAAAACGAATCAGACCAGAAACAATTTATTGTGTATGCATTGTAAGAGGGGAATAATCAGTCAAAATCTATGATTAAATATGTTAGTAAAGATTGCCATACAAGTGCCGCAAGCTTCTCGGCTGCAAATGTCATAGGCCAGCATGGTAAATTTTTTAAAGAAGGTGATTTTTTGAAATAAGCTTGGTTAGCACTTCCCCTTCTCTTTTTGAGATTTTCAAAATAAAAGTAAAATAATTTAGTGCATCAAAGATATTTCTTTATGTAGAAACGCAATAAAGATAGAATTTTAAAATTGGCAGAAAATGCAAACTAACAACAAATAATCACATCAAGTTCTCTCCTTTTATTTTGTTACGTCTTAATGAAAGTACTGATGTAGCTAATTCGTTTAGTATTTTTGCCCGATATTGTGTTGAATATACTACAAATAATAAACAAAATTTACTAAAGATTTAGATTTATACAAAAAACCTGACAAAGAAAAGTTCACGGAAGAGTTTATTTCGGTAATTAATTCGTCAATCTAAAAATTTTCTTTAAGATTTTGTCAGTTCAAGGAATTATCGGAAACATTCATATTTATTATATATCCTGATGTGACTTCAGTGGATAAATTAAATTCATCTGAATTTAATTGGTTAAAGATGGAAGAAATGTAAATGCTGCTGATTGACTTCCAGTCTAGTTCTATATGAATTCAAAAATTTATCAAATTAAGAGTTGGAATTAAATGAAATAGAAAACTGTCGGGTAATATGACTAAAAATGGCAATATTAGAATCATGGAAAAGTGGAATTTTATCCCCGATGTATTTAATTATCTGAAAAAGCTGGCTTTTGCTATCATAACAATATTTTCATCTACTTACGCTTGTGAGTCATTGTTTTCAGAAATGAATAACATTAAGAATTCACATTGAAACCGTTTTTCAGATGAATCCGGTTCAGCTTGCATTATGCTAAAAGCAAGTGCTAAAACAAAGTGCGAGCCTAAAATAAGAAATTTAGCATCCAATTTGCAACAATAGAATCACACTTCATCCTTTTATTTAAATGTACTTAAAATTACGATTGCTGTACAAATTTCAGGTCGCAAATAAAGAGCTTTTAGTCTAGTTTTATTTTTTGTCCATTACATCACTATGTCAAGATTTATTGATGGCACAATGTGGCCATGGCCATATTAATATTTGTTTTATAAAATTTGGCCCGTTCGCCAATAAAAGTTCGAGGACCAAGATATTTTGCTATTCATATCCGCTCTATTTCTGGTCTGCGATAACCAAATAAACATTTTAATGTTTGCAAAATTTCCTCATTTCAGCAAAAAGTAACGATAAAATGCCATTTGCATAATAAGTAGTTTAAATATAATTAATTTTTTTTTTAGTTTGCACCACATGTACGTATGTGTTTCAAGAAAATAGTCCTTAAAGTTTCAATTTAATTTACGTAATCACACTAAGTACTCACATTAAATTCCTTTTCTCTTACTCAATCTTTCGAAGGCTACCTAATATCCTATCATAAGGAAATTTTAAATTTAATTTTGAGTTATCTGAGTTTTACGCTAAGCTGGTGTTAAATTTAGGCATTACTCGCATTCTAAAATTTTAATTCCAAAAAATTCTGTTACAAAATTTTATAAAAGTGTCCTTAATACAATAAACTGAAAGAAATTAATTTTCGAAATAATATTCATGCCCAAAGATTAGAAAGTCTGTAGGTTAAAACAAATATGTAATGTCTTAAAATTACTAATATAACCACAAATAAAAAAGAAACCAGTTAGGCATGTGCTCTCGTTCAAAAATAAATATAATTTTTTGCCAAAAAATACTTTTGTGGCTTTGTTATGAATTACTATCTTGAATTCTAATTTTAATACAAATCACAAAAAAGGCAGCCTTTATTAATTATTTTCAAAATCACATGGCCGACGTGTATAATTTTTGGTGTTGTAATGTGTCAAGCCACTCAAATTGATAGAAAAAATATTTATTTCCATTGGCCGATATTCCCCTTCAACGATTTGAAATATTTTACTTACAATGACGATTCGATACCCCAATTTCTTCATCCTAAACCAAATATCTAAGTCTTGAATCCATCAACGAATGCTTTAAAAAAAAAATTAAAATAAAAATAAAGCATTTTTTGTACAAAGTATGTACACATCGCAAAACACTATATGTTATACCAGTATAAGTTTACATAAGTTTCACAATGTCTTTATACTTCATTAAGCGTATTGGAAAATGTTCGAATTGATCTATAAATAGTTTTCCTCAACACTTTTTCTTCGTTCTTCGTCATTACCCATTCTATTTCGTCTTTATTCAAAAAGAGTATCCAGTCGAAAAAGTAAATTGTACGATTTATATTATTTGTCGCCATTTGTTCGCCTTGTTATAGCCTGTTTATCTGGCGCGTACTTGAGTCTCAATCTTATGAAAGAGGGCGGAACTTCCGTCCTCGTTTACTTCTCGAAAGTTTGATTTCTTTCCCGGATTAAGTTTTTTTAAAGTTAGCCGTAAAAGGAGCGCTGTTGCGCCAATTCTGTACTATGCTCCATTTAGTGTTAACTAATTGAGGGGATTAATGATGCAGATAAATAAAATAAGTAAGTTGAAACACATATCGCTGTAAAGCTTGTTTACGTTAAATATTCTTAAATAATATTAACCAAAATATGCGAGTAACAAAACTAGATTTTATTAATAATATTGAGTCTTAAATTAACAATTCATTTTTGCATTTCATTTCAATATTAAAATACAAAAATTTTAAATGGATTTAGTATTTATATTTTACCTAAACAGAAGTTATATAGAAAGGAAACATTTTCAGGGTACATCACGTTTGAAATATGAACTTAGGCCTACAATAAGGTAGCACACTCAAATATGGGCGTAACTTCAATATTTTTATTATTTCCGGTTTAAGTTAAATTATGTATGTATATGATTTATGTTTACTTAAATTTAAAATATTCTGTTTTCTTAAAGGTATTAACAATCACATTTCCATATAATAGTGTCGTTTTTGGTAACTACATATCTCCAACACACTATCGCAAACACCCCAAATTTTAGTACTTTAAATTGAATAACTTTAAAGCTAGCACACAAGAAAATTGCAATAAAATCTGAAATATTATTTAATGAATTAGTCAGAGGTGCATTAAAAGTTGTAAGGTAAGAAAACTTGTTTCAAAAATGGGATTTCAGCAAAACTGTAAACCCACTTGAATTTCAATATGCTTGTATATTAGCTTCACTTGTATTTAATTAGGAATATGAACAAATATAGCAAGGTGATTTACATTCACTTCTAATTATCATAGATTTAAAAACTGGTAAGCTTATGTGAATCTGATTATTTAAATAAATTTTTAAATTGTCGCGGTTGTAATTTAACTGAATTTGTGAGCTGAACTTCAAAATGTTTGTGTTTCTCTCGAGCGTGTCTGTGTCTATTATCATTTACTCAGTAGTGTACTTCAATAAAATTATCAAAATATTTTATTTAAATATTTATTTCAACAGGTTATTGACTCAGAGCACTTAACCTGATTGAACAAATAACAATCTAATAAAGTTACATTTGACATTTGGGTTATAAAAATTTGGTCGTCGGTCAGCGAATTAATTCGACCTAAGCTTTATCGCACGGCGTGTTGTTCTGGATGTGAAATCGTTGAAGATTCCATATAGTTCAGTGTAAAAAGTCTTCGAAAAATAAAATGGTACTTATTGAAAAGTTAGTTTGACGCGATAACTATTATACATGGCGCTTTGCAGTTCAAACATATTTCCAGCACGGGTATTTATGGAATTGTATTGAAAACAATAGCCAAATTTATTCGAAGCTCGTTGTAAAAGTAAAAATCAAAATGATCTAATTAGTTGAACCAGTCAATGACATAAATATTTAAGAGGGAAAAACGATGAAAGAAGTCTGAATAAATTTGCGAAAAGCTTTTGATGATAACGGTTTAATGCTTCGTGTTGTATTATTAAACAAGCCGATTACAATCACATTACAAAGTTGCCAAAATATAGAAGATTACGTTTAGAAAAAATTGAGTAGGGCATATAAACTAAACATATTTCTTTAGTATTAAAGAAATTTCCTTTTGCAAATAGTCATACCGATAAGTGCACCCGTATTAGTCATATGAATAGTATTAAAGTATATCTGCTCTTGTATGTAAACAATGGATAAATAATTTGTAGTGAAATAAACATATTAAATATAATAATACATGATTTATAAGGAAAAAAATTAAATTAAAAAGTATACGAACCCAACAATTTTTTCGGTCTTCAAGTAGAAATAGGTGATGACTATATGTTCTTAGATCAAATGAAACATATAGAGGCTACTTATCAAGTTTAAATGGAATAATGCCAACGGTAGTTGTATTCCTATAGATCCAAATATTAAATTGAACCAAACGTAAACAAAATAAATCTGATTTGGAGAAGAAAATACCATACCGAGAAGCAGTGGGTCTTTATTGCATTTAGCTATAGTAATTATGCCTTACGACATGTATGTGGAAAACTTAGCGACTCGCTTCTTTCATTGTCATTGATAACAGCTATTGAAATGTCGTAAAAAGATACTAAAATATTTAAAAGAAACTAAAAACTACAGTCTGTATTTGTAACTTACAAAGGAAAGTAGAATATTACAGTTATGCTGACTGTGCTAATATTGCTGATTCTATGCGGTCAATGATAAGATATGCGTTTATAAAATATGATGCAGCAATAACTTGGGCCAGTTAACAATTACAGAGTGTAGCAGTATCAACCACTGAAAGAGAATTCATGGCTGTAGGTAGTGCTACAAAAGAAGTAATTTATTTAGAAATACACATGTTGGGCATAAGTGAATATAATCAAGACTCAATATCTAATAATATAGACAATCAAAGTGCAATTCAAGTTGTAAAAAATGTAAATTATCATAAAGATCGCAAACACATTGATATAAACTATTTAAAGAGAAAGTACCAGGAAAAAGAAATAGATTTGATATATATTTACACTAGTAAGTAGAGTGCTGATATATTTATAAAACATTAGTGCAAAAGTAAATTTCAATACATGAGAAAAAAATATTTCAATACATGAAAAAGAAATATTTCAATACATGAGAAAGAAATATTTCAATACATGAGAAGTTTTGTAATACATATTATAAGTTTAACTTGAAATATTTCCTCTTATATGTTTTATAAGCGAAAATGTTATGTATTTGTTAAGGATACTTACCTGTTATGATTTGTTAATTTTTCAAAGGCAAGAATGCTGCATTAAGGTGAGTATTGAAATAAATATTTAAAATTGTCGTTTCGTACTATAACACTTATCAAAATATTACAATACGATAAAATCGAGCTTGTGTGATGATGGAGCAAGAAGCTTGGAGTAGGAATTTTCCCCTTCTCGGAGTCCCATCAAATTGGAACTTGTTTATCTTATGTCGATGTATTCATTGGTTATAAAAAGTGTTTCTTAGATTTCTTTTAAACTTATAATCATACTTATTTATGACCTTTACTGGTGACCCAACCGAAATAAAAAAAGTATTTATGTCAGCTGACAGTTAATACTTTAGTTTCTTTTTTATTTATTAAATGAACAAATTTATTTAGCAAACTTATCGCTCAATGTCGTTTTATATAGAATGTTTATGTATATACATATATATTTATATATATGTGTGTGTGTGTGTGTGTGTATGTGTGTGTGTGAAATATTCTAATTAGGTTAAGTAAATAAAAGAAGACTTAATTACGAGGTATCTTTATTTGTTAATAAATAACGAGTCAGAAATAAAAAACTTCTAAATTTATGAAAGATAATAGGAAATAAGACGATTTCCGGAGATGAACACTTTAGGCGAATTACATTATCTCGATTCTCATTTAAAGCCACCACATTGTGACGCTAATAGAGCTTGGGCAAGTACAAGCCTTTACTAGTAATAACAAAGAGGCAAACTGCAGGCATAATTTAACACATCAAAGTAATTCAGTAATCCTGATTGAGAAATATGAATTTTAAATCGCCGTGGCTTTTCAACATTTCAATTAATAGTTACATTTGTATTATTATGTGTATTAGAATATTTAACATTTATATTATATTATATTTCGAGACAGCTTTTCAGATTCCCTGGATATTGATCATAACAAAAATTTTAAAAAATACTATTGGAAGTTATGGCATATTTTTAATTTTTCAACGGTTTGACATCTCGCTAACGGAATAATTTAAAATTTTAATTTCGAATATAGAATATATTTGGCGTTAATTTTGTAGAAATTCATTATTCACAATTAAATGAAACTACGTGATGTAGTATTATTTCTACTTTCTTTAAGTTTTTTACCACGACCTATCTTTGCTAATAGCCCATCTCAAGATGTTATAATACCACGAAACCTGGGTCGTAGTAAAGAACTTAAAGAAAGGAGAAACAATACTTCATCACGTAGTTTCATTTAATTGTGATTTAAATTTCGGTTAAGTGTACACTTAAAATACGCAAAAGGATAAAGCCTTAATATGTTTTTCGCAAAATATATTAATCATCAATAGTGTATCTTCGTCCATAGCTGGGCACAGGATTGTCTCAATACGCGAATCATCGGAAGTAATGCTTATTATCACTACGTTAGATTGACGGTTAGACCACTGCATCATCTCATACCAATTGTATTAATAGGTAGCATTAACGCGATTACAATTATCACTCCAACTCTGCTCGGCGTGAGGTCGATAAGAAACTCAATACACTACGATAAGCGTGAATTAATTAATGTCATTATTCATGTTAGAATTTCCTCGGTTTTATAAATCTGTAAATTCTCTCTATCAGCATTTAATAGAATTGAGTGAAAGATAATCAAGGTAACGAAATATCAAATATGGAATCAACCGCCTAAGATATTTCTCAATCTAGTCGCGAATGTACGAAAAAGAGAAAGCCTTGGGTAGAATAGTTACATAGTTTGATGTCATTAATTTTATGATCCGTGGTCTGTCGGAAAAATTAAAAATGCAACGGTTTGATTGCATTTTTAAAATATTACAAATCCTCATGAATTTATTTTTTTTTAAATTAGGGGGAAAAAGTATGTAACAATATTAATAAAAATCAAAACAAATTAATTAGAGAAAATTCAATTTATGACGATTTATAGCAATGTATATATATTACAGGTTCAATTACATTTTTGCCTTTTTCTAAACAGTATGAAAAAATGGGTTTCGACAGAAAAAGAAAGTTACGAAAATATTAAGGGGGAAACATATTTTTTGCATACTTTCAGTATATCTCTAAAGATATTATATAATAAAAATATTAAAAAATCAGAGTTTTTATCGAGTATTGAATTAACTTGTCATAAAATTATAATGAAAATATATAAATACATATCTATATTTATATGTATATATATATATATATATATATATATACATATGTATATGTATATATATATATATATATATATACATATGTATATGTATATATATATATATATATATATATATATATATATATATACATGTATATGTATGTATATATATATATATATATATATATATATATATATATATATATATATATGTATGTATGTGCGTTATTACTATGCCAAATTTAAAATTTCTACGTCTGGCCTGTTCTTGGAATAACGGCTATGATAGACAAAGAGACTGTCTTGCAAGGTTCGTGAGTGGTCTTACAAGTGTTCTGTTTTCCTTTCGCAGTACTGAGACTTTAAAAATAAAACAGTAGGTAGTTTTTATTGTAAGCAAGATTGAAGTATGGTTGGAAATATTACACATTTTAATATAACAATATATATCTACACTTCGCGTTATTCTGAAAGCCACAAATGATGAAAATAATTTCAATGCATCAAAATATAAAGTTTAAGATGTATGCAGTCCCATCCTATTCGCAGAAAGTTTAGCTATGAAGTCTGTTTTCCGCCTCTCGTGCCAAACGACGCCGCCCAGTGGAACCAGATGCTGACGGACAATGTCAAAACTTAATAAATTGTTATTGTTTGAACGCTGACATCATCTGTTCACTGATAAATTGGTGGCAGAAAATAGTTAGAAAGAAAATATTCCCCACGAGACCTTATTGCCTTTACTTGTGATGAAATATATTGTGTGATTAGTGGCTTTTTTTATTTGCAGAACGAGCACCTGTGTATCGAAAGAATGGGGTGTTGTGAGAGTTCGTTACGATTTTTTTTATTCTTGGTTTAGATTGTTTTAAAACTATGAGCACTGTAATTAAGGATCTTGTCATTTAAAAAATTACTTGTGAACTAAAGGATTGTCTGTGGTTATTTCCACATTGTATGTGGTTTTCATTTATTCATTAGTTTAGTGTTACTCAATCTAGAATCAGCCAAGGTAGTAATTTAGGTCCATTGTGTTTCTCATTATGATAAAAGATTAGTCCACAATTGTTAACACTCCGCTGAAGGATTTCAAAGTAGTATTAGTAAAAAGTTATATTTTATATAAGCAAATTTGCAATGATTGCATACTTCTTCTTACCTGTTCCCCTGCGCATAGTTAAGGGTTGGACAGAACAATTATTTTTTTACTTATTTATTTTTTAAAAACTTTAATTTTTATATTTAATATAAGAAGTTAAAAAAAGAAAATATAAGAAGCTGCCATAAGTACTGTTTGATATGCTAGTGGGTTCCTTACTCAGTAAATAGCAAGCTTCTGGCTTTATAGGTTATGTAAGGAATGAATTATGTTTAGCACTACAAAAATCGTATAATTTTACATGAATTAAAAAAAAAAGTAAATATAAAACTTAAAGAAAAAATTATATTACAAATAATTTGAATAAATAGGTATCTTTATTCCTGTATATACTGAAAGGAATAATTACTTGGCGTATTACAATTTCTTCAAGTTGTGTAAAGCTATAAGGTTCTTTTATTACATTTATTATAAAACCTTTATGAATATTATATCCATTTAAACAACCAAAGTTACACTAGAAATTATTATAAGTTTAAAACATCCGTAACATAAACAAAAACGTCGTTATTTCAAATAAGCGAACGTGTTTGAGGACGTTTCATTAATGAGTACACAACTATTCAGATAGCTATAGATTATTAATTACGAACACTAAAGTTTCTTTCTTCTTAAAAATAGTTATTTGCAAGTTCAGTTTTAAATTTGATAAAATTAAAGATGATAAATTGAAACGGAATTAACGTTATCCGTTGACCGTTAACATTAAAGATGATAAACTAAAATGGAAATATTTCTGACCAACACTGATCAATTTTACATATAAATATCATTATATATCTTGAAAATATTAATGCTCTCAGTACTTCAATTTCTGTTACAAGTTAGGTTGGTATAAGCTTATGTAGATGAAAGGTATTTTTTTTTCAATAATAATTTTTTTTTAATAAATTTCTCCATAGGATCAAAGTAAGCTGCGTTAATGGAACACAAAATATTATAACTTATATATAATCCCAATGTAATTTTATGGCTCCAGTCATTCCAGTAAATTATTCAAGTACACTTTTATCTTTTTATAGCTCCTCATCTTATTGTTTGTCGACATTTTCAAATTAGTTTCTTATGTATACTATTAAGACAATCATGTTAATTTATTGTGTATTTTCTTCGATACCGTATTCTAAATGTATATTATTCTTGACGTCATGACGTATATTTTTCGCAAATATATCGAAATAATCTTATTTCAACTGTGTTCAATTTTGTTATAACCTCGTTCGTGGTTATCCAAAATATACTTCCGGAAATAATTGATTAAATCAATGCCTATTATTTTCCTTCTTTAATATTTAACTATAATAACTTTGGCTACCTGTACTCATCACGTCATATTGTACTCTGCATTCCGATCTTTGATTATAAATTTTCGAAAAATTCAGGTTTATCCAAGCTCTCTTTATCAACGCCTTGCTTCAAAATATACATTCCTACGTGTCATTTTTTTTTAGAATCATCACTTGTTACGTATTTCTAAATATGGTGAAATGTATAATCAGGGGTAATTTATACAAGTCAAACTTGAAACTTAACAATGTGTTTATTTGTATATGACAAGTATTCTAGGAATATTCTTATTTCACTGTGTATAAGCTGAAGAGCAATGCGGCCTAAGGCACCGCTGCCTAACTTCTTATTTGATGTTAAAGCAGGATAACCTATGTTATATGTCTAATTTAGGTTTCTTTTTAGGAAAATATAATAATTTTTTTCTGTAACTTAAAAGTCGTACCAAGAATGTAATAAAACTATATAATAAACTATGTAACATAAAAATGTAACTAAAATAACAAATATGTAAACTATGTAACTATATAATAATAAATATGTAAACTATGTAACATAAATATGTAACATAATAAAACAATGTAATAAAATTTATTAGTGAAATTATTATAATATTTTAAGTCCTACTTTTTGCTTCAAGGTTTTTTCAAATTCTTCTTGTAATTATTCTTTCCGAAATTACTTGCTGTTAAAAAAATGAATTTTACTATGAGCATTAATTTACTCAGAAATATTGGTGCTGCACAAATTCCTAGCGGAATTTTTAGTTTTTAAATTATTCTCTTAGGATTGATATTATGTTTTCCAAAATTTTAAAAATTACATTCCATGACATTGGTTTTAAAAATATATGAACACCGTAAGTTTATTTTTTTGGGAAACAGAAGATACAAATTTTTCAGTATTTAAGAAGATAATTAATCGTGTAGTTTTTTCCATGTACTTAATCCTCAAAAACATGAAAATGGATAAAAACAATTGAAAGACGTTTTCCATTCTAAATGGGTTTGGATGTATTTTGCTATATGCTTCCTTTGACTTAATTAATTAAAAATTAAGATACCGAGGACGAAAAATTTATTTTATCAAGGCGGCAATAAAATTTATTTTCATTTCTGTATTTTTTATTCCTATCAATCCATGTATTCGTATTAATATTTAGTTTAAAAATAAGCGTTAAGAGAATTTGACATTTGTACAGAGTCGATTGTATGTTGAATTAATTATTTTAATTGTTTTTAGTTTTCACAGGGTTTATTTAGGAAGTCATTAATGGTAAATATCATGTTGCAAAAAACATAAATGGTTTTTGACTTATTCAGAAAACTTTCCAGCTGTGATCTAGATAATATCATTTTACTTTATTGTTTTTTTAATTATGATAAATGCATATATAATATATAAATCATCCTTGTGAACCTGCATGTAATTTTTGGCCTGTACTTTCTTTTCTGAATATACAGTCAATAACTTTATTACATTAACGAAAGTTATAACTACAGATTTTATGTCATTACAGTTTTAAAAAATTGTGTCTATTTACTAGGCTTGCCGTGTGCTTATTGGGATTTTAAGATTAGAAGAAACGAATCTCATTTGCGTACGATTATTAAACCTTAATCTTCTCCTGCGATGTTTTACTTCGAGCAATGAAGAAACTGTTTTTATGACTATTTTTGAAAGCATTATTATATCTCAGGCATAGGAAGAACTCTTTCCTATAATAGAATTGCCGTATTGCACCAAAATATATTTTCTTGCTATATTTACTGACGCGAATATCGTCTACGTAGATAATAGATTGTGAGATAATTCCACTACATTCATTTTATGTCTACAAGATTTATTTTCGTTAGGAATTTTATAAAAACATTTAAAAGATATCCTTTACTGTGTGATCATAACAAAGGTTACATAGAAATTAGAATAAGCATATTGAACGAGTTATGAAACCTGCTTTTAACGATTTACCATAAAGGACAATGTCAAAATGGTGTTTCGACCACAAACTAAATTATCTAGATCTGAGAAATTAAATTGGTAGGCTATTCTAGAAAGAGGTACAGGTTATTTTCTTGTTTTATACAAAAATATAAATAATATGACTATTCATTGAGTCAAAAACTAATAACTTAATTTTTCGGTGCATTAAAATAAAAAAAAATGGAATCTTTATATTATCAATCACACGTCGCTCTATCCCTGCACCACTGGTATTTTTTCTCATTAATTATTTGTGGAAGAATTAATATATAAGATATATAGAATTTAATCTTAAGTTTTATATTTCGGTAGGATGAAAACCTGAGAATATTTGCAAATAACAGAATGGGCAAGATCATTATATAAAATATCCTTGATTGTGTGGGGTTCTAATTGAAAGGGTTAGCAATAATTTTTTTACAATCTGTATTTCCTGAAATTTACGTAAGATGGCTATAAAAATATTATTAAAAAGGCCCGGTATTGAACTGATTTTTTTAACAAAGTGGATAGAAATATTTAAAGTTTATTAGAAATCTTTTGCGATTTTTAGATCGAATTGAAATTATTTTTTTCTAGATGGAATATAACATTAATATTTGAATATAGTTTAAGACACGCTTTATAAATCCTCAAATGTGTATACTTTTATTATGGAACCTCAAATGTTCAAATTTTTAGTACGGAAGTCTCATCACATTTATTACTTATCCTAAGACTTAACACACGCAATGTTTCATACGATAAGGTCCGTAATGATTGTGCTTATAATTTTACAGCATCCGAGCCAAAAATAAAAAAATCGTAATGAATACTCACAACACCGATTTTTTCCGATAATCCGACCGGGTGCTCGTTCTGAAAATAAAATAAAGCCACTAATCACACAATACATTTTATCCCCAGTAAACGTAATGACGTCATTGTGGAAAATGTTTTCTTTTTGCACATTTTCTGCCTCCAATTACCAGCGAACAGATGATGTCAGTGTTCAAACAACAACATTCTATTAAGCTTTGACATCGGTCGTCAACATCTAGGGCGGCTCAACTTGGCGGCGTCGTTTGCGCGTGAGAGGCGGAAAATTGACTTCATTGCTAAATTATTTGCGAGTAAAATAAGATGAGACTGTATATATGATTTGATGTATTCGGAATTGATGCACGTATTATTTTCATCATTTGTGGCTTTCAGAATATTACTAAGTGCGGATATTTACTGTTATTTTGAATTATGAAATTATTTCCATCCATCCTTTATTTTCACTTCCTGGAAATTCAATAGACAATATTAATCTACTTACTTGTTAATTTTTTAGGAAGCTGTAGCGCAAAATGAAACACAGAACCCTTATATATTTACTCATTTGTCCCTCTCGTCGTATATCGTAGCCGTTTTTCCAAGTAACTGCTAAACGGAGAAACTTGAATTCGGCACAGTAACATAGCATACACATAAAATATTCATAAGAAAATGTTAGGGGCAGTTAATTAAATAGTCGATAAAGGATTATTAAAATTGTATTTTGATTACAATTTTATATACGATATATTCAAAGATGTACTGTACAATACGCAAAATAAACATGTTTCTGCTTTAATATTTTGTAACTATTGAATTTAGAATTTTGACAAGCAAAGTTTTGAGAAGCCTACACAAAGCTTTTCGGAAAATTATCACAATGGTTCTAGATGTAACAGTTTTTGAGATATTTGCTATAATAAATTTATGTCCTCCCTATTTAATTATAGATTTGAAATGACTTATGGATTTGTAATGACTTATGTAGGGGACCACTGATGCGCAAGCCAGATTAGTACCGGATCGGTTTGTCCATTCAAACGTAAAATAAATGGTGTTTGCGATTTATTTCGTTTAATATTTTCTAAAAGACGATACTAATTGTAGTTTTTACCCCAATATCATACCTAATATTAGGAAATGTCATGTAACTTCATGTGTAAAATTATATTGATATTCGTCTGATCATTAATTAATTTGATAGATATAATAATTACGTTTTATTTATTTCGTTTTTAATATGATAATATAGTGAAAGCATTCAAATAATTAGGCGTGAAGTGGACCAGTAGAGAACATAGAAAAGTTTTTAGTTATCTGTTATTGTCACGTACACTGGGATTTATTAATAGAATTTTATCCAGCTTTCCTGAAAATTAATATCCAAATTTATAATTTTGAATTACTTTTGTATTAACTAATTATGATATGAACAATTACATAGTTTAATATATGATCAAATATAAGAGAAATACATACTTGGAGAAATTGAATACCAGTTTCATCTATCAATTTTCTGGTCGAAACTATTACAAAGTTGCAGGCATTTTAATAATACAAAACTATTAGAACTAGTTCAAGCAATTTGACCTATAAAAATGAAAGATGTACTCCAGTACTTTTGAAATCTAATTTTCAAAATGAGCACTTCTGTCTAACAAGTATGCGCTTTATATTCAAATAGTCTTTATTTTAATATTTCGTATATGTTAATTCCATTTTTAACGGTACATAAGGGACTAGATCAAGATGCGAATCTTGGATTATTTCTACGAGATATCTAGTCAATATGATCAGAGTGATATTGGTTTTATGAAATGATTATGGAAAAGTATTTTCTTTAGCCAATGGTCTTGATATTTACATACAAATTCAATGTATTATCAACCAGATTAGTTTACAATGAGATATAGATGTTATGGTAGCATAGAGTTAAATGAATGTATTGCACTTTAAAACCGCCAAATTTTTAGTAGAGAAATATAAGTAGATAAATAAATTTGTGAATCCACTAATTTCTACGGACTACAATTTTTACATCAACTCTGACTTCCTGTTGTCAGAAAAAAGTACTGAAATTATACAGCTAGAATATTATTATTATATTAATAGACTCTATACTTCTATGGTATTTTATGCTCAAACCTTAGTGCATAATTTAATAAAAAGACAATAAATTTTACCTATCAGTAATACTACTAAGTTCTATAATAAATATGTGTATTTATTAAATATATTTTATACATATATTCTTTTTTAGACATTTGTAAAAAAAATATAGTAAAATATTTGATAAATTACATACATCACATGAAATATTATATAGGTCCATTATTTCACTCTCACCCTGCACCTTAGACCCACGATGGAAAGCTTCTACCAAGAATTCTTGAACCCAAAAATCTACCCATAATAGCCAGAAATTTGAGACTTATTGTTTTTTTGCTTCAACCGAATTATTCTTTTTTTTTCTTGAACATTACCAAATCCATTCAAATTTTATAAGTCATTTTTCCTCGAAACATGTGGATTACTCTTTGAAGAGCTGATTATTATAAACATCGCTTTATTTTCTTGGCAGCACTTTGTACTTAGTTTATCTTGTCATTTGATTGATTATGTTTCGACTATCAGAAAACTTTCAACCACAAACGATCGATGATGACATTTTTTCTGAACCGCCTAAATAATACTGAATTTTTTTCATTTCTTTAATTTAGTACAAGTGTTGAAACGTTATATAATC
This sequence comes from Druceiella hillmani, assembly GCA_039881145.1. Lineage (NCBI taxonomy): Eukaryota > Metazoa > Arthropoda > Insecta > Lepidoptera > Hepialidae > Druceiella > Druceiella hillmani. The sequence goes on from JAYKKI010000076.1 coordinate 8,656,627, forward strand.
TTTATTTTTCAAGGATGCGCACAATGGAGATTTCAATTTGTGGATTTTTTTTTTAAATTCTCTCAAATGACATTTTTTATGGAAATACACACAGCCACAAAATTATTGGATATAATTGATTAGAATGTAATGAGTCGTTTGTACTTTCGTTATCAGAATTAATATGCGATTAAGTTTTAGTCAGTTTTTTAATTTCTTATTTTAAAATCTTTCATTTTATACCATTCGCGCAGTTTCAGTTTCTTTCTCTATCTCTCAATATTTCGTAGAATAACAATACTGTGACCACAAATTTAAAATATTAGGAAGCAGATGACATAAATATTTGGATAATATCTAGCAAAATTATACCTGGAATAGTTCTAGCGAGATCACATTTGTTCCATATGTTTTCATAACCCGAAACTGTAGCCACATCTTAATTTTCCGTGTAGCCAGAACGCCATATTGACAAAGTGAATTATCAACTTCGTTGAATTTGATACTTCTTTTTTAATTTCGACATTTATGTAAATTATATAAATACAATAATTAATCTTAAAAATGGTTAAATTTAGTATCTAAAGGTGAGATAGCGTTTCACAGCAAAGATTGCCAGACATTACATTACAAATATGTGTAACATATGACATTGATCATTACAGTTTACAATTTTTTCATTATTTATTGTGAAATATAAATTGTAATTATTGTAGCATTTCAGATTAAAACTTTATTTAATTTTTCATATATTCACAAGTCTAAACTACACTTTGGACTTACTTTTTTATTCTAAAAATGTGACAAACCTTTCCAAGGCCTTAATTTTTAAATATACCCAAAGCCGTATAATATATTTTTACCCTAAAAATAAAGTTATTTATTGCATTGATTTGGGAATACTCAGCTTTTTTTTGTGTCGAAAAGAAAATTATGTATATTAGGGAGTGACCAATAAAAATAAATAAATTTCTATTGGAAATAAATGGTGAACTATTCGTTTTTACTAAAGAAATAATTGAAAAAAATCACGAATGTCCTGCTATGAGGGAGCCAAGTCGGTTTTTTATTAATTTTAAATTTGGTTAAAATTGTATGAAAAATATAAGATTGTTTTGATTTAAGATAATTAAAGTTGTTGGTAGTTGAACTGGGAAGCCTGACGTATGATTATGTCACATCTCAGGCTTCCCGTCCTTATAATTACGTACTTATTCAATATCAACTAAATGATTTTAATTTCCGGTCTATTTTCGTGCTTAGTTGTGAATAATGGATTTCTACAAAATTGATACCAAATATATTCAATATCCAAATTGGTATAAATTTATAAATTACTTTGATTGACATTCTTCCATTTTTGTTAGATGTAATCTTGCACATGCAGCAAAGTTATGTTAATTTATACTCCTCGTGTAACCTCAAATGCCCAAGATATCCTTTATTTTATTCAGGGTCAAAGAGAGAAATAATGTCATCTGGCATTTATTTTTATCGTTTTCCTTGGCGTAAACTTTATTACATAGAGTTTGATGCCTAATAATTTAGTAATTTTCTATGGCACATACATGATACATATAAAATTTACTAACTGTATTGCTACCTCTTGGGAGTGTAGTAATCTGTTCATTGTTATTGCTCTTCCTTTGTATCTTTACTGTGAATATATCTCGAAAAGGATTTTTTATTTTTAAACGATTTCAAGGTAATACCAAAATTATAGCAAACAAATATGAACATTTTAAGGTTATTTAACACAGCTGGGAAGTCTAACAAACAAAATTAATTTTACAGTCAATATTTTATTTTAAATAAAGGAACTAAAATGAAATTTATTTATTAATATCGATATTTTTTAGTATATGCTTATAAAAATACCAAAAAAATTAAGGGTGCAATTTTTTCTACAAATTTGTATTAAAAAATACCATTTCAATTTAAAATTTCAACATATCTTTAGCAGTGAAATATTCTTTAATAAATTAAATAATCCTTACTAAATGTGGTTACTAATATGTGGATGGAAAAAGCCTTAATCCAAAATTTTCAATTTTATAATACAAATATTGTTTGCCAATCGCTCGAATTATTCCCCGAATCTCGAATTATTTTGTGTAAGTTCAATGTAAATATATAGACCCTTATTGAATGGAAGATCAATTAAAATCGCCGTTGCAAAAATATATACATATTTATGTATTTACCAAATTACTATATGTAATTATTGAAAATCAAAACGGGATAAAAATGAATTCATTTAATAATAGTGCAGATTAAAAAACGAACAGATTTAAAAACTAAAATCTGATTGTTGGTGAAACCGTCCGCCGACTAAAAGTGTGGAAACATATATATATTTGTTTAGTTATACTAATATTTTGCTACTAACAAGATATTTGAATTTTAATATTGAATAGTTGATTGCAAAGTGGTAGAAATGTCAATTAAACTGCATATTCGTAGGCATGACGAACACAGAGAACTAAGTGTAATCTAAATGGATACGGATAAATAAAGCTGATTCATTATGAATTAATAATTATTATCGGATTTGTCCTAAAAGTATTTTATAAACTTAATTATTACAAACGCTCACTTCAAATTTCACGGACCGCTTCAATTTATTTCCTTGTCATGAGCGGTCTCGGCAATATCATTTCGGCCTCCAGTGAAACCTTCATCTAACGCAAGGAGACAACTTTTTATTATGTTGTCAGCCGTTTTCTGAATTTACTGTAAAGGTTATTATTTCATCTGGAATAAAAGTATCATTTTTATACTAATGACGTAAAAGTACTTGTGTTGACGCCTTTATTTTTGTCCCTGTTCATGTATCAGTCAGCATTATATTCAGTAGTATAAGATTATTGTTACTTCGACGTGTTTTTATTGAAATATCAGTTAGAAATAGTTTTGTGATATTCAGAAATACTTTTAATTAACTTTGCTATCAATTACATTTGAGAGAGTGTAGTTTGTTTTCATTTCTGAAAAAAATTTCATTTTAATACAGTCTTATTTTAGTCGTAATTTTTTTTTTATTGTCTGACTATTAACAGGAGTTTCAACCGCGAGCATAAAACTAATATATTTCATAAACACATTAGGCATTTAATATTTAATATTGATAAATAAAACTATTTTTCACATTGGACTAAATTTAGCCTTACGAATTATTTGGTGTACGAAATTTCGCTTTTTAAATTAAAGAATAAACATGGCTCTTTCAAATGTAAGGAGAAAAATAGACCATAAAAATAATTTTCCAATGCCGTGAAAATAAATAGTAATATTAAGTAATATTTCTGTAAATAATGCGTTAATTTCAATAAATATAGTATGTCAAATATTTTATATACCATAAAACTAAACGATATACGTGGTCATCCATAAAATTAGAATCGTTGAAAAAAATTTTCACATTATTCATGTGAAATACATTACAAAAAAAATCCTAGAAAGATAAGTACTCTAATGGCTATATTAGTTAACCTAAATCATCTAGTTACACAATTGAAAGTTAACAGATTCGGTAACATGTTATTCGCTGAAAAATGTTGGCTATTATTGATGAGAAGCTCAGTTATTATTCCATGATGAACACTGATTTGGTAACTTGGTAGCTTAGAGAGTGTCAAAATAAAGTGGTATAAACCTCGGCTATTTGGAAAGAAATTCACTAAAGCCATTATTCTATTGGACGTCTAATGAAGAAGAAGAGTTTAAATAAAGGGGTACTCTGATTAAGATGTACTTATCGTTTGAATAACTATTTAAAGAGGTGAACATATTATTTTTGTTTCTGCAACATCAAAAATTTATTATCGTTTGACAAATATGTAACTATGGTTTGCGAACACCTTATCAAATTGTATCAGTTACGTATTCGTTGCGAATGGTTTTTAAATAATTCGTATAAAGAGTTCTTCTATTATAATTTGTTTCCCTTCCTTTTCTTCCTTTCCATAACTGTATAAAATTTTTTTTGTTATTTTTATTTTTTACCTCTTTTTATAATTTTATTTTATATATTAAAACATATCTTTTGTTTCGTGTTTTTGGGCTAGTTATATTTCAACTAATGCACTACGTATTTCGATTCAAAGTTCGACAGTGTAAAGAGAAACACCAATATTTACCTGAAATTACTCAGATTTTTATAATTATTTTTGTAAATATTAACCAGAATGCATATCTTATTAGCTGGATACGATCTAATTTTTATTATATTTTAACCTCTTAGGATTACCAAGTTTTGCTTTATTATTAAATGATCGCTTAGTAGTTGCAGTGAAAATATAATAATATCTTTTTGTGACGATTTGACTCCTAAATAATCATACAACTATCTGCCGATTGATTATTTATTTGAACTATGCAAATTATTGAAAGTTCATATCAATTATATTCTAATTATAAAATACATTACAAGATGAGTTTACTATAACATACTATAGGGCACAATACATTATTAGATCACTTGTTGGTATGCAGACGGTTCAAGTGCTATGTCTTTTTTAATGTTACCCTAAATCCTGATATTTTCGCTCAAAATTACATTTCCATGAGGATCCGTATTTAATCGTGTTGATACGTTGTCATACATTACTAATATGGATGACAGGGTGGCGTATGTTATCATATGTCAAATTTAAATAGAATAAGTATGCGTTATTGAAGGGAATATAATTTAAAAAAAGAATGGTCTCTTATTTAGTGATTTATTTTGTAACAGGATACAATTATTATCATGTATAAAAGGTACCCTGAAAAATTTATTGAAAAATACAAACAAATTGATATATATATATTACATCTTCAGGTGGGCTACTAGCAAAGACCTTTGCTAACAGCCCACCTGAAGATGTTGTAATACAACGAAACCTAGGTCGTGGTAAAGAACTTAAAGAAAGTAGAAATAATACTACATCACGTAGTTTTATTTAATTGTGAATAATTAATTTCTACGAAATTTTTTTAACCGATATGCATCATTAAGTTTATCATAAGCTTAGGTCAATTGTTTCAATTTTTTCTATTGTAACAGTAAACAAAAAATGTATTTTTAAAAGTTTTGAGTGGGCTAGTGTAGTTGTTGGAATACTTTAAAGTTTTTTCTTATGTCGCTGAAAATTTAACACAATTTCTAAATATTAAATGTGGCTTAAATAAAAACTGAGATGTTACCATCCATCGACACAGTTAACTCATCTTCCAATTAACTTAACCAAATAAAAGGCAGTCGTAATATATACTCCGAACCCTATTTTGAAATCTGTATGACTTAATTACCATCTTTAATATTTATTGTATTATTATGATTTAACATCATTTCCTTCCATATTAAAAATATTGGCTTACTAATTGTTAAGTATTTCATATTATATAATTATACAGGAAATATTACTAATGAAGAGATTTTTCTCAAAAATGTTTATTTCAACTGTATCCAAAAACATTTCGCATTAGATACGAAAATATATTTTTTAAACAATATTTCGGCTAGTATTTACATTCTAATGATTTGTATTACTTTTTATTAAACCGTCCATTTAAATTTTTTTTAATAAATCATGTAGGATGAAGGTATGAAAAAATTACTGAAAACAAAAAAAGGATAATGTGACTATCAAAATTCATTCTACACTTTTTTTTTAATTCGGAAGGAAATATAATGTATTGAAAATTTTTTCAAGAAAGCAAATACGCAATTTTCTGATATGTTCAATAATAGTTTTTGATACAATGATTCTTCATCCTTTTTGGCTCATTATGAAACTTTATGAGGGGCATGGAAAGTTATTTGCAATTAACAGCTACCAATTAAATATTATTTGAACTCCTAATAAATTTACAAAAATTTGTTTTCGTTGTTTTTCATATACATAATTTATTCTGTATATGAAAAACAACAAAAATATTATATTTATACATATCATAAATTTTTGCATGAAATATAAAATTTACGATGTATTAAAATATTCCTTTGACTTAATATATACATTTTTCGATTTTCTTGATTGATTACTGGAAAAAATTGCTAAAAATTATAGAAAATAATAAAATTGACTATCTTTTATAAAAATTAACCATCCTAATATAACAATTTAAAAAATCTTGCAATATTTGATTAAGAAGCGGAAACCTTTTATACAAATTGTCATAAAATAAAAACTGAAACATACTTTTCATTTTTAGTTATTGCACACTATGCTAATTTAAGTGAGAGAAATTCACCTTTTTGTCTCATATAAAATGTGTAGAATAAAACTATGAGAACATTAAAATATTCAGCATTGTAATGTAATGTTTAGATAAATCTAAAATGTATGATACTACTACGTAATATTATTTTATACCGTTTTACGCGCTGCAAAGTATAACTCGCTTTATAATAGGTGATTGCTAGTAAATTATAGTTTTTTACTGTAAGACATAATGCAATTAGTTTTGAGACAAATTTTCAGTTTTTTAAAGTTTTCAGCATGCTTACGTCAATTTGATGTATTTGTATGTTTAACTGGTCAATTATTACTAAAATTGAAAATAGTTTTAGCAAGCGATGTTATCTGCTTGCACAATATTTCATAATCCACGACTCATTTTATTTCTTTGCTTCGTTAACAAATTTACCTTAATGTTGATAATTTCATGAATATATATTTATTTTAATGTAAACTTTTTCTTGTCACAAGCATAATCTCCGATAGTCAATGTTACAGTTAAGCACTGTTTAAAGGGTAATTAGATTGCGGCAGTTTGACGATAATTAGTGTAAATTCAGGTAAAAGGAAAAAAATATGAGGAAATACGGATATTATCAGTATCATTTTAAAATACACAATTTCACATATATAATATGTTCATACGATGCTAGTATGAGTCAGAGGAGGGTAATTATATTAGGCAATAATAGAAAATTTACGAAACCTACAAAATAAAATATGTTATAAAAACATTTACATACGTCAACATGAATTTTCATATTTTTCCTTATACAAAATATATACACACCATTGTGCTATGAGTTAAAGGAGAGTTCTGATGAGAGATATTAAGAAGCATCAATTTTCAAGACGCTTCTCGAACGTATATACTAATGAAGCAATTGTAACAAAAACATGGCATACTTACACTTTTTTTAGTATATTAAAAAATACTCAGAGCCCAAATTACCTTACTGGCAAATTTAAAGATTTGTCTGCTCACTGCCTTGGGCTACGATCTGAAAGTTCACTCACCTTACTTATTCCAAAACATACCTCTACCTCTTACGGAAAATCCTTCACTGTCTAAGCAGCAAAAATGTCGAATTACGTCCCTAAATATTTTCAAAGAAATTATTGACAATATTAGGCAATTATTAAAATAAACTAATGAAAACTTGTCATATTACGGTGTAGTTTACAGTGTTGTTTTTAATTTCTAGTTGATTAAAAAAACGCAATAATAAACTGATTTTCCCTAACGTAGCAATAAACTTGGTAAAGTGATACAAAGTAAAATAAACTGGCAGCCGGTGTTGTAAATGTGAACTTGTCAAATGTCGTTTTATAGATCCTTTAAATATATTGCTGTATTTTGACCTTAGCAGATAATATAATTATCTAAGACCCTAGCAGATGAAGTTAAGATTAAGACTAAGACCCTAGCAGAGCTAAGGTTAAGATTAAGACCCTAGCAGAGTTAAGACTAAGACCCTAGCTTATTATTATTTAATTTTTTTTTATTCTTCTTAATATTTCACTGACAACAAAGTTTTCCTTTCCTTGATTCTCTAGAAAATATACTAATAAAAACAATAAATACAAATTTTTAACGAAGACAAAAGAACGAAATATTTAAAAGTAAAATATAAGGACTTACAAGAAAAGTTATTTTTAGTAACGTTAGTGATGCTATGAAATATAATTTATTTTTAACTTCCTTTGAGGGAAAAAAATGTAATCAAAGCTTATTATAAATAAGTGTTCAATGGGAAAAACTGAAATTAGTATTTGAAACAAAAATTTCAATTAGCCAAATGTAGTATGTTTGTTTTATTGAATAAAAAAATATATATGTTCGTAAAGGTTTAATAAGAGAATAATAAAATACAAAATATTCAAAACAAGGTACGCATCTTAAAACGAAAAAAAACCTTACTAATTTTCTCAAGTGTCTTTCCATCTATCCGTCACAGCCATTTTCTCAGAAACATTTTGAGGCAGAAACTTCAAATTTGGCAAAGCAATTAGATATATTATCCAGCACAACTTAAAATTATGAAAAATATATGGATTTCTAGAACTGCACACAAAGGTTGTAAGAAAACTATAGCGATAATTCTAAATATCATAGTTTTTGATATATGCACCAGGTTTTTACGCGTGTGAAAGTTCAGCAGATAAAGCATTTTGTTTATTCAAACCCGATTTTCTCTGAAAACACGCGATATTTGGCATAATGTTCATCTTGTTAACCCACATATTTAGTACTAGCTAACTTGTTTAAATATCGATATAAGAGTTAAAAAAGATACCTATTAAAATTCTTTTAGTAGTTAGGTGAGCATTAAAGTAAATTGAAATATTAATATCTTTGGACGATGATGAATGAAAGTGTATTGAAATATTAATATCTTTGGACAGTAAAGCCACCATATCAATCTCATCACAAGACCATAGTAGGAAATCTGTAGAAAGATATAAAAATGTAGAAAGGTATAAGACAAGGAGACGTATATTCACCAAAATTCTCCACCACTGGAAACTGTCTTCAAGCTCTTGAATTGGAATGGATTTGGCATCAATATCAATGACAAAATCATTACTCACCTCCAATTTGCTGTTAACACAGAGGTTTTGGCAGAATCTCTCGAATACTTTCGCAATATTCTCAAAAATAAACAGAATTTTTCAATAGATAAATTCAAAAGTAGACATAGGCAATGACCTGTATATATCGGGAATGCTACTCTTAAAGTTAGTGACCATAATATGTACTTAGAATAAACTGTTCAATTAGACAAAGAAAGAGGTCAACCGGATAATCCAACTCGGCTGGGCATTATTCCGGAAATTTCGCCATTTATTCTCATCCAAAATACTAAGTGTATGAAAAAGAAAGTATTCAAGCTATGTATGTTACCAGTGATGACATATGGAAATGAAATGTTACTCAGCAATTTATCGAATGGGTTATACTCGTGATTCCTCTACTATATAGGATCGGGAATAAGAAGATCTGTAGCAGAATTAAGGTCACTCATATAGCTGCGACAAATTGAAGTGGCAATAGGCAGATCATATAGAGCGTAGAACTGATAATCACTGGGAAACAACTTTTCTCGAATGGTAACCATGCGACGAAAGATACAAAGTGGGACAGCCGCTCGCTTGGTGGACAGATGAACTAATAAAGGTCGCGGGAAGTCATTAAAAATCGAGGCAGTATGGAGTCTAACTTTGTAAGAGTCTATAGAGGAAGTCTACGTCGAGTAACATACATCTTCTGGCTGATAATGATGATGATGATATCCACGGTACCTTTGATTAGCCCATACCTCCACAAAACTTCGAACCTGCCCGTTTTCTAGGACGCTTCTCGTGAATGTTAATAAAGTCCACTACAGGAATATAACCAGGTTTTTCGTCTACTTTCGTAAACATAGGGAGACGTGTATGTGGTGATTTAGTTTCTTAATCTATACATCGAATCATATATTTTTACATCATATTGACAGTAGTTGTAACATTGCTTATTACTTCTGCTAAAATATATATTGTTGCATTAAAAAGTGAGTATCGTTAACATACGAATCTAATCACAAAATAAGCCAATTAATTTTTCTTTCGCAAACCTGCCTTCGAAGTTGACTTCTAAGTTGAAAATCTAATTCGTATTAATATTCCCAATTTCTTAGAATTGAACGATTTTAATAAAAAAATATCTTAGTAACTTCACGTATGGAAAACATATTCTTTTAAATATTTTTTTCCATATTTAACCTAACAGCTATTCATTAGTTCAAAATTATTTGAAAAAATGTCTGACTTTCCAACAATATGCATCAAAGTTTCCAAATTTCCATGTTCAAGCATTCGATTAGACATTACTCTTAAAAATTATTTTGAAATATTAAATATATTTGGCGTTAATTTTGTAGAAATTCATTATTCACAATTAAATGAAACTACATGATGTAGTATTATTTCTACTTTCTTTAATTTCTTTACCACTATAACAACATCTTCAGGTGGGATATTAGCAAAGATCTTTGCTAATGTCCCATCTAACTATGTTGTAATACAATGAAACCTAGGTCGTGGTAAAGAAATTAAAGAAAGTAGAAATAATACTACATCACGTAATTTAATTTAATTGTGAAAATTATTTTGGTTAACTGGCTTTAGCAATTTTATGATATACAGATAAATAACCTTACTTTGTGCGTGTTTTTACACTCATTATGCTCAAATTTCTATTTATCTAATTCCAAATGTAATCGATTTTCGTTAAACTTCAATGTTATTGTAATCTAATAAAGTTGCAACTTTTGTTCCTAATACAAATAAAATTTAATTAAAAAAATAAACATTTTTACGCTCTCTCACATCCAATTTCTCAAATAAATTGACATCTGTGTAAACAGAGCCTGCGGAATAGGGATATTTCTCTAAACAAAACCTTAGTCATCTTTCTCATTTGTTTATTGTGTTAAAAATGCGGAGGATGTCGGAAATCTGAGCTTGATTAAACTTTGTTTTAGATTATGGAGATATTATATATTATTGTAGAGAAGCTTAAATCTTACTGATGTTTTTGGGTAAACCCTATTTTCTTTTTCTGCCTAAAGGAAACTCTAAGTTCAATACAAATGGCAATACTTCTTCGAGTGTGAATCAGTCTATTTTGAGATGTCAAAATAACTTTATATATTAATGTAGAAATTAAATAAATCAAACATTTTTTATCGATACTAAATTAAAGACTGAATAAATTTGATATTCCAGTGAATTGCATTTCTCATTTTGCTTTCTACTTTCACAGCTTCACACAAACCTCACATCAGATCTACTCTTACAATCGTGCGTTACATTAATTAAATTGACTTGGAAACTTGATTAATTCTACCAAGTTTCCAAGAGTAACTAAGATGGAATGTTAGAAAAATGGATCAACATAAATCAAAAACGAGTTTTCCTACTTCAATCAATGAGTACTTTATAAGTTCGTCTGATTATTCTGAATCTAAAGATCAAATAATGATCTTTAGATTCAGAATGATCCGCCAGTAAATTTCATTGACTTATTTGAATAGATATATAATATATATTATGAAAGAATAAAATATATTTTGATCCAACAAAAGCAGAAAGAAGAGTATATTGTACATAATTACCGTACTCCTTTACTTAAAGACGTTAGTCATAATAAATATAAACAACGAGCTGAAGCACCCCATTTACGTTGTTATTGAAAACAAGCCCAAATGAAATTAAATCGTAATTCTTCACAAAATAACGCCAGTAATCAGTATTACTGAAATAACTGAATGATTCTATCAATAAATTTTTACAAAGCCTTTTTCCATTTTATTTTCTAAAAACATTCCTTTTCATTCCCTCGGGAAGCTTACCGCGCTGGGAATGTCGATTCGAAGTGTACGAATGTTGTTATTTGTGAAAATTTATTTCTATTTTCATCCTTCAAATGATTTGAAGCGCACTTAATACTTGACATTTCCTTTATTTTTAAGTTTAGAAAAGTCTCTGATCGTATATATTTCATCAAGCTATTAATCCAATTGTAAAAATAAAAATTATAATATTCCAAGAAATTGCAATAGAATGGATTTCAAAATCACTTTGCTAAGTTTACCAAATCTATAACTAATATATAAACTGCTAAACTTATATATAAATCTAAAAGTGGTATAATGATTAGCGGTTTATTTAATAATATGTTTGCTGAGCTATGAATTCCGCCATACGAGTCCGTATGGCACAGTAATACAGATATATAAGCATTTGCTTTTGGATTATTTAATTATATATATATATATATATATATATACATATATATATATATATATATATATATATATATATATATATATATATACATATATTTGCGTTATAAAATGCGTAGCAGCTTCAAAACTATTCCAAATTTTATGAAATTATCGAATAAAATATTTGATAAGCACAGTTTTAACTATGAATATTAAGTAAATAGTGAATGAGGTAAATAGCGGTTGAGGGTTGAGGGTTATGGTTACCACTAAATTATAAATTTTACTTTACAGAATATTTTCATCTGAATATGTAGGGTAAAAAATGTAATTGAAAATAACATATATTTTGTTAATAATAATCAGATACATTGAGCGACTGAACGGAGAAGATCCACAGAAAACTTATAATATTAAACGGTAACTAGTTAGAATATATCTGGAAGTTAGAATGAGATATTTTTTGTATTAAAAATTGTAGATGTTTAAAATATCATGTTTATAACATACATACATAATATGTACATGCCGTGATGGTATGAGTTATATGAGAGTAATTACGACAAGGAATAATAGGAACTGTACACAGCGTACAAAACAAAACATGTAATACACATATACGTACGTCCACATGAAATTTCGTCAAAACTTCCATTTATACACAAATATAATATCATCATATGAATATGATGAGTTGTAGGAGAGTCTTTGTGAGAGGTTATTAAGAAGCACTGACTTTCAAGAGGATTCTTAAACGTGTATATAGTATACACGGTCGCGGTCTCCTTGCATGCCAAGCAATAAAACAGTTTTGTGTAGTGATTTTTACGTCGGCTACGCGCTATCGATAAAAAACACCTAATCGGTGACTCATGCGCTTTCTATTATTTACTAGTCCACCTTTAAAATATTTATTAGTCTAATTAAACATAGCGATGTGACAATTTCTGGATGTCTAATTGTCTTGGAATAAAAATAATAATACTTTATATAATGAAGGTTAACACATTTAAAACTGCAGAAGTCGACAAGTTACTCCATCAGACCGTTGCAAAGGTCTGAAGATAATTATAAAAATTGCGTGCAACATGCAGATGCTCTACAAAACGAGGACTTGTAAAAGTTACACATCACACAGCCATTCGTTATTAATTTAAACGACTATTCCCATGATGAAAATTCCGGTGAAAATTTTGCATATAATCTGAATGTTGAATATATTTTGCGTTTATTTTGTAGAAAGCCATTATTGACAATTAAATGAAGCTACGTGATATAGTATTATTTTTACTTTATAAAAATTCTTTACCACGACCTAGGTTTGGTTGTATTACATCTTCAGGTGGGCAATTAGCAAAGATTCATCGTACATTTGCAAATTGCCCACCTGAAGATGTAATAAAACGAGACCTAGGTCATGTAAAGAATTATAATAAAGTAGAACCAATACTGCATTTCTAAGTTTCATTTGATTTTGAATAATTAATAATTAATTTGTTAAAATTTTGTTTTGTAGGCTTTTGAGACATAAGCAATTGCCCAATGGAGTAAATTTACTTCTTTCTTAAATTCGGCCCACACTAAGGGTTGTATCGGTAATTATTAAAATTTAATGATATGGTGTAATTACTTAGTAACTGATAAATAGTTATCACTTAATTTGTTTTAGGTGAGTAATGAATTAGTTATCAATATTCACCTAATCAAATGTTAATCAAAATATTTATAATTTTGTTTTTAAATATGTATTTGAATGTTTTTAATTACCTATTTATAACTCTGTTTTATAAGTACATAAAGAATAAACATATTTAAAGTATTTTGTTTGAGTTTCGTCATCTACGTAACTCGTCGATAACATTACGATACTAGCGTTACGTATCCCAAGGTGTTGCCATAAGATCTAGGATAACGAGTAATCTCCTCCCAGGATATGCTCCTTTTGTTCACACGTTTTATTGCTTCGCATGCAAAGAGACTGCGGCCGTAATATAATGAAACATTTGGTACAAAAACATGATATAATACACATACACATATCTACATACATTAGCATACGCAATCTTATATATAAACATAATACATATATATAATTATGATGTCAGTTGGGCGAGCAGACTTTAACTCTACAATGAAGTTCAACTTTTATACTTCAGCTCGCATCCACCTATATATTACAATTTATTACTCAAAACAATTACTTGATCCTCCGAGTTCAGTATAATTGGCGACTCCTATGCTAGTGTGAGTCCTGCTATTTCGAGACCCCGAATCTCTCATTCTGATTCTGTATATATTTAAATGTTTACGTAATATTTAAGTGAATGAAATATTCATAATAGAATATAAACCAACTATTTTATAAATTTGCTATTTCGGTGGATTTCATCCCTTGTATTTCAAAAACATTCTCAATTTCTCTTTGTACTTTCATTATTTCACACAAACCTAACATCAGTTCTAATGATGTCATATTATCATATCGGTGTCATAGATTTTATGTCATATTAATTAAATGGAATTAATCAAGTTGTCAAAGGTATAAGTAGCAAATATTGAATGTTAGAGAAATGCATCGGCATAAATCGAAAATGAGTTTCATTATTTCGATTAATGAGTACCTTATTATTTTATTTCTTCGCTTTTTCGATAGAAAATGATACTCTAGTAAATTTTATGAATTTATTCGTACATCCATATCGTGTGTATTGAAAACAAATATCTATATAAATTTGTTCATATAAATATACCAGTCATAATAAAGGAAAGTGTAATCAGAACGAACTGAAGCAAACGACCCGAAATGAAATAAAATAAAAATTCTTTACAAATACGGGCTCAAATAATTGACAATATTGAAATACCCGGACTGTCCTATCAATTAATTTTAACATGATCTTTTTCCATTTTCCTTGATTATAAATTTCCTTCCCAATCACTCGAAAAGCTTACGCGCCGAGAGTGTGGATCAAAAGTAAACGTCTGTCATTATTTATAACAATTTATTTCTATCTTAATCCTTCAGTTTATTTGAAGCGTACCCTTTATCTAATGTTCCTTTTATCTTTAATTCCTCTAATTTTGGAATATGTTATTATATCATCAAAGTGAAAAAATTAGAAAAAATATTACAATAAAATTTTCAAATTTGCTTCATTTTTCTTTATGAAAAACTTCAATTGTTATGACACAAAATTATCGGAAAGTTAGGAGTCTCTTATATTGTTAAATTGAAACTTAAGAATTTGTCGACAAGATCACTCTGTTACTAGGGAAATAAGTTTTAATCAGATAAGTGCACATATTTGAATATTTATATTTAAATATTGTAGTATGAATCATAGCCAGATTTAAAAAGTCTTTGGTCGCATGTTTTTCATTAGGCTACGAATTCGGTTTTCATAATAAAACCTATAATATTAAGAAAGTGATGTTCGAAATCATTTTGCCAACTTTAGAAAATCTATGGTAACTTGTAATCTCGAGAAATATATAGATAAATTGAAAGTGGTATAAACATTAGAGGTTTATTACGTAATTAATTTGATAATAACCGATGAATTTCTATCACATTTGGCAAGCGTATAGTTCGTATGGCGTATTAATACAAGGAAAGCTACCCGTGTCTATTTTGAATTTAATGCTAAGATTATGAAGTGTATTTGGATGTTTTTTAGTCAATCCTGCTTAGTCAAATTTTTTTGAAAATTGTTAAAAACGCAATCAACCATTTAGAACATAATACAAGTTACATTTTTATTTGGAAAGCAACATAACTCCCGCCGAGTAAACTTTGGCGTATTTTTTACAGCCAAACTATTAGTAGTAATTCATAGATTTTGACAGTATCAAAACAAAGCACAGGTTGTATTAAGGAGTATGGTAGCAGACGCAGTATTATTAAATATCGTATAGTTATTTTAGATTATATTTTCTCTCGATGACGTCCATGAAGACAAATCGATGGTTTTTTTATGTGGTCATATAACTTAATGTGTCTTCGTAAAGTATTATCATTATGGATCCCAAATTTAAATTTTTTTTATGCAATCACTTACAAATACACAAATGGGACGTGATGAAATTATAAAGAATCCCTTATTGTCATTTAGGTATAGAATTCAAGAAAGATGTAAAATGAATATGGGAGTGAGACTCGATATATTTTAAAACTCATTTTAATAAATACTTGATAGGTTATCGTACGTGATCTACCAAAATAATAAAGAACTTTTAATAATTTTCTACTCAAAATACATATTTATATCATAAATATTTTACCATAGAGAGCACTTAGTTTCTATATGAATATGTACATTATATAGAGGGTAAAAACAACATGTCTATTTTTCATAAATTGATTCTAGTAATAAAACTGATTATGAAATTTTAAGGAACTATAAGACTATGATTCTCAACCATTTTTGAGAAATTACGGTTAAAATTTCAATTATAATGAAATAACCATAATAAAGCAGAATTTAATTTTTAATATTTAATTGCATTAATTACTTAAAATTTATTCTTGTATTGTGACAGACATCATAATTTCCTTTTTTTAATTTTCTGTGTCATGAATTGTTACGATATCTGCTTTATGGTATAATTATTCTTAAATTTTCAAGACTCATTTTTACAAGTAACAGTAAGCATAAAAATAAGTTTACTATTAAAGAATTTTTAATGTGCCTATTTAGATATATGATGTTACGTTAGATGAGATGAAAAATATGAAGCGTAAATTTTTGGAAGAGCATTTGAATTAGAAACTAGATTGTTGTAGTGCCGTTCGCTATAAATTAACACAAAAAATGCATAAATGGTATAAGGAAGGTAAAGAGACTGTTACAACTTAAAAGCATGTTTGTTTATTTAAATTTTTAATATATGCATAAAGTATTGTAAATTGGGCCCCCTTATCGATACACGTGCAATCTCAGCCAGTTAGCCACGATTGTAAATTTATTAGATTGTAAAAGATATTCAGAAACCGATTCTATTATAAAATTTATAAATTTTCACACGTATTCTTCGATGAAAAGCAAATAAATATTATGTGAAAAAAAGCAAATAAAGAAGCAAGAAACTGGACAGCACATATAAAAACAATGTTAGTCATAAATCTTAATAACTCACAATTGGGAAAAGAGAAGCGATTTGCATCGAAGAACGTGCTGGAATAAGGAATTAGGAAAGGAAGGAGTTTGCACTTCTCAAGGCGAGTTCTTGGTGTCATAAAATACTTTGGATATTTTAATAGTTTTTCAGCTTAAATAGAAAAGAATTTTTCTCGATAGATGGTTGCATGTTTGATAAGAAACAGACCGAGTTAATTTTCAGAGAAGAGATATGAATCACAAGCAGACGTGTAACTTAATCCCCTTCTGAGAGATAACCTGATGTGTATTACTCAAAATATTATAAAAAAGTGTTAGAATTTGTAGACTGTGTGAATCAATGGGCTTCTGTCCAATTAATTATACTCTGAATTGAGAAATAATTTATCAAACCAAAATTGTGGTGGATGTACAAATTTGTAGACATTTTAATTTTTTGAAATGATTTTCGGAAATATCTGCGTAAGATTTTTGTAATTAAGATTAGGTGTTAAGAGTTACGACTTCACAACTTTAATGCTAATTTTGGCTTTGGGCATATTTAAGACTGATATCTTATGTAAATCATAAATCGTAGAGAAGAGAGGTTATTTAAAATATTACTTTATCTTTCAGTAGAAAATTCAGCCGTATTCACTGACTGTATATCATTAACAATACCAACAAGATATCAGTTATAATGTAAGGATTTGCGCTTGGATTGTTTCGTTATTATAAATATTTTGTATTTTAAAATACATGACAACTAATTAACAGCTCCAAATAAAGTTTCTATTTTATATTCGAAGTTTCTATTTCATATTCAAATGTTAATAATAAATAAATAGCAAATTATATTTAGCTTCATATTAACGAATGTCGAGTAATTTCTCGGGTTGTGATTACAACCAGTTTAAAAACCTTTTCTGTACAAAATATTTTGATTTAATTAATTTTATATAAAAAACGTTAACTAAAATAACATTTTGGTAATAACAGATTGAGCGACTGAATTACAAATATTCACTGAAAATTTTAATTTATCTAGAAATTAAAAGGAAATATTGTTCTAATAAAAATTGTAGATTATTATCAGTAAATTGTTATAACAAATATATATATATATATATATATATATATATATATATATATATATATATATATATATATATATCATGGTGGTATGAGTTAGATGCATGTAATTATAGTAATAATAGAAAGTGTTCCAAATATACAAAATAAAACATGTTATAATCTACATATACCTACGTCCATATGAAGTTTTACATGCGATTTTATACACACATAATATATACAAATCATTGTGACATGAGTTGGACGAGTAAACTTCAACTTTTAACTTGCAATTAATTTCTTGTTTAATTCAATCCTCATCCATCTAAATGTTAAAATTCTAGAATCTCTGAGTTCAGTATAATTGGCAACACGTCTACGATCGTGAGTTCGTCTATTTCTAGACATCGAAGCTCTCATTTTGAATATGTTTAAAGGTTTACGTAATAATTTTAAAAAATAAAATATTTATAATCGACTGTAAACTAACAACTAATAAAGAACATGGCCATTTTCTGTCAAGTTGTACCTAATCATGCCCACGAATATAAAATAGACGCGAAAAAACTAAAAATAAATTAATAGATATTGGTAAATTTTTTACATCCTGAGAGCTCGAGAGTAAATATTTATATGGAGCAAAAAATAGTAGTTTTTACTATTTTTATTTTTAACATTACTTGCACGTTATATTGACGTTCTATTCAATGCATAGGAAGTAAGCCGAATAATTCAATTGTGAATATTTTTGATTTGAAATTGACGTAACTTTTTATCGTTAAGTATAATTATGATAATCTAAATGTTTTTGGAACCATGCAATAAAATATAAAAACCGTATTATTAAAAACATAATGCATTGTAACAGAATTATTGTGACCATTAGTAATATAGACGCCTGTAGTAAGTCTGCATTTGAATTCTCGCAGTGTCGTTTGTTGGAAATTTGTGTGCGTTTGTTGGTAATTTTTATAGATAACTAATGTTCTATACGCAATGATTCAATCTAAGCCAAGACTGTTCCTGTTTATTTCTGGTACTGTTTACCTAATTATGAAGTGCATCAACTGCAATTAGGGTTGCCAGATGTCCGGGATTTCCGGAATTGTCCCGAAATTTGTGATATTGTCCCGTGTCTAGGAATGTAATAAATTTGTCCCTAAAAAGTGAAAAGTTATGGTAATTCTTTAAAATTGTCTTTATTGGCATTTTTCGTGAAACTAAACATGCCATAGCTGCATTATATTTTGCCAGATTAATCAATGGAAAGACCGGAATTGCATGATTGCGGATCATATCAAGGCATAAATTTAAATTCAAAGAAATTGCGAAGAGTTAGAATTCAACTTTAATTTATTAAAATAACTAAATAAAAACATGAACATAACAAATTACATATTATTGTCATTGTCAATCTACGAAAGTTAAGCTTCGTGTTTAAATTAGATAAGATTAATTATTGAAGGACAAATGTCTCTTGCCAAATATTAGTATTAGCTTCTAGTAATTTGGATAAATGTGATTAACATAACGACTGTTTTAATATTAAATTACTTATAATTATTTAATAAGTCAATCAATTTTATAAAAAATTAACTTTGTATTTTGGCAAACGAAAACAACTTTTTTATTTATTTTTATTAATCTAAATGTTTTTCGGGTTCAAAAAAACCTTTTGCTGGATAAAAGTAATGTTTTTTTCTTAAATCACTAGTAGTTATAGATATAGTAGTAGAAATGTCCCGGAAAAAGTGATTTTACATATGGCAACATTGACTGCAATAGCAATGCGAAAAGCACGACGCCATATGGTTTCCACCCTCCTCCTCGCTTGCAAGTTAGGCTTACACTTTTGTGCTTTTGGAAGTTATGCTAATGTATTTTTATTTTTATTTTAAACAATAATTAGTTCATACTAAACAGCCATTAATTTTTTACTCATTGCATTGGTTTTTCCTAAACGTATTTGTCATATTTGTTTTTTTTTACCTTTCTTTATCTTTATCCTAAGAAGATTTAAGATTCCATATCTAAATGGTTATAATATTTATTTCATTAATAAACGTATATAAAAAAATCATTATCATAGTATTACTTCCATTGAACGTTCGTATGCCGATAGATGAGACTACCATTCCAGTTTCTTTGTTACGTAGTGTAGTGTTATTTTGTATTGTTTTCTAATATATTTATTATCCCTTGATATCATATGACTTTTAATGTTTAAAGATTTGATAGTTATTTGACGAAGTGCCTAATATTCTTTAAAGAAATCTATGTTTATAGTACGTAGTATAATACATAAATAAATATACATTTTGTTACTTTTGACGAAATCTGGAAGATTTGGAAACGTACTTATTTATTATTGATTTATGGACTTCCAGGATTACAAACTTTAAGAATTGTTATTGGGTATTGAAATTAGTAACAAGACAGAAATTCATACGAAAATTAGCCAAGCCATTTGGTATTCCAGTAGATTTTATCTCTGGTAGTTCAGCGACCTGCCCAATTTTTCTTTGCACGTTCATCTTTTTACACAAACCTAACATCAAACTTCCTCTCACAATCGTAGTTTATATTAATTAAATAGAATTATTCAAGTTATCAAGGATATTTAAAACTAAATATTAAAAAAGGAATCAGCGTGTATCAAAAATGAATTTTGCTCCTAAAATTAATGAATACTTTATATTATTCGCTCTTTAGATTCAAAATGACATGAAAGTAAATTTTACAGATTTATTCGTATGGACACATCCTGTGTATTATAAAAGAATAAAATATATTGTGATACGATAAACGTGTGGGAACAAGTATATTGTTCATAAATTCTGCACTCCTTTACTTAAAGATACCAGTCGTAATAAAGGTAAAGGTAAGTAGAATGAGCTGAAGCACTCCATTTATTACGTACTTTATCAAATATAAGTCAGTAATCAGCATTACTGAAATGTCCAAACGATTTTCCATTTTCCATGATTTTAAATTTCCCTTTTCACCCTCGGGAAGCTGACTGCACCGCGAGTGTAGATTTAAAGTGTACTTCTATTATTGTGAAAATTTATTTTCATCCTTTAATTTATTTAAAGCGTCCTCGGTATTTAATACTCTTTTGATTTTTGCTTTCCCTATATTTCCATTGTAAGATTATGTTACCAAAATGAAAAATAAAACACAAAAATGTTACAATCAATTTCTCATTTTTAGCTTATTATTTCCCGTCGAATACTTATTATATAAGATGACCAAGTTATTGTAAAGTTACAAGTCCCTTATATTATTAAAGGGGTACTTAAAAGTTTATCGATATAATCACACTACTGCCCGGGAAGAAAGTTTAAGTTGTAAAAGAGGAAGAAATTGAATTTCTTTTATTTGAATATCACAGAACATTTAAAAATACTTTAACTTCAAAACTTTCTGATCTGGGATTTTTCCTCAAGTTATGAATTCGGTTATAAAAATAAAAATTATAATATGCGTAAGGGAATCGATTTCGAAATCACTTTGCCAACTTTACAAAATAAATGGTAACTTGTATTCTCTACTTATATATTAATCTGAAACTGATAGAAACATCGGTAGTTTATTAGGTAATAAATTTGTATTTGGCCAGCGTATACTTCATATAACTTAGTAATAAAAGCAGAAATAACCATGTCTATATTAAATTTAAAGTTAATACCAAGAAGTGTACTTTAGATAATTATTTGTCTGTAATGCCTAATCAACTAAAAAAATTTTAATAATTTTACAGTCATGCTTTTACAAATAATTCATAGCTTTTGACAGAACCAAAACAAAGCTATAAGGAATGGAATGAAATCATAATTCTTACGACGTAATTTGAGGAATTACTTCAAATTTATTTTCGGTTTGAGATAGATGCAGAAATTCCTTTTTTTTCATTTTCTCTATCACTAATTGCTACGATAAATGTCTTGTTGTATAATTATTTTTAAATGTTTAAAGACACACCTTTACTAGTAACAGTAGATAACAAAAAAAGTTCACAATTAAAGGACCATTAATGCCCGTATTCATGTATGGAGTGACGATATCACCAGCGTATTTGAGTAATGAATTGTAGTGGAATTTTTTGTACGTTCATCCAATACGGTCTGGGCTACAAACAGATACAGTAGTAGTGAAATACATGAAGCGTAATTTTTGGAAAAGTATTTGAAAATATTTAATGATGGTGTATTCAGCACCTCAGAAATTACAATTATTTAGTACAGTTTGCTATAAATGAAAATACAAAATGTGATAGTTTGGAAATAAGGAAAATGAAAAGACTCTTACTAGGTGAAACCACGTTTATTTATTTTAACTTTTGATATACGCATCAAGTTATATATAGATTTGGCCTACTGATCGGTGCGCATGAAATCTTTTCCAGTCAACCAAAATGGTTAAATATAAAAATTTATTGAAATGGGCCCCTGCACCCTGGACCTCTGTTATAAAATTTATAAATTAACAGATGTATTCTTTGATGGAAAAACAAAAAAACATTATATGAAAAAAAATACAGAAGTGAAAAATAAGACAACAAATGTAAAAAGACATTTATTAATCACAAATCTCAACACAGTGTGATTGAGAAAAGAGAGCGATTTGGAATAAAAAAAGTATAGAAATAAATGATTATGAGAGAAAGGACATTTCTACTTCACAAGACGAATTTTGGTGTCAGAATTGAGTGGATTTAATAGTTTCTCAATTTAGATAGAAAATGAATTTTTATATTATTTGCCTGTACCTTTGGGGAAAAATAGACTGAATTAGTTTTCGGAGCAGAAACCTGGGCCATGAGTAGAAAAGTACTTAATCCAATTCCGAGACATATAATCTGGATTGATCTCAATATTATATACAACTGTAATAACATATAGATTGCACCAAGGGCTTTATCCATTTAATTGCTCTTTGAATTGAGAAATATTTTTTGAAACTAAAATTAAGATGGATGGACAAATTTGAAGACATTGTAATTTTTTGAGTCGTTTTTCAAAAAGATTAGAAAGGGTAAACTACATAATTAGCAAAGGTAGTAAGAGTTATGAGTTCAGAATTTCAATGCTCCATTTTTTTAAAACCTATTTCGCATAACAAGGTCAAATGTTGACTTTGGGTAAATTTTAGGCTAATATATCATGTTAATCGTAAATTAAATTATAGAAAGGTAATTTAATATTTTACTTTATGATTCCTAAGACAATTCAGCTAATAGTAAACATATCTATATTTTGCTAAACATACCAGCAAGATGTCTGATATATTAGGGGGATTTGCCATTACATTGTTTCGTTATTAAAAATATTTTTGCATTATAAAATACATAGCAACTAATTTCCAGTTTTAAAACTATTCTGTATTTTAAGAATTTATCGACCACCATATTTGATAAGCACAGTTGGAAATATCCATGATATGTAAATAGCGTAATGATATTTCGTTTCGTAATTAAAAATATAAAGTTTAGTTCCCGGGTCAAAATTGCATTTAGATTATAAACTTTTTCTGTATATTACACAAAATATTTTCATATAATTATTTTAGACGAAAAATATTATTTGAAATGACAATATTTTACTAATGACAGAGAGATGTTGAGCGATTGAATGACAAATGACCAGTGCAAAATTTGCAATATATATAGATAAATCTTTGAATATATCTGGAGTTATAATACCATATTTTTACAATAAAAATGTATAAAATGTTAAATGTGTAAAATATCATGTAATAGTACATATTATGGTATGTACACATTATGTAAGTGCATATACATAATATCACGATAGTATGAATTAAATGAGAATAATTGTAATAAGGAATAATGAGAAGTGTAGAAAACGTATAAAATTATACAAATTATAATATACTTGCCTGTACGCCCATATAAAATTTCATAAATATATATATATATATATATATATATATATATATATATATATATATATATACATGATATATGTATACGATTGTGATACGAGTTGCAGAACGGTATTCATAATGAGGGATATTACGAAGCGTGAACTTTCAAGACGATCCTTAAACGTATGTAATTATAAAGCATTTGGTACAAAAATATTATATGTAATATACATATGTATATGTTCACGTGAATTTGCATAGTTCATTACATTCACGTGAATTGCAATGTTCATGTGAATTTCATTCAAAATGATCCGCTAGTAAATTTCATAGACTTTTTCGTATAGACACCTCGTGTATCACGAAAGAATGGAATATATTGTAATAAAATAAATGTGGAAGAACGGGCATATTGTGTAAAAACTCTGTACCTTTTGACTTGAAGATATTAGTCGTTATAAAGGTAAGGGTAACTAAAATCAGCCGAAGCATCCCATTTACGCCGTTATTGAAAACGGACCGTAATGAAATGAAATCAAAATTGTTTACAAAATACGGACGCAAGTAATCAGCATTATGGAAATACCCGAACGAGTCCATCAATCAATTTTTACAAAGCCTTTTTCCATTTTCCTTGATTATAAATTTCCTTTCCACTCCCTCGGGAAGCTCACCGCACCGAGAATATAGATTCAAAGTATAGGTCTGGTAATATTGGTCAAAATTTATTTCTATTTTCATCCTTCGATTTATTTGAAGCATACTCGGTATTTAATATTCCCTTTATCTTTACTTCCGCTAAATTTCAATACTGTCATTATATCATCAAAGTGGAAAAAGTTCATTTTGTGTATGATAACTTTAATTGTTATTACACAAAATTATTGTGAGTTACAAGTCTCTTATGTTGTGAAAGTGGTACTTAAAAGTTTATTCATAGGATCACACTACATTACCAATTAAATTATTTTTAATAAGGTGAAAGAAAGAATTTTAATCTTTACACTTGAATATCTTAGAAGGGAAATTAGATAGCTTTCTATAATTTTCAAAAGTCTCGATCTTATTGTTTTCATTTAGCTACGAACTATTTTCTAATAATAAACGGTATAACATTCCAGGAATATTTAAAAGAATATATTTTGGAATCACTTTGCAAACTTTACAAATCCTCTAGTAACTTGATATACGAATCTGAAAGTGGTATAATCAGTGTTTTATTACGTAATAAATTTTCTGATAAGCAATAGATTCCTACCACGTTTGGCAAGCACATAGGTCGTATAGCGTAGTATTACAGGTAGATATACCCATTACTATATTGAAATTGATGCTAATACCATGACGTGTGTTTATGTATTGAAAAATAATCAAGCCTAATCAATTACACAAACTTTTATGAATTTTGTTAAAAACATAATCAACGATTTGAAATATTATAGAAGTTACATTTTACTTGAGAAATAGCCCAATACCAGTTGAAAAACCTTGATTTTTTAAGTACCGATTTGAGAAAATTTTAAGATAATATATATTTGAGTAAATTTAAAGATAATACTATATGATTCAGTAGACAATTTAGCCAGTAGTAAATATAGCGATAGTTCACTAAAATACTAGCAAGATATTAGAAATAAAATGTAAATTTGCGTTCACATTGTTTCGATATTAGAGATATTTTTGCATTATAAAGCGTATAGCAGCTAACTGCTAGCTTTAAAATGACTCTATTTTACGAACTTATCGAATAAGATATTCGATAAGCACAGTTCGAAAAATCAATGATAAATAAATGAGAAATAATATTTTGTTTCATGTTCACAAATATGGTGTTGTTATCTTAACTCGGAATGGTTAAAGTTATAACCTTGTCATAAACTTTTCTGCTTAAAATATTCTGATATGATTATTTCAGGTGAAATATATTATTTAGCATAATATTATTCTCATAATATTTGTGATGGAACAACAGATAAGTACCGAACATTTACAATAATAATATATAACTATATAGTCAGGATTGGTCTAAAAGTTACAAGATATGGTGTACCTAAGTTCAGGATATAATAAGACGTCGAAAAATATACGGGCTTAAATGGCAGACTTGTCTGTAATCTGGCCGATGCCGCATTTTACCATCATCGTATAAGAACTTAAAATTCTTTAATGACGTTCGCCCAAAATTTTGCAATTATTCAATCTGAAATTTATAGTCCTTTGCACATGTGACGTTAGTTTTCCCTTTCACAAAAAATGTGAATAATATAAGTAAATTTTAGATGTTTATTTTTCGCAATATTTAGAGTAAAAGAAAACTATTTTTATTAGAAAGATTTCTATTTTTTCATAACTAAGTTTTTTCTTCATTCGGTTAGCTTAAAAATTACGAAGATAAGCACCTGCTAAAGTTCAGAGATAGTGATATATATATTATAAAATGTTTTTGTACAAATAATATGAAATTAAACCACGGGCGGAAAAATGAAAGTAAAAACGAATTTATTCATGTTTCATCTTAAACATAAAGAGTATTTGTTTTTAATGCCAACTGACGGATATTTGAAACAATTCAAAGTATATCTTAATTTGATTGGTTCAAAATTGGTGATTTTATGTATTTTATTTAATTTGGTTCATTTATTAATTTTGTTGCAAAACGTACTTTCATTAAGAAAAGCTATTTTAAACAATGTGGTTTCTAACCCTTCTGTAGTGCTTTTAATATTTGTAACAAAAATGAAACTACGTTATATTTACAATGACAAAGAAATATAAAATTACACAACAAGTAGTCATGTAACCACGTTGAGGAGAGGAAATTTCACGTAACATGAAAAACTAATTAATTTATACCGTACAAGGTCTAGAATATATGGAATTTAACTAAACGGCAATTATATATCAGTGTGTATTTTTTTTTGGTATTTAATTATTTAGTTTCCGACATGTATCGTCATTATCCTTTGTAATTCTTGTATATTTTCCGTAATTATTTAATACTTACCTTCTTTGGTTTTAATTTGTTAAAATATTAATTGCTTATCCTTATGAAATACGTAATGTATCGACGAATGTACGTAAATGAGTAATTAAATATATAAATATATAATCATGCATGTATACGTGGAGATATATTTTCCTCGTATAGTTTTTTGGCTTCTTTAATTGAGGAAAACTATTTTTGAATAAGTGAAACTTTTCCTTTTGCTGATCATCACGAACTGTGAAATTATTCTTTTGGTTGATTGTCTCCCATATATCCAAATAAATTTCATTTCGCTGTTAATAATCATGATTTTGAAAAGCCTAAATATGAAAGAAGCAGACTTAAAATATCTTCCAAATCAGCTCACAAATTGGATTTTTTTGTAGAAAAATGCAAAATTCCTTTAGGAAATCCAAATGGATTCAGGATGACTTCAGGAAGTAATCCCATATTTATGGATAGTAATAGCTGTACCCGCAACGACGTTCGTGTGAAATTTCATAAAATATTATTAAATAAACCTTAATACACATAACGTCATTTATTATTATAATTAGGAAAGCAAGCTTTTTTTTAAAGCGAAATTTTTCCTTTGTAGTGAAACGCTAAATCACCACATTTTTCTTGTTGATTGCGATGAAACATATCCCGTACATTAATATATCCCGTAATTCAGAATCAAATCTTGCTTTTACTTTTAACTCATGAAAAGTTGACACGTTAGTTAGTTTAACACTACAGGGTATGCATAATATTCTGCATTAGAATGACACTTCAAATGCGTAATCTTCTCTCTATCAGCATTCTTATAGCCCGTATCTCAACTGTGTAGAGAACTGTTCAGTTTCTCATAAGTCATATTTTTGAGATCCCACTATTTTCAATTTACCAATCTTGAACTAATGACAGTAAGATGTACTTGGTGTTGTTCCAAATATCAATCTGTCGACATTAAAAAAATACTTTTTCAAATCAAGATGAAATATGAATGAATTCCTTTTTATTCTTATTTTTTCACGCAGTATCTTTGTCAATTTGATAACGCCTGCTTTAGACTTATTTTGTATTCTCCTAATTCTGAAATGGCAATTAAACAAAATTTTAGAAGAATCCCTAAATTTGTAAAATGTTAATGATAACATAACGTTTGCTTAATTTATAACTTAATTTGTCGGTAATTGGTATCGATTGCACTACTTTGAAAAAGACTACTTCGAGTAAAGAGCGATTAAGTTTTCAAATAAATGAATATATTCATATTAAAAAAGAAATTAGGTAAACATATTAATTTTTTTTCCCTTACTCGGTTCTGCCAAGGTAACATAATATTCTTTCACTCGAGAATTTTAAAACCACTTGCAAGTTTACAGTCTGGTTTCATATTTTATTAAAATCTTCTTCCATATTACAACTTCCTTCTGAAAGGCATTAATATATAAATATTTAACTGGGTTAACATTTTATTACGTAAAACGGCCAGGGTTGTTTTCATCTATCTAAAATGCCCAGGTTCCTACTACTGATGAAATTGAATCGTTGGTAAAAACTTGTATAATATTAAAGTATTTTTTGTAACGAATGCTATTTTTCCTTCTTTTTAAATATAACTTTTCACTTAGACGATTATATCAAAATATTTCTACAAGTTCATGTCATTTGAAAGAATGGCAAGCATTTAACAAACGGAAAACTCAGTAAGCTTAATTCAGTTCTAGAATGCAATACAATTTCACAACTTGAAAACAAATGAAAGTAAAGCAAGCAAGCACAAACTTGCAGCGAAATCTTAAACAATCTCTAACGAACCAATTCAGCGATGCAGCAAAACTTTTAACAAAAGAAAACTTGTTTTGAAAATGAGCTTCCTGCAAAGCTGAATTTCAACTTGGGTTTTCACATGCTTTTGTATAGTAGCTTCACTAGCATGTCTTTATGCGAAGAAACAAATATAGCAAGTCGATTACCATAATGTAGTATCGTGCCAGTAGTGTCATATAAATTACCATAATGTAGTATCGCCAAATTATATGATTATATAGGAGGGAGGTATTTACAGAAACTTCTCAACTGCTAATAAATCCATCCAGTTCAAGTTACTTTGGCTTGTCTCCATTATTTGTTTGGTTACGTATAGTAATCAGGAGGATATGACTGATTATCAATGGCTCATTAGACTTGCCGCAATGAATCCGTTGGTTATATTGTTACCAAAGGTATGCTGGAGGAGGAAAGAGTTCGAGGGAACTTTTCAACAGTCAATAATTTTTTTTGTACGTCACGCACGTGGTAAATGAGAGCTAGCCTAATAAGTGTATGATTTCGACCGACACTTTTGTTACGGCATGAAAGTGTAAGATTTCGTCCGACACTTTTGCTACGGTATAAGCGTTTGCGTGTTTACAAGCATATGTCAATGTACAGGTATATTACTACAATATAAACATACGGCATTGCGCGTTAGCTGTATTCGTTTAAGCGTGTTTGTTTAGCAATCCGTTCGCGCCGAAATCTCTCTTTACTATTTTGAAACTCTTGTTCTTGTTTGTTAAAGAACGAATTGTGAAAGTGGTTCAGTAGAAGATGAGGATGGTGATGATAAAATCAGGTAAGTTCCAGTGTTAAAGTGACAATAAATCTATAATTTATTTTTGACTTAAATTTTTGTACCATCTTTTATTTGCATCGACAAAGTTTACAAATATGTTAACTGATACAGTAGTTAAATCGTATCATGCTGTTCACGTATTTTGCAAATTTTCATTACGCAATTTTTCATGGCTTTTTTTTCATGTCTTGCAATTAACAATGTTTTATTATGATAAAATATGTGTGTACATATATATATATATATCTATATATATATATATATATATATATATATATATATTTATATATATTATATATTTATATATGTATATATATATACACATATATATATATATATATACACACACATATATATATATATATATATATAAACGAACTTCGTTTTAACCGTGTATCCCACGACACCTTATGTTCTTTTTTTTCATATTGCAATTTTATTCATTCAGGACCGATATCCTGATGTAGTCTTCATAAAAAGAGAATGTTCGTGTTAGCTAGCAGTTGATATTTTTTTTATTAACAGGTATTCTTCGATACAAAAAGATTAATATTATGAAATTGGATTAAAAAAATCTTGGCGCACCAGGTTTAGGAAATAAAATTATGGGCTAGAAACAAAATGTCTCTAAAGTTATGGAAGATAGGAGGGAAAAAAATTATGTCACAACAAGGCACTTTGTGGACATTATATGTACGAGCTCTACAAGTACAGTGAAGTAGTAGTCTCGTTGTTATGTTAAATATAACATATTAACGAGACTATAGAATTATGTATATATGAAAGTATTAAAGGGCTATTAGATTTATTAGGGCGTACCAAAGTTCTGGCCTTTTCAAATTAGTTTAAGGGTCATGCTGCTAAATTTTAAAAGGGGCGCTGGAATCCCAAAATGTTTCTTAATTTTTATTAAGAAATGCAACAAGATGAAGATTGTACCGATAACGAAAGTCAAGTTATCCCATTCTTAACCAACATAAAAGAAAATCAACTTCTACAATGAAAAGTAACAAAACTGGTTTGAAAAATTAAAATACAGAATTAAAAAAAAACATTAAAACAATACTGAAATTAATTTATCTAATAAATACTTTTCACATGGTTTTGGAATGGGTATACTTATTTTGGGGAGTTTCCATTATATCATATTTTGAAAAAATCGTACATTTAAAACTTTTGACGGGCAAAAACATTAAAATATACCATCGGTATAATATATACGGTGAAATACGCCGAAATAAAGATGAAAATAATTTGTTTTAGACAAGGTTTTGAAAGTTGAAGAAAAAGATGTCAATATGACGTTGTATTCATTCTATTACTTTCGTGCAAACAATAATTAAAAGCTTTTTTGAATGGTCAAAAATACCATTGATCAATATGCACTTTAAGTATAACTGTTCTTTCAACTTTCTCATTAATATTTCAATTGGAGTTTGCTAATCTTTTAATGATAACATATTAACGAGTCTGCGTAAGAAAAAACACACAATGCTACCGATTTCATAGTTTTCCCTTAATGGCAACAACGAAGTTATTCACTAACGCATAGTTTTTTATAGATAATAATATCCACACAAGAATATTCAACAGTTGTATCACGTGGTACTTAATAATTTTTCATATTTTTTGATTAATAAAAATAATAAAAATGTTAAAATGTACTAAATATAGAAATCACGTGATCATGATTTTAATTGTAGATTACGGCAGGTTATTAATTTTTCAACCAGTTAGACCTTTTGTTAATGAAACATTCAAAGGCAAATTAATTGATATCATCATTTATCGTTGAATATTGAATATATTTGGCGTTAATTTTGTAGAAATGCATCATTCACAATTAAATGAAACTACGTGATGTATCTTCTATCTTTATATAATCTTTGCTAATATCCCCGGAAGATGTTGTAATACAATGAAACCTATGTCGTGGTAAAGAAATTAAAGAAAGTAAAAATAATACTACATCACATAGTTTCATTTAATTGTTAATTGTCATCATTTATCATAAATGATTCATAAATTTTACGATTGTGTTGATTTTTACAGATCAATAATTTAATTCCTATTTAATTATTTTATTATTGCTGACAGTAAATTAAAATTTTCAACTGCAAGCACATTAAACAGAAAAAAATTTTATAAAGCAATATTCTCTTAATTAATGAATTCATACGACTAAATATAATATAACGCATCTACTATCACATTTATTTAGTTGAAAATATTATGTATGGATCTAACACCTCAAAATGATCCTAGATCTATTGAAATATTCAATTTTAATAAAGTGAATTTTATAAATGAAAAAGGCCGTGATTGATTTAGGGTATAGAAAAACCATACAACAGTCTGTTTGTCTTTTAATTTATTCTTCAATCACGCAAAATCTAATTGGTGGATTTTTCTGAAGGATATGGCAATATTTTTTACCTTCAATAAACTAAGATATTATATAAAAACTGCATTTCTAAAACTATTACGTAAACAAATATTAGGTCCTGGGTTGGTTTTATTTTTCCACTAATTTTCTCTATTTAAACTAATTATTTAAACTATTTATTTCTGAATTACTTTTAAGTATTAAATTTTAACTGATTAGTTGTACTCTTGAACAAAATACTATTAGTAACACTTCGAGGCCTTAGGTAGATTGGTTAGCGTCTGAGAAAAAGAGTGTTGACTTGTATGAAATACGGCGGTCGACTAAAGGAAAATGTCACGCTATTTTCGAATTTTGAGGCTGACTTTTAGTCCAAGATCTATTCAAATTATTAAAAGTGTGTTAAATAAATATATCTCTTGATAATAATTTAAAGTTTTCAATTGATTCCGTGTTAAATAATGAAAGGGAGAAATATTTTTCATACTATTTTAAAAAACATTTTTGAAAAAAAATTTTGTTACGCGTTTTAGAATATATACGGAATCCAAGAAAAAGTATTAATATTTTTTGCTTAATGCTATATATATATAACGAGAAATTAGAATAAATGTTCTTAACTCCTAATTTAAGCGAGCATCCCAGCGTCATATAATTAGTTTATAGTTCATTAATAGGTTTAAACTTTTCACAGAAGTTTTTTGATACAAGTACGTCTATTTGTTTGTGACCGCCTTGTGGCTTTAATAGTTTAAATATATGATGGCTATATAGTCTTATGGTTTTAATAGTTTTAGATATATGTTGAATATCTCATTTATATTCAACATATAAATGAGATATTCAACATATATCTAAAACTATTAAATATACATTAAAACAATTTTTTTATGTATATCCTCCAAACGTGTTAAATAGAGATGAACTTTTTCTCACAACCTCTCGGTCCCATCGATTCACGAACATCCATTCCATTGGCATCGTTAGCTCTAACTGAAATATAATTACTGATACCGTGAAGGTAAGTATAAAACTGTGACAGCTGGGTAGCCTGTAATATTTTCATACGTTGATGCTATAATATGAATTCGGATATTGAAATAAATTTTATAGAGGAAAATTTATCAGTATTTACCTTACAAGATGATAACATGTACAGAATTGCTATTTTTATACTGCCATTATATAAAATACACAAAATATCCAAAACGTTATCAGAGAAGAGATATCAGCTTAACATTGACGTTGCAGTAAATTAATCAGAATACTAGATTAATTTATTCCAACTTCGTTGTTTTGCGAACACTACTTCAGTATTACATTTTATGGAATAAAATAATAAGTTCCGGTATTAAATATATATTTAAAGTGTTATCATACGTATAGACATTCGTCGATGAATA
Organism: Druceiella hillmani; assembly: GCA_039881145.1. NCBI lineage: Eukaryota > Metazoa > Arthropoda > Insecta > Lepidoptera > Hepialidae > Druceiella > Druceiella hillmani. The sequence continues at coordinate 8,690,040 of JAYKKI010000076.1, forward strand.
GAAATGTATATTAAAATTTATTTCCGTTGTTAATATAATTCCTATAATGACGAATTAAAGTAATTTTCATCACACTTAACGAAGCGTATTTCATTAACAAATGTTACTACAGTTGAAATCCAAATATTTACTGTGACGTCTTATTAATGATGTCCATTATAATAACTTAATGAGGCTTGCGTAATATTATCAAAAATAATATAGAAAAAACTCTTCAAGCGCAGGCAGAACCACTTTTTTCATGATGGTTCTGTAATTCTGGAAATAAAGTGAAATAATTGGTCAAATTTTTCATATTTTTTATAGTCTTTTCAAATATGCGAATTTCAAGTTATGAAATTTTTTTCTTATTTTTTGTATCATTTTGTTTACTATATTTCTTTCAAGTTATGAAATTCTTTTTACCAAGTTCTTTTAAATGATACTTAATTTTTACATGGTTTAAAAACAATTTTTTAAATTTTTTAAAACTTATATACCAACTCTTTAATTCAAATACGATTGTTTGAAAAAAGTTATCCAGTGCGAAATATATGGGTCAATAAAATATATTACGGTGATAAATTACTACGTCGCATGGTTTCTGAGAAAATCGGCTTTGAATATAAATTGATATTATGTCTTTTACAGGCTTACAGACATGGGCGTATAGTTGAAAAATTATGACATTTATGTCATCGGTATTATTTTCCTACAACCTTTTCGTGGGCTTCTAAAAACTCAATTTTTTTAAATTTTATGTTAAGTAACTACTTAACATAATAATCGCCAACTTGCGAACACATAATACTGAAATTGGGAAATAAGTATTTTTGGGACCCTTATAACTAGGTCTTTTAAACGAGGTTTAACCCAATTTACACGGAAATAAAAATATTCGTCTACATTATTTGCTTCCCTTGCTAAAATTTCTAAATAAATATCTTCCCATTCAATACAAGAAAAGCGGCTGTGACGGACGGATGGAGAGACATTGAGTGATATTATAATCGTTCTGTTTTTCCTTTTGAAAGATAGAATTCTTGAAATAATAAAATTCCATGAGGAAATTAAATTCACAATATTTGACTAATTGTGATATACGAAAAATAAAAAATCTAATGTTATTTTATGTCAGAAAAAAGAATTTTGAAGTGCATTTGATCTATTTGGCTTTGCCTTTTATCAAGGAAACATAGTTTATGGCTGTGAAAATAGTGTTTTTTTAAATGTTAAAATTACATTTAAAGGATCTGACTGGCTGGATTCGTAAGATAATTGTCGTGATTCCTATTACCTTTCATAGAGTAGGCATTCAAATAATTTTAAATCGTAAATCACTTTTAACTTTTCAGTATACTGTACGGCGTAAGGTAGTGCAATATGATATACGCAATGGAGTAAGGTTGTGCAATAGTATTTATTGCAATATGATTTAAATATATCCACAAATTGTCAACAGAAATGCTAGAGAAAAACACTATTTTCCAAATATTTAGAATAAATCGATATGCTCATTTTTATACCTATGGCAAGGAATAATAATTAAGGATACTGAGTAAATATAACGATTGTTCCGGGCGTATTATATTCAATCTTAAAAGTTATTGGAGACTTTTCTTAACGTATTTGCGATAAAACCTTTATAAATTATACATCCATTTGAACCCTTAATGTTTATCCTGAAACTTTCAAAGTTTATTATGTTAATCATATAAAGAAGCCATCACTTCAAAACTCTTGACATCACTCAGGTTACTTTTTAAAAGTACACAATTATTGGGTATTTATAATTTATTACGTTAATTAGTTAATTACACTGAGTAATGGTTTAAAACTTGTTAATAAAATTTATGTGTAAATTAATGTTTAATATATTTATTCTTTCCAGTAAAGATGACAAAGTGTGGTTAAAGTAAATAAATTTTACCCGTCGTTATTTTATTTGTTAGTTCCGCGAAGCATTCGCTATTACTCCACTGTGCAATGGAAGCGGTATTTTTCAGAGTTAGTTTACGCGTATATGTCCCTATATAAGTTTTTAAATTTTAATAGAAAATGTAATTTCTTCGTCTTTTCTGGTTTGTTACCTAAACTGGAGAAAACATTTATAAACGTTAAGAATGTGTCTATTTTTATTTAAATAAAAATAGACACATTCTTAGCGTCTTCATTACTACTAGAGTTGGTTGTTTCAATGTAAGTATCGGTATATCTCTTGAAAGTGTCAAAGTGCTCTTGACACCAGCGTCCATAAAAGTTCAGATTTCAATAAGCTGTGAGGATATGTGTTGAATTAGGTTGTTACATCTTATCTTTTTACTATCTCGCCTTTGGGCAAAGTAAGTAGGGACAATCGAAAGCAATATGCAATAAATTTTATCTTATGTGGACTTCTTCCATCGATTCGGTGATTTTAATACTCGCTTTCAAGCATACTATACTATGTTACATCTACTCAAACCAGCATATTTTTGATTCCCTTCATTTTTTATTTTGACATATGCTTTTGAGAAAACAATGTTTTATATTACTCTTTTCTTTGTAATACTTTAGCATTAAAACTACTGTATATTTTTTTGAACAATTTATTTTCATTTTGTATCGGCATTTTCAATGCTGCCATATAATTTTTTCCGCAAATATACAGCATTGATCTATTTTCCTCTACATCCTTCCTGCTTTCATCCTTCTTCTGGACTAGTCAAACCATAATTATTTCTGGGACATAACTGTATGTATTTATATAAAATTATGTGCAATTAATTTTGCTTTCGTTAATGTACATTTATTTGCCATTAACTTCAGATATACGTATTCAACTATTGATATCATCCTCTGTCTTCCGTCCCTTGGAATACTTCTTATCAGTATATCATATCAATTCAAGAAATGTTTTGGTGTAATTGTCTGTAAGTTGAAAAGCTATAGGACAAGATGCATGCCTGCATTACAGATGCGATGATGTTAGAGCAGGATTATATTGTTTACAGGTAAAAGTTGGACTTTTTTCCACAAAAATAGTACAATTTTTCTTTAACTGAAAAGCTATTCCCGGGAAACCACAGTTTTTTTAGTATTTAAATGTCTTAATATTTTTAAATCATACCATTTTAATATTGTGATAATACCTTAAACATTGTAATATTGTTAAATTATAATTTTGACTTGGACACTTTTCCAAAATTTTGCTGCCGTCATTACTCGAGAAGTTATTTACTATTAAAAAACTTGTACTTGTACTTTTAAATATATGCCTGTTACAGAAAGTCGAATTAGGGTTATGAAACGGCCAAATTATTTTAACGTGACGGATGAACTGTCTATTTTACAAGTAAAAACCACCTAATTAATCACAATTAAATGAAACTACGTTGTGTAGTATTATTTCCACTTTCTTTAAGTTTTTTACCACAACCTAGGTTTCATTGTATTACAACATCTTCAGATGGGCAATTAGCAAAGATCTTTGCTAATAGCCACCTGAAGATGTTGTAATACAACGAAACCTAGGTCGTGGTAAAAAACTTAAAGAAAGTAGAAATAATACTACATAACGTAGTTTAATTTAATTGTGAATAATGAATTTCTACAAAATTAACGCCAAAAATATTCAATATCCACATAATTAATATAATCTATAGCAAAACTTTTATTTGATTAAAAAAAACGTATGTATCAAAAGAATTATGAGGACACCGACGTTTTAAATTCAAAATACTCCAGAAATACGGTTAAAACGACAAATCATTTAGTTCTTTTCCTATATTCTTCATTTTAAAACTTGTCAAAATATATGTCCGTGTTGAAATGTCATTCCAGTTTGACTATACATTATACGTTACTATTCGCTGTGAATCGTTTTGGGTGGGCGATTTTTTGTTTAGTATTTTTAATTAAATAATTGTTTTAACCCAGGATGTAAAATCAAAATTCATCGAGGGTGCAATACTGTTAAATATATCATACTTGCGTTTTTTTAAACGTTCTGTTAACCAATGAATTTATATTATTATCTCACTTAAATTATCCAGAACAGATTTATATATTTGAATGAATTTTATTGTATAATATTTTTTATTCCGTTAATTTTCATTATTCTACGTAATTTTGACATGATTTATAATAAATTTATCATCGTTAGTAATTTGAAAATTTCTCACAGATTTTGTAGAATATAATTTCAATATACATTAATAATATTTATTTGTTTATATTGGTTTTTTAGGGATCAATAAGTCTGTTACAATTTTACAGACTTTCTCAATAGTTGTTTGAAAGATCATTTTCACTAAGCTTGCCGAATCCTTGATGGTTATTTAAGGATTTGAAAATTTCAAAAAATCATTTTTTGCTTAAGAAAAAAAAAGATATACAAGGTTTTTAAATGATTAACGCATGTATCTTTAATATTAATTCGTACCTAAATTTACTCGGAGCCCCCATAGTGCAAGCTATATTTGTACTTTTATTATTGAGTGATTTAACACACACAATTATGGTAACGGTGAAACTCACAATAACAGTGATCCAACCGTAAACGTTGAAAACCAATAATAAAAATTTGTTATGAATTCTCGCAATAACTCTTTCTTTTGATCCTCATTCCACAAATAAAACAAAACCACTAACCAGCAAATTTTATCAAATAAAATCAAGTAATGTAATGACGTCACTAGCGAGAGTATTTTCTATTTGCGCAATTTTCCGCATCCCATTTACCAGTGAAGAGATGAACTCAGCGTTCAAACAATAACGCTCTCTAAAGCTTTGACATTAGCCGTCAATATCCAGAAGAGCTCGGCCTGGTTGCGTCATTAGTGCAGTACAGGCGAGGTAATTAATGTACAGTGAATTTTATAGCTATGTTATTTACAAGATATAATAAAAAAGAAAATTTAAATAAAGTAGATAATAAAAATAAAATTTCTTAAATATTAAAATGGCCTATCTACTGACTGAGTGAAATTATTGCGATGAAATAAAAACTAATATTATATCGCATCAAAAATCATTTTTTTCCAAAAACTTAATTCAAATTAAATCAGTAGTTTTTATGTGCTGCATGCAAAGGCAAATACATACACACTCAATAATTCCAAAAAGAATCTTAATGCACTGGGTCACTTATGATTCATCTTACAGTTATGTTTTTTATATGCATATTTAATTTATAGATTTCAAATATATTTAATGTATAGACAGAGAAATTTATCTATTGTATAATATATTATAAATTTACACATTTTATTATTGTGTAAATTTATAAGATATTATATATAATATATTATATTATTGTGTAAATTTATAATATAATATATTTAACACATACAAATATTTGAGAGGAATTTATTATTTCAAGAGCAGTCAGCTCTTATTATACAAAACACATAACGTCATGATAAACTATAATAGACTGTGTGAACAAAAGGCTATGGTCAAAAATTATTATAAATATTTGACAAAAGTAAATCTTATAAACATTTATACACGCTAAAATACATACATTCGTATACTTATATATATTTGCATATATATATATATATATATATATATATATATATATATATACATATATATATATATATATATATATATTTATTTATGTGTTTATTCTGTGTTGCTCTCAGAATATTTTTAAGAGCAATAACTTATCGTTATTTTTAAATATATCACAAAAGCCTTTCCATGCAAAATTTAATATTATTTTCCAAAAAAAAGAAGGTAACCACTGAACAATAGTAACAACTGAACGTACACTTTATAACATTTTATACTCTTAATTGTTCCATACCTCAAAGAAAAAAAGGAACCATAGTGAGATTTCCCCCATGTCCATCTCCCGTCTATCACACCCTTTTCCCTAAAAATTTGTTTGATGTATAAATTTTAAATTTAGTATAGTAATAAGACATTTTAACCAACGCTAGTAAAAAAATGTTTTAGCTATATTAAATTTAGGATAGTAACAAAATATTTTAGTTAACGCTAGTGACAAAAAATATTAGAGCTATTTTAAATTTAGTATAGTAACAAAATATTTTAGCTAGCTTAAGCTTTAATTTAAAAAAGAACATTACATTACTGGGAGCTTATGAGTAAAATCTTAAATTCAAATAATTTCATTCAAATGTATTGCATGAGTACATACCACCTTAGGGCGATTATTTGCGAGGCAGACAAAATATTATCATAGTAAAATGTTGCACTTGTTATTTTCACATAAACATCTAAGCATTTCAGTTAAAATTTTAAAAGCTTTTGTGACAATATTTATATGGCTATCAAAGATATTTTCATATTAACTAATTGTGATCCAAAAGCTCAGTGAGTTTAGTGTACAATAAAAAACGAAAGAAAATACACTTCAAGAAAATTAATTGAAATTTCATCTACGTACTTTTAGGTCAAAGCTGTTATAAAGTTGCGGGTAAAATAGGATATATCTCTAATAACAAATTCAAGCAAAATGAACTATAAAGTTGGAGTTTGCATTGCACTGTTGTTGAAATCTAATTTTCGTAAGAGCACTTCTCTCTAAGTTGTACTGCAGTATTAAGAAATAAAATGAAATCTAATTTCCGGAACCAGAATTTGAATCTCAGTATGTGGTTCACCTCGAAATAGTTTTTTAACTGTTATAATTTCCGTATTTTCTCGTTTCTTTTCCACTTTATTTTTATGACATATTCAGAATTAATCTAAGATGCAAAACGTTAATGTATAGAAATACTATAAACGATCATACTAAACTTGACTAAAGAGAAATTGGTTATGTAATTGGATTACAGAAAAACATTTACTTTAGTCAAAATTAATTTATTTTAATCATTTATATTTATATCGAAGTTTGGTGTACCATCAAGCGACGGAACAGCAATTACTTTGTGATATTTAATGCAGTGTTCCATCAATGTATTGTAATTTAAAAAATAAAATATTTAGTTTTAATATATATATATATATATATATATATATATATATATATATATATATATATATATATATATAAATATAGATCAACAGGTTTCTGCAGAATACTTGTATTACAATGAATCTGACTCGTTGTTGCCGGGCAAAAGTAAAGAATTTGAGTGTAAGATATAACATATAGGAACACTTTATTGTTGTATTACTTGACTCCCCATACTTCTATAGTTTTTAATACAACATCTTCAGGTGGGCTATTAACAAAAATCTTTGCTAATATCCTGCCTGAAGATGTCGTAATACAACGAAATCTGGATCGTGGTAAAGAACTTAGAGTAAGCAGAAATAATACTACATCACGTAGTTTCATTTAATTTTGAATAATGAACGACAAATATATTCAATATTTGAACACTTCCGTGCGTAAAACGTTGTGACAATATTTCATTAGTAGTTTTGTTAATAATATTCAAATTAAAGGAAAATGAACTAAAGCAAACCGCCTTTCATTAAATATTAAAAACTTATAAAGCTTAGGCTGCCTTGGAAAACAACTATAAACATTTTTTTACCGATTTAACTCTAAATAATGAATATTTTTCTATGAATATTTCATTCATCACCGATGATATTAAAATTATATTATGTTTAGGAATATTTTACTACCGGAAGTAACTCATTGCGTAAACTTATATAGCTGAAAGCCAAAAAAAAATAATAAAAATAAATAAAGTTTTATTCCTCTAATTTATTTTTACATCGTATATATGATTATTTATCAATTTCTGTAGGTATTAAGTTATTTATTTATCTAGGCCTTTGGTTTATCTAGGCCATCCGTGAAAAGAAGTTATTTTGTTTAGGAGCAATCAATTGAAACAAAATATTTCAGAAAGTTATTTTAATATTCATAGATTGCTAATTTAACCAAGTATATTTCTGGATAATTTGTGAGTTAAAGGCTACTAGTAAAAAGAATTACATTCTATTGTGCACAAAATGTAAGCAGACGAAAACACTCTTTCACAGGTATCTGTCGATTTTAAAATAAAAATATAGAAAAAAAATTTTCTTCCTTTCTTTAGTATGTAAAAGTACATAATTTCAAATGAAGATTAAATAAATGAGTTTCTTCAAATTCAGGAAAAATAATTAGCAACAAAGACCAAACCATCCTGCTAGTCGAATGTACAAAAGCATAAAAAATATAAATTTTTTTTGGTTTTAAAAAATACATAAAATGTAAAAAAAATTATCAAAGCATTAAATTTACAACATATGTAAATCAAATGACTAACTTGAAATTAAGGAAAAATAGGAAATTAAAGCTTACTTGTGAAACTCGATTACGACTCGGTATCAAATGATTGCTATATATTGAACAACTTTTTCTACAGTTTCAGTTTCTTGAAATGATATTTTTTTATTGTAAAATATTCTTACCTACAGTGAATATATTAAACAAACTACATTACACATATATTTTTGAATTTTGCTCTATAGCATTTCAGTTTAATGGCAACTCCTAATTTAATTTTTAAAAAAATATTCAAGTATACTATTAAACTTAGAATATACGGTCAATCCTTTTCTATAAGGAAATTATTCTTTTTATTTTACTTTGCAAAATCTACTTAAGCTATACAACTAATCACTTTCGAGTTACATACGTGGCTTTTCCCTTTAATATTTTATTACTATGAATTTTGTTTTATTTTCTCAATTATGTATTGTGCAAAACTTAAACTTCTTACCATTTGGTAATCAATGTCTCCACCATCAGAAAACTTTCAATCGTAAAAACGATAGATAATTAAAACTTAGAATGTATGGATATTGGCTTTAGATAAAAAAGATAAAAAAGATTACTAAAAGAATGTTTTTGCCTAAAATAAAAATTAAACTTAATTTAAGGAATTACTTAGTCAATTTTTCTAAATAGTTAATATTTTCTATATTTTACCTTAAAAAATGCTACAATGGCAGGCAGAGTTACTTTTTTTACATCTATTTTTTCAATTTCTTCTGCAACTTTTACATCCTGACATAACCAGGTTTAATACTGGATAAATATCTGACAGATATTTAAATTTAAAATTAACCAGTAGGTAGTGTTAAAACCTGCAATAAATCAACTCAACTGAATCGAAACACTTTATATACAATACATATTTCTTAAAAAATTAATATACTTGATTTACATATAAATGTAAAGTTGGAACAGCTTTAGGTAATAAATACCCACGATTTTTAGGAACATGCCATAACTTTTCTTGATATAAAAATTACTAGTATTATTATATCAAATATTTTCTCTTTGCCAATCCAAAATCTAGTTTCTTTTTTTATTATTTTGAATATTTGAAACCAAACAGAATTTTAGCCGTGACATTATGATGATACGGCTTTAGTAAGATTTTTTAAATTACGTAATATAATAAATTATTTTTCTTATTAAATTGAAATGATTGAATATATTTGGCGTTAATTTCGTAGAAATTCATTATTCACCGAAACCTTGGTCGTGGTAAAGAACTTAAAGAAAGTAGAAATAATACTAGGAGGAATCACGTACAGAAAAATATAGAAATAAACAGTGTAAAATGATGGAAACTTTTACTTGGACAGTAAACTTTTCCGCTCGTCAACATTCAATTAGGGAAAGTACGTCCACGCTCGCACGCACGCACGCACGCATGCACGCACCCACACACAAACACATGCACACACGCAACCACTCACACATACACACACGCACGCGCGCACACACACCCATATATGAGTGTGTATGTATATATCAGTATTTATGAAATTTCCACAAGAGGACAAATTATCGACAAACAAGAAAACATTTCTAAAGTCGACAAAAAATAAAGAAAAAATAAAGAATTAAAAAGGATACCGCTTTTTGTTTAAACTTAAAAAAATTAATATTCGAAAATATACTTACGTACAAATTGTTACGACTTCGCTTTTTACTTTTGTGTTTAGGGAGTGATTTTCGCATTTTACTACTCCAAAAAAATTTAAATGTCAAAACTCTGTAATGGATAGCCGTCATATGGTGACTGGCAAACGACACCGCAACTTCCATTTTACTTCCACTTTCGGTTGCGCAGTAGAACCGATATATACACATTCTATTGTCATTTTATTTTAAAAGGATTTTAGTTGTCAGACACTTGATATATTGAAACGTATTTAAAAGTTATATAACTCAGTTTTCTGGATTCGTTTTTATTCAACTTATTGTCTTCATATTGTGTTACATCTGCTTGCTAATCTCATTGCCGCGTCTAGAGATATACTTATATTTTATGTGACAAGTTTTAAGGAACATTTTCCCTAGAATTATGTCTATCACTCTAACATTTTATAGATAATTATCTGTGTAATGAAATGGCTTTAAACTGTATGGATGCTATAAATGTTTGATTATTTACTATTATTCAAATTAATGAACAATCTCTCTAAACTCTGGATACATAATTGTCCAAATGGTTATTCATTTAAGAATTATTTTAAGGATTTGCCGTAAAGCTAGACCAAATCATGGAAATATATGACTGTGAATATTTTACGTGTATTATTGTTTATGATAATTTATTATTTAATTATGTTTTTAGTAAGTTCTTTTGTCACTGTTACGTTAGATTTAGTTTTAAAGCAAAATGACACCGAATTTCCCTCAAGGTAAGTCTCTTTATTTAATATGACGTATACGCATACAACAGACGTCATGCACTCACTCGACCTTACATGAACCAACCTCGAGTTCATGAGCGTCCTCGTGACATTTAAATTATATTAGCTGACAAAACCCAAATCACATATTCCCAATGACAATGCATATATTGGTACTGTAACCTTGACGCTGCGTCGCCATTGCGACACGATATTTCTCCACGCTAGAGGCCTCATATAGTAAATAATTATTTTGCCATTAATTAATTTACAAAATGAAAAACATTTTAATCACACACCGACATGATTCAAACCGTAGTATTAACAGAAATTTTGTTATTTTGTTCGATATTTTTAATTCTGAATTGACATCAAATAATTCAAATTTTAACGTGGGAATATGTTTTACTGTATTATTATTAAGAAGAAGATTTTATACCAAAGACGAAATTAACAATCTTATTTCATATAGCTTTACTTTTTCCTCTTGGCACATATATAATACCAAATTAAACAATGATTCGAAAACTCTCAAACCGCCATAAATACTTATTTCGAAATATAACAAAAAAAATAATACTTCTAATTATTCTTCAGACTAAAATAAATTCTTGTTAAAGTTCTATATTCTAACGACTTATAAGGCATCATTTTTGGTACCAAGTAGTCGACTTAAAAATAAAATGGATTCATAACAAAAAAACCCAATTTATCAACATTGACAACAATGATGCATTTTCTCCACATATTTAAGGGCTTTTCTCTGCCGATTGCACATAAGACAATGACCTCGGTCATCAAATAATAACACTCTATTAAGTTTTGATACTGGCCGCCAGTATCCAGAGCTTTTCTACTTACTTCAGCCGTTTGGGCCCGCCAAGTGAAGATATTACCAGAAGTTAGAGACTAGACAATTTCATTGCTCTGTGCTTTGCCGGGCAAAGCAGACATGATTGCGTATGTTTATTTAATGCATGATGTACTTTCAGGTACAAGTCATGGTTAGTTAACGCTTTGGATTAAAGTTTCTTATTGTAGGAGGAATGGGATAGATTGACATTATCATTTCGATTTGGTAATACTATATGAATCCATCGAAATGCGATTCTGGATCGTGTATTGAGGGTTTTGGAAGTAGATTACTTATTTGTTAATAAGTTATTAGTTATGTGAACTTCCTAGAATATCTCACAAAAGTTATGTCATCTATAATCTTCTTCGCTTTCCTACAACCATTGTGTAGGCTTCCGAAGATCATTTTTTTTTCATAATGTGATGTCCAGTAGTATCAAAAATAAAAGAGCAATTTTTTTGGAATTTTTTAGTATATCTCTCAAATATACTACCAAAAATTATGAACTAAATATTTTTGCAACCATTCTAACTAGTTCTAATACTACCTAAACGACATCCAGTTTTATGAAGGAGGTTTCCAAAAGTTTTTAATATTTATTTTAAAATAAAACATTTTTAAGCGTTAGCTAAACAAATACATATTAATTTTTTTTTACTGTATAAAATTCCAAGTTACAAGTTAAGCGGAAGTGCGGAGAAGTGCAAGCATGACAGACGGATGGATGAACACGTGAATGATCTTGTAATGATTCGATTTTCCCATTCGAGATTTCCGTTTCTTTTTACAGAATGAATGACGAAGAGTAATTAATTGTTTTCTAATACTGTATTTTTAATTTTATAAATCTACATTTTAATAAGAAGTAAAACAAAGTACTTTTTATCCAATGACTTTATTCCTACCTAAGTAATAAAAACCATTAAATAAATTTATTTAAAATTTTATTTAATTTATCTTATGAAAAAAATAAAAAGTTTAATTTTCGATCTATAAAACTTAGAATTAATAAGAACACGGTCAGAGCGGCATAACACTCCATGCCCATTTCCGTTTTATATGAAGTGACGCCAAATACAAGATTAGGCATCATAAACTATTTACATTTATTTAAAGTAAATTTATACAACCATATACTTATTAAAAAGGTAAGTTTACCTTCCGTATAAAAAACAAGATGTATATTCATAAAAAAATCCTTGTATTATATTAATCATTACCGACAATTTATAGAATATTCTTTGCAAATAATTTTTTGAGCACATTATTTTAAAGAAACTAATATATTTTCTAAGTTTACTTTTTGATTATTTTATACAAACTTTTGGGAATCTTATTTCTTCCGTCATTTTAATTTTAGCAGTTTTTGGGCTATAATTGGACGTTTCAAATGACATCGTTAACAACATGGCAAAAAGTGTGTTGTCCACATTTTCTTTAATAAGCGAGAAATAAACTCTACTACTAGGTAAAATTTATATTTTCAAGTCCAAACAGTTTTTTGAGGAAAATGGACAGACCAATATACAGACAGTGCTGATAGGAGAACTTTCAGAAGGGATTCGATTTTTTGTGGAACTCAATACTAAAACTTTACAATATACAGTGTGATTGTTACTAAAATAAATTCTAGTTAAATAAGTAATATATTAGTCGATTAACAAAAGTAGCTGTTTTATTTTACGAACATATAAAAGATTTTATAAAATAAAATTTAATCATATTTTTCTGCTTTTCCTATTTGCGACAATTGAAAAGAAAAGAAGGAAATATCAACATATTAAATTAAATTTAAAATGTGTTTCTTATAGTTGATAAATTCTATAGACGATATTTTAACCCAGCTTATTTTTAAAACCTCAGATATTCAGTTTTATATAGCGAGAAAATTTTACACATAATAAAGGCTTTACTAAATTTCTTTACGGAAGTTTAACTTAAAATGTTTTAGTTAATTTAAATTAAGCGATCACTTGCAGAATAAAGTCGATGTTAAAAGTCTTTTCGAGCCTTCAAGGACCCTCTTATGCTGGAAACAGTTTATTGCGAAGCCTTCGAAAGCTGAATTAGGTCAAGATTGTTGTAGAAGTTGATCTTCTATTTACTTCACAAAAAATAAAGAAGCTTTCTCCTTTTCTACATCGTGTTTTGTTTTATTTACTTAAACAAAACAAAACCGAAACAAAAGGTGGACGTATATGATGTATGCTTTCCTGAGTGTGTTCGTATGTATATGTGTAAATATATATATATATATATATAAACACCTGAAGGTATAGATTTAACGCATTTACTTATTAAGAAATAAGTCATCTTCCATTACTCCAATGTATTTGCAATTTAATATATGCACAGTAAGTGTATATAATAATGTATGTGCATTTGAAAAACAAACTATTTTAAAAATTTATTCTCGTCTCACGATTGTTCAGTAAGCATATTTTAATAGAGTTTAACCAAAAAATAAGGAGAAAATATATAAGAATGAAAAAAAACAACACAAGTTGAATCTATTATTCTAGAAACAAGGAAATAAATGTAATAAACATTAGAATAATTTACTTAAAAAATGTCTAATTAATCCAGGATATATTCCTATTTCCAATGCATTTTTAACCGACTTCAAAAACAAAGGTTCTTAAGTGGTCAGAATCTTTTTTTTATGCATGTTCAGCGATAATTTTTTACAAGCGCAACAACCTCTTATAGACCTTGGCTGCTTTTAATATGCGTTCCTCCCAGGGTCTCCTATCAGTTGCGACTCGTTCCAATTACTTAAAGTTTTTATGTCTTTTTCGATTTGTGGTGATTCGGGCGGCCTACCTTTTAGTCGGGTACCCTCGTGTTTTTTTTAATGTTAATATTTCAGCAGGATCTCTAGGGAAGCCAAGAGTAATTTGTGGTTTTCCGTACAGTTTATACAATTCAAAATTATATCTGCTTCTCCATCTACCCTCTTCTTGCATTGGGTCAAATATAGCTCTGAGGACCTTTTGCTCAAACGTGTCCAGTGATCCCTGTGTGTCAACGATAGGGTCCACGTTTCGGTGGCATAAAGTAGGTCTGGCAGTATTGGTGTTTTATAGATTTTTAATTCAGTCTTCCCACTGATGAGTATAAACCTCAGTTGTCTTCTGAGTCCAAAGAAGCATTTATTTTCCATTTTAACTCTGTTAGAAGTTTCTGGTCTTAGTTTATTTTTGGCATTAATTACTGTGAAAAGGTACGTAAATTCATCAAATTGTTCAAAGGTGTAGCCATTTATGCGAAAAAGGGTATTATAGTTTACCATGGAATGTGAGATTTCCATGTATTTAGTTTTTCCTGGTTGATAGTTAAACCCATATTTCTCGCAGAGGATTCAAGCATTAAAAAGGCTTCTTTGACTTCCCTTTCTGACCTTCCAACTATATCTGTGTCATCTGCATAAGTCAATATTTGTAGTGAGAGAGTTCCTCTTCTATCCAAATCACTGACTCTAATGCACTTTTCCAGAGCTAGGCAAGAGACTCTCTCTAGCGTAGGTCTCTTTCTGTTATAAAAGGTTGTGACAGCCGATTTTGGATTTTAATTCTACATCTTACTCTATGAAATGTTGTTCTAGTTAAAGCAATAAACTTATTGGGGATTGCAAATTCAGCCGTTGCTTCGTATAATTTTTCCCTCCGTATACTATCGTACGCCTTAAAATCTATAAATAAATGGCAGGTTTTAATATTGTATTCTTTAGATTTTTCTAAGATTTTTTTAAAAAGTTTGATCAATAGTGGATTTTTGGGTTCTAAATCCACATTGATATTTTCCAAATTCTTTATCTGAACACGGTAAGAGTCTAGTAAATGGGAGGTTGGAGAATATTTTATATGCCATATTATTCTTAATACGGCATATAAAATATTCTCCAACCTCCCATTTACTACGACATTAACGGTGGTCTTCTTTTTGATGCCCCTATAATTACGACATTAACGGTGGTCTCCCTTTGTAAAAATAGGGCAGATGAAGACTTTTTCCCATTTAATAGACATCTTCTCCGTGATTCAATTTTTCAGATAGTTTTATGAATGACATTTAATAACCAACTGGAGAGTAAACTCAGACGGGTTTACTTTCACTAATTCTAACGATATACAGTGAGGACCGGTCGATCTATTATCTTTGAGCTTTTTTTATAGCCTACCTTTAATTTCCTTCTTATATGTTGACTTGTTTATATAACCTCCTGGATTCCTTTGGATTATTCAGGTTTTCTATATTTTCTAGTACTTCATCAAGGAATGCTTTCGTTTTCTGTTTATGTATCTTCTTTTCCACCTTCCTCATTTCTTTATACTTTAGTTCAGGAGTTCTAGTACAGTGTTTCTGCATTATTTACACTTCCCATCATACCAATCATTTCTGGTACCAGGTTTCCATTCTTCGAGTATATCTTGTTCGATTATATATTATGTCTTCGCTAATAAACAAAAGAATATGTTCTCCTCCACTTACTTCTGAAACAATTTTTCTAAAATCATGAAAAATATATATGGATTTTTAGAAGCCCACGTAAAAAAAATAAAAAAGGAAAACTATAGCGATGATAATAAAGTCATATTTTTAGAAATAGTCCCCACGTTTTTATGCCTACGAAAGTTATAGTAGGCGACACATTTACATTTTTTTTTACTTCAGGAGTCAATTTTCTCACAAACAACTCTATGCAGAAACTTGAGAATTGGAATAGTAATACATCTCATTAGGTCATATATTTTACGCTACCAGCTTTTTTAAATTATTTGTAAAACAATTAAGAAAGAATTGTATAAAAGTTTTCAAAATTATTTTTCCCCATTTAGTATTTCACTTGGAATATCATTTTAAAAGATTAGTTATGAGGAACATAAAAACATTTTTTTACAATTTCAAATTATAATGTTCAAAACATATAATTCAAAACATATTCTAAAAAATACTCAATACAAAAAAAATAAAATTCCGTCCCGTGTTTCCGAAAATACTTAGCTGAAAATAGTAAAGAAACAGGATTGGTAAAGTCTGATTAGAAGATTAGAGGAAAATGGCGATTATCCTTGACCTTATCATTTCTAATGTGCACCATGCTTTTACTCCTGTTACTATTTTCATACAAATACTTTGTGTACGAAACCCTTGTGGTACAAGTCATGCTTGACAGGTTTTTTCGTGTGAACATAGGATTCTAAAAAAATATATATAACGTATTTTATTTTAAACTAAAAGTATGTATGTATTCAGTTTATTATACTTAGAAATAATAGTAACACAAAAATATGTCGTCTTAGTTACATTCAAAATTTAAGTCAAAAATGCATACGAATATATATCATAAGGCTATATAGATTTAATAAAAAATTATTTAATCTCTACAAATTATTTAATAATCTTTCTGGAGCTCTGAACATAACTGTTTAGAAATTAAATTAATATTTGCGTTTATAAACATGCTATACAAATAATAACATGCGGTAATAATTTGAAGATTAATGCTTGTCTAACCTTCATATAAATATCTTGCGAAATAGACAAAAACTACGACAGCATTACTAACAATAATACGGTCTTATTTGGGATACGCTTTTATAAAAAAATCTTTTCAAATGTACAGTGAGCACTATAACCTCGTGAATATAAAATACATTTTCCATCCAATAACGTGATTTTTGCTACAAGGACGTTAAAATAAAAACGTATCCATCTACTGCTAGATCAAGGCGTCTTCAATGCATTTGTTATTGAAGATAATCCCATAATCACAGCGGGCAAGCCCTTGGCGATTGCAGTGCGCAACTTCTCGCACCAATGGCATTATTGCCTTTCACTAAAAGTGTCGACTACTTGAATACAAACATAACTTCAGTTCTGTTTTTTTCGAGCTGCCGGGAATCGAACTCGGTATCCCGCCGTGTGACGCCATAGTAGCGTCCATCTCACAAAGGTAAAAATTCGTGAAACATAATTTGTTAAAATTTTTAAATTATGCAAATCAATTAAATAAAAAAATTAATTATATTTTAATGATTTGTGTGTTTACTTATTAACATACGTTCACTCGCACCATTATATAAAGATCAAAAGTCAAATATATATAATAGTACTAACCACATTGTCTCAATACATTATTTTTTCTAGAATTTATACCTAAGAAGTGTGATAATGTTGTATCAAAATATGTAATTAGTGAATAGTAGCGCCATCTCTTATCGTTTTGTAGAAACTGTTTATCTGTCTATGACAATTTGCTAAAATAAAAGACAGTCTACTGCGATAAAACGTGTTTTACTAGAGGTTATGGGCGTACTCTGTGCTAAATTATCAGTTATTTTCGTGAAAATAGATAATTTGTGAAAGTTATATCGCGGAAACATGACTACGAACTATATTGCCAGTGTTCCTAAACTAAAAGGAAGAGAAAATTATGATGAGTGGAGCTTCGCGGCTGAACATTTGTTGGTTCTTGAAGGAATGGACAAGTACATCAAGCCAACGGCAGGTTTTGAAGTTAAGCCAGCAGACGACGCAAAAACGAAGGCAAAGCTAATATTGACTGTGGACCCATCGTTGTATGTACATATTAAGAATACCAAGAGCACAGCAGAATTATGGACTACATTGAAGACCATGTTTGATGACTTCGGTTTCTAACGCAAAATAACATTGCTGCGACATTTGATTTCTATTCGCCTAGATAATTGTAATTCAATGGCTACATATGTGACTCAAATGGTCAAGACAGCTCAACGGTTGAACAGCACAGGTTTTACAATCGCCGATGAATGGGTGGGTTCATTATTATTAGCAGGTTTGTCAGATCGTTATTCTCCCATGATAATGGCAATTGAACATTCGGGCATTTCGATAACTGCAGATATCATAAAGTCGAAATTACTCGACATGGAAGTGACCAGAGACAATGACGCAGGGCTGCATTTGCCACGCGAAATAATCATTCGTTCAATAAGTCAAAGAAAGGCAGTCTTTGTCCTTCAACGTCAGTATCAAACAAGAAAATGACAGCAGCAATGACAGATTCATCGAAAATAATTACATGCTACAAATGTAAAGAAAATGGTCATTATCGAAATCGCACTGATTTCGATCGTTTTTCGTTCGTTCCTTTATTGAAGAAAAACAATAGTAAATATGTTTTTAATGTCGTTTTCCTAAATGGAAAGTTCAATAAAACTGAATAGTACGTGGATTCAGGCGCCAGCGCTCATATGACGGTGAACGAATCTTGGGTAAAAAACATGAACCGATCACCGTGTTTACCAGAAATAGTGGTTGCAAATGAATCTACAGTGCCAGTAGTTTGTTCCGGAGACGTCGACATTGTTTCAGAACTGAAATTTGAAATTACAGTGAAGGATGTGCCGTTCCCAGTTTGACAACAAATTTATTATCCGTGAGTGAACTGATTAAAAACGGAAATAATATGATATTTGATGAAAAACACTGCTACATTCGAGACAAGAATGATGTTTTGATTGCTACTGCCGACCTGTCAGATAGTGTTTACAGGTTGAGGTTAGAAACACAGACTTGTATGTTGGCCGCACCAGCAGTTAGTGGAAATCTGTGGCACAGAAGATTAGCACACCTAAATAGTCATGACATGAACAAGATGAGAAATATTGTGAATGGTTTGTCATATGAACAAAATTTTGACATAACCAAATATCAGTGTACAACTTGTTGCGAGGGAAAGCAAACAAGATTACCCTTTTCGCATGTTGGTGAGAGAAGCACAGAATTATTACAAAGAGTTCACACAGATATTTGTGGACCAATGGAAACCACGTCATTGAATGGTGCTCGATATTTCATACTGTTTGTACACGACTTCAGTCGGATGACTTTTATGTACTTTATCAGGAATAAAAGTGAGGTGCTCAGCAAATTCAAAGACTTCCAAACACTGGTTGAGAATCAGTTGAATAAGAAAATAAAGATGATACGTTCAGATAATGGACTTAAATGCAATAAGGAGTTTGATAATTATTTGAAACGAAAGGGAATAATTAATCAAAAATCAAATAATTACACGCCTGAACAGAACGGTTTATGTGACCGAGCCAACCGTACAGTTGTGGAGAAGGCTAGATGTCTATTGTATGATGCAAAGCTTTTATCCGATTTTGGGCAGAGGCAGCTAACACTGCTGTCTATTTGAAGAATAGATCCGTTGCTTCAAGACTTCAGACCAGATCTCAGTCACATCCGTTTATTTGGAAGTAAAGTCATGGTGCATATCCCCAAGGAACGTCGTTTGAAATGGGATAAGAAAGCCATGGAGCACATTTTAGTGGTATATAGTGAAGTCAAGGGTTACCGGCTGTATAATCCTGCGAAGAAGTATTGTTATAAGTAGAGATGTCATCGTGATGGAAAATGAATCAGAGCTCAAAGAAACAGGCAACAAGTCAGCTATCTGGATTCCTAACGAAGAGACACTTGCAGATAACATAGAAAAAGAGAGCACAGTGTCAGTGGGGGATAAATCGTCTCATATTTCAGAGACAGAAGACTGCCCATCAGATTATTCTTCAGTGTATGAGGAGAGTAATGAAACAATAACGGAACCTTCATCTCCAACCACAGACATATTAGACACAGAAGTCCAGACGACATCAACTCCAGAACAGACACCAGAATTACCTGAAAAGCGTTCCAGGAAAGCAACTGAACGTTATGGTTTTACATGTCTTTCCAACACTGTTTCAGCATCAGAGGAGATAGTGTTCTCAGAGGCTCTTGCAGGGCCTGAGAGTGAACAGTGGAAGAATGCCATGGCCGACGAACTGCAGTCTTTTGAGGACAGCGATGAATGGGAGCTCGTTGACAACCCCGGTGATGTGACAATTGTGAAGTGCAGGTGGGTGCTTAACAAAAAGTTTGATGTGGACAATAATGTGCGGTTTCGGGCTAGATTGGTGGCAAAAGGTTTCTCGCAGAAACCTGGAATTGACTATACGGACACGTTCTCTCCCGTGGTTAGACATTCAACGCTCAGATTATTGTTTGCTCTCAGTGTTAAGATGAATATGAGTATTGATCATTTGGATGTTACTATAGCATTCCTAAATGGTTTTTTGAGAGAAACTATTTACATGTCATTACCTGAAGGTTTTATGAACAAAAGTGGGGGAAAGGTTTTAAAATTGAAAAGAGCAATCTATGGGTTAAAACAGTCTTCCCTTGCGTGGTATGACAGAGTTAAAGATTTACTATGCAAATTAAATTTTAAAAACAGTCAGTATGAGCCTTGTTTGTTCACAAAAACTAAAGGTGTGGCTAAAATTATTGTGGCCTTATATGTGGATGACTTTTTCATTTTTTCGAACTGTCCTGTTGAAAGTAAAAAATTAAAAGATACTTTAGGATCAGAATTTAAGCTAAAAGATTTAGGACCTGTAAGGCAATACTTAGGCATGAGAATAAATGTTAGTAAAAATGTAATTACTGTAGATCAGCAGCAGTATGTTGATCAGCTATTAACTAGGTTCAATATGTTGGATTGTAAAATGCATAAAACACCAATAGAGTGTAAATTATATTTAGAGAAACCTGATAAATGTGTACCTGATGTTCCATATGAGAAGTTAATTGGATCATTAATGTATTTGGCAGTATTAACCAAGCCTGACATTTCTTATTCTGTTAGCTATTTGAGACAATTTAACAGTTGCTATGATCTTACACATTGGCATTATGCTAAACGCATTCTTAAATATTTGCAATGTACAAAAACTTACTGTTTCAAATATTTTAAGGGCGGTAGCAAGTCAGAGGGCTTTGTAGATAGCGATTGGGCCAGCGATGCCATAGATAGGAAGTCCTACACGGGCTTTTGCTTTACTATGTCGGGATCTGCCATTTCATGGCAAAGCAGAAAGCAAAAGTCCGTATCGCTCTGTAGTACAGAGGCAGAATATACTGCTTTGTCGGAGGCAGCTCGCGAAGGAGTGTATTTGAGAAACCTGTTACATGAAATAACTGGTAACTTATCTGTAATACAGATCTATTGTGACAATCAGAGTGCTTTAAAGTTATCATTAAGTAACCAAAGTCAAAACACATAGATGTGAGATTCCATTATGTAAGAGATATTGTTAAAAATAAATATATTAAAGTTATGTACTTGTGGAGTGAGGAAATGCCTGCTGATTTACTTACCAAAGGAATGTGTACTATTAAGCATTATAAGTTTATGGGTAAATTGGGCATTGTACTTAAATAAAATTGTTGTTTATTTTGATAAGTGGGGGTGTGATAATGTTGTATCAAAATATGTAATTAGTGAATAGTAGCGCCATCTCTTATCGTTTTGTAGAACCTGTTTATCTGTCTATGACAATTTGCTAAAATAAAAGACAGTCTACTGCGATAAAACGTGTTTTACTAGAAGAAGATGCTTAAAAAAATCGTAACAAAAATATGTTTTTCTTTGAAAATGAAGTATTATTACCTTACATAATATATATATGTATATATATATATATATATATATATATATATATATATATATATATATACATATAGTAGGATAATAAACATTTTACGATCTAACATACTTCTACATAAATACCTTTTGTCTCCAACTTCAGTAACAATGAAGTAATGTAACGCCCCGAGAAAAACACGGAAACCTTGTTAGTTAACTTGTGTTCTCTGTATATTATAGTCGTTCAGAAAACATTTGAGGTAAAAAATTGGTTGGCATTTTCATCCGTAACAAACCAATGTAAATTTTAACAGTTAACACTCAAGACTTTTTCATATAGAAATTTAGAGGGGTGAAGATTTAATTTTTTTTTCCTTTATTAACTGGGATACCTCGTGTCGGTGTAAAGAGCGATCTACAAGAATTGTAAAATTGTATATGACACAATTTTAAGGAAAATAGTTTGCACTTCCTTTGTGATTTTAACCATAAATAGGATACCCTATGAAATTTGTTTTTAAAGAAAAAACTTTTCGCAAGGAACAAACCAACAACTGTATATAACCAAGTAACAATACAGAATTTAACTCAGCAAATAAAATATTACTTCACGTAATACTACGAACTAAACAAACATTACTACGTTTTTTGTTTTACTAAATATTTGCTTTTCTTTGTTATCCTAGTATAATTTCGAAATGCCAATTTAAAGGGACCATTTTTACCCAGTGCTAATATTTGTGTAGTTTTATATACGTACTTGAAGCTGGTAAAGTACTTCTGGTAAGCAGCCGACACATTCCCATATCGTCATAATAGTGGTCCGACTGCAAACTCCTTAAAACAACTTCCATTATAATTAATGTTTTCTATATACGAATAATATAGATTAGAATAACACATTGTTGTCAAAATAAAAGTATGAAGTTTAGTGCCAAAAAAGCGTAATTTAAAAAATAATATACTTTTCATATTTCACATGTTAGCTTGATTGTGTAATATGCGATATATTAATATTTTATTCTCCAAGTTATATTTTCATCAATATCTAAGTCCTGCAAGTAATTCCTTCTTCAAATCCAATATTATTTTTTTCATTATTAGATTAAAAATTATTTTATATAATACCTAAGTAAGGAATATAACGTCTCAACAAAATAATCGCCTGACCAAAATTTAAACTTTGGATATATAATATCAAACAACGTAACTATAGCGACGACAACAACGCGGTGACCATCCTCCCAGAATAAGAGCACAGCTCGCTGGTAGCACGAGAGTATACAATAAAGAAGTCACTTTTTTGGCCTAATAGTTGTTCGGTAATAGATACGTCTAGCCTCGCTAGTTCCATAATTCATTGCACGGTTCTACAATCAGTGTTGATTTTTTAATTCAATATTCTATTCTATTCTTCTACTTATCTTATTTTGAAACTATAATTCCGAAAGTAAAATTGTAATATTTTCAGTTTTTCATCTTCGCTTAAAAGTAACGATGTGGAAGGACGGCAAATTTGTTGAAATTATACTCTTAATTTTTGTTACCAGATGTATAGTGTGTGAATATAAATACAGTGTAAGTTATGAGAAATAAAGATATATACAATTTTTCACGCGTAAGGCATGGAGAATATATATATATATATATATATATATATGTGTGTGTATGTGTGTGCGTGCGTGTGCGTGTGCGCGTGTGTTTGTATATACGTGTGTGTGTAATTAGGAACATCATAAGAAATTGTCCTATTCATATGATAATAATGAAAAATGGTTCACGATAAACGTACCTGTGTCCTTAAAATATTAAAATATTTAACAAAAAATACCAATGCGTTTATAATCATTTTTATACATATAAATATTTAAATGTATTACGAGTAGATCACAAACTAAATGTTAATATCATTTCATTTAATAAATATTTTCGATTTCAAAACAATATACATTAAAATAACAACGAATGATTACCTTTGTTGATTTTACAACACTGTAGGTGGCAGTTTAATCTTTTCGCTGGATATTTTTCACCGTTCGCACTATTTACGCCCAACAAATAGGGCGAGAACTTCGGAAAGTGATGGCTTAAAAGGGTTAAATTAACTTAACTGTGTAAACACCAGCCTAAAATGAGCCTGTTTACCGTGTTTTAACCAATGTAGATAACCGTAATGAAGTATCTATAGAAAGCTTTTAAATATTATAGAGTTGAAAGCTTTGTTTTTACATGATAGCTTTATTTTTATATTTCTCTTTGTTTCTATTTTTTTCGATAATGTTTTACAAAGGGTTGTTGGAAATAACAAATAAATAAGAATATCAATTTCCATTTATAAACACGCAAATATTGGCGCTTGTTAATATCACATTAAAATAAATACCAACAATGAATTCTAATTACCACACAAAGCATTTTATTTCATAAAAAAATTACAAAATCAACAAAATTAAACATAAGCTTTCCAAAAATTTTTCCTAAACGTTTTGAACCGAATAGAATATTATTTTTTCAAAGTTATGACTGTTTTGAAACGCAACTACCAAAAATTGTGATTTTGAGACAGGGTTACGATAATTTATTAAAACTCTTCTCTTATAATTGTGAATGTTCCTAGTGTTTTTTTTTAATATAAAATGTGTAGTTTTATTTTGATTAAGACTTAAGAATAACACGTATGTCTGATGCGGCGGATTTTCTTTTACAAATATGCTTTCTCTCAATCATTAGTGATTTTAAATTTATCCTCATTTTCAAACTTATCTTTGCATCTTTGAACATGGTCTGCTAAATTTTTCCAGGTATTGAGTCTGCCTAATATTATCTTGCCCCGCCAATTTTTCGTCTACAAAAATAATAATAAAAATTTAAAATTTTCACAAATATCGTATTCTGCTAAGAAAAATTTGAAATTACAAAAATTCTGCTGCCTTCCTCTGTGGGGGAAGGTTAAAAATACCTTAAGTTTTGGGATATTTTAGAACCTATCACTTTAAGATTTCATAAAAATTATTGTGCTATTCGTATTCCTCTGTTTTAAATAACTGAAGACAGCTGAAAATGGTTACGTAACATTGTAATCCTTAAATAGCTATTTGCTTCCTAATTATATTTCAAATGAGATTATGATTTTGATTATAATTATATTTAAAATCAATTAAAAAATAAATACTAGGAAACATTCAACTCTACCGGTGTATATAGGAGAAATTTATCGTTTTTTTTAACTCCATAATCATGATTGACTTATTTGAAACCAGTAATGGTGCTAAATGGTACTAAGAATTGCGTCATTTATGGATATTCCTTAACTTTGGAGATACATCTGCGGTTAAAGGATTAAACGATTTTAGTCTTTAAAAAATAGTGTATATTTCATCATTTTTATCAAAACTTATCACTGTGTTTTCAGAATAAAATCTTGCCATTTTTCTTACTTTTAATTTAAAAATCTTCTTATCAAAGTCACCTTGCCGATCTAATTCTTGTCATTTTTTTGCTTCTCGCTTTAACTTCTCACTATATCATCATTTTGATGAACCACGGATAAAAACATAGCAGTATAAGCACATATGTTAACGCAAATTGTGTTAAATTGTGAACCAAATGGTTAAATTGAAGATCACTACATTCCCGCTTTACGTAAATATGTTATCAACTATTTATCGAAACATCCTGCTGTAATGCTCTATATCAGAATTGGTCAAATTACTTAAATTGGAACAAATGTTGTTTAATATAAATTGAAATGTAACATTTATTCGGTGAGAAAATAAATATTTAAAATAACATAACTAATAAAAATAATTTTCTCTCGCGATTATTTCAGAAATTTGATGTTCGACAGAAACGGCTTCAAAGGAAAAGCACTTTCAAAATTAATATTTTGTTGAGATCATCGCCAGCCGAACATTTTTAATAATTATATTGTTTTTTATGAATGTTCTTTCATTTACCGAAACACCATTGTTCAAAATACAATTGCTGGCTAACCACAAAAATATACAGTATATTTATTAGGGACTTGTGGTTTCAGAATTGACTTCTGTTCCTTACTTCCTCTTCCATTATTTTTTCAATAAAATGTAAATTGAAAAATCTCACTTGAATGACAGTCTACCGAGTAAATTCCTTTATGTCGAAACTGGTCTTTTAACATAACAAAACTGATAAAATAAACGCAAACAGGAAACAACAACTAATACATTATACTAAATTCATTGTCAAATACAATAGGTATATTTTTAATATGGAAAACTAGTTACGTGTTTAAATTTTTTTATGAATGAAAAACAATAATCAGTGAATGAGAGAATTGTCATTTCATGTTTTGCTCCAAATAATCACGAGATTGTTTAATTCTGAATATAGCCATAAGCTATACAGAGCCAGCTTGCCTTGGCTCTAAATTTCGGCTGCTCGAAATAATATAGCCAAGCAACTGATTTAGACTACGAGGATAAGCAAGCTTTAGTAATGAAGTTTTTACATTTCATTGAACGGACTGGTAGCCTTCGGTTTGCGCGTTCAAACTACAGATCATTTATTACAAAGCATAAGGCTTGTAGACTTCGCCTGAATACCATAAATTAAATGTGTTAAATATTCATAAATATTTTATATATACGTCAGACGCTCAGGGCAAGCTACGTTTAATTGCTTATAAGGCACTGCGCGCCACTAATACTCTGTATCATGGCCACAATTCTTTCATAATTCGTTTATCCTCTACTCAGTGTTTAATTTAAATTTGAGTTCCAATTGTTTTCTTATTTTCTAGAATAGTTTATTTGAATTTTTCGTCAATTCTCTTTTTCTTTTTCATAAGGGGAATTTTTGGATATAAGAGATACAAAGTTTTTGTAAAATAGTTCATTTTTGGGTATGTCATTGTAACAGATTCTAGTCCACATAATTTGGTATTAACTCTTAAGAAAATATTTTATTTTTATTTTCAGATGAATTTTAATTTTGTTTAAATCTATACACAGTGCATAAATGAACAGGCTCACCAGATATAATATTGGGATGTCGATTTACGACTTAAATTTCAAAATGATTTTCCTCTTTTAATAAGTATTTGAATAACATTTGGATCTATTTCAACTCCTATTTAATATTGAATATATTTGGCGGTAATTTTGTAGAAATTCACAATTAAATAAAACTACGTGATGTAGTATTATTTCTACTTTCTTTAATTTCTTTAACCACGACCTAGGTTTCGTTGTATTACAACATCTTCAGGTGGGCTGTTAGCAAAGATCTTTGCTAATGTCCCGCCTGAAGATGTTGTAATACAACGAAACCTACGTCGTGGTTAAAGAAATTAAAGAAAGTAGGAATAATACTACATCACGTAGTTTCATCCTATTTAATATTTATGTAACTTTTTCTTATCGTTACTTAAACGATTTTTATTTATTAAGCTTTAAGATTAATACGATTATTATTTATTAAAAGTTCAGGAAACTCGAATACGTAAATTTAGGAGAAATAACTTTCATAAATTATCCAATTAAACATAAAATACAATAAAAAAACGAATAGAAAAAATAGAAGATCGCTAATATGTGAAAATATGCCTAGAGTCAAATGAATGACAAATAAACGCAATTCTTTTATCGCAACATTTGTATCGTGCAAGCATTGGTGTCGTTTCATGTTTTATAACGAATTTTGAAGGTAGACGAAAAAAAGAAATTCTTCATCCAAACACAATGAAGTGGAATATTTTCTTTTCTTTGTTTTTTTTTTAATTCACTTTTAGATCAGATCAGATCAGCAATTAAATGAAACTACGTGATGTAGTATTATTTCTACTTTCTTTAAGTTCTTTACCACTAAGGTTCTTTACCACTAGTGATAAAGAACTTAAAGAAAGTAGAAATAATACTACATCACGTAGTTTCATTTCATTGTGAATAATGAATTTCTACAAAATTAACGCCAAATATATTAAATACTCAACAATAATTCTTTTCTATGGCAAAAGTAAAATTTGATAATGACATTTTAATCTATATTTAATTGGCTGTGAAAAACAAAAGAATGTGAATGTTGCAAGTTGTATGATTGGCTATTGAAAGTAGATGATAGCTACTAAGATATTATTGAAATTTAAAGTTTTTATCATTACCCAATATGTTAATTTTGGCTGCAAAATGTAGCGTTCTTGAAAATGTTAAGTTTTCATTTCCATTTTATTTATACAAGACGTTGATTGAGCGAGGAAATGTTAATTATTTATTATTTATAGTAGATCAACTTGAGGTGTATAAAAACGTGGTTTATATTTTTATATTTAGATTAATGTGCTAAGATAAGAGAAAAATTTTAAAAAATGGGGAAAATATATAAACGAAAAGCTACCATTTGATAGTGATGAGATATTATAAAAAGCTTTTTTAAAAAAAAATATTTAAAATTTTGAAAAATACTGCGAACGTGTAGATGCCTAAAAAATAAAAGTTTAATAAATAATGATAATAATATTTAAAAATCAAACTTTTATAATATTTCGATAGATTCTGTTCACGATATATGCATTTAAACAGGAATAGAAAGTTCATAGTGAGTTTCATCAAAAAAAAAATGACGTGGCATTACTCATTTGATATTTCAAATAAAATAGTAAATGTGAAAAGCTTGTACGCTGTGAGAAGATAGAGATTGTTTTTGTATTTTGTCTTTTTGTTATTAGTGAAATTCTCTATATTATATAATAAAAATTTTTAAGAGAAAATCAGATCATTATTTTATGAAACGACAACAAATTAGTGACTACTTGTCAAATTTTTGTGTCACTCCCACATTCAAAATTGCCAATTCAGCCCAAATGAAGTTTCCATTATTGCCTTATGTGAAGTACAGCCAAAAAATTTATACATTTTATTTATTCTTTATAAATGTGACGTTAATAAGTTATAAAATAATGCAAAAATATAAGTCTTCTGACTATAATCACCTGAAGTTAACCACAGTAGCTAAAAACTGAATTAATAATAAGTTCACCCGAATTTTATCTATAGTAATTGTTAAAAGACAGAGAAATAATAATTTTCCCTTTTTGAATTTTTTACATTATTATTAAATTATTGCGAAATAACACATATTATCTAATTAAATCTTACCAAGTTCACTTTATTGACTTAACAAATTTATAATTTATTATTTGCCCCTAAAGGTTCCAATTAATAACTCACCTCTATCAATACTACTGCCACGTATTTTTGCAAAGCTACTAAAACTAATTTGCGTTATAGCGCTTAATAAAAAGTTCGTTAAAATTTATTTCGATTAAAATTTTAGGAATCTATTGTTTGCAAAATTTGCTCTACTTAATTTACGTGATATGTTTTGCTTAATAAAAATGAAACCATACTTAAATAAACGCGTTTCCACGTTTCGTCATTAACAATGAGCTCGTGAAAGTCATTCTGTCGTTTAATATGAAATCTTTCACTCTATCACTATAAGTCTGGTAATCTTAGGTGACAGTAAACAATATTATTAACCAAATTTCTAACAAATTACACTCTCCGAAACATTTTAAGCAATTGATTTCATTCAATCTGTAGTAATTGTGAAAAGACAGAGAAGTAATAAAATAATAATTTTCCCTTTTTGAATTTGTTACATTATTATTAAATTATTGCGAAATAATAGATATTGCCGATAGTGAGTTATTAATTGCCCCTAAAGGTGCCAATTAATAACTCACTCTCTATTAATACTACTGCTACGTATTTTTACATAGCTACAAAAATTAATTAGCGTTATAGCGCATAATAAAAAGTTCGTTAAAATTTATTTCGATTAAAATTTTAGGAATCTATTGTTTGCAAAAGTTTGCTCTACTTAATTTACGTGATATGTTCTGCTTAATAAAAATGAAACCATACTTAAATAAACGCGTTTCCACGTTTCGTCATTAACATTGAGCTCGTGAAAGTCATTCTGTCGTTTAATATGAAATCTTTCACTCTATCACTATAAGTCTGGCAATCTTAGGTGACAGTAAACAATATTATTAACCAAATTTCTAACAAATTACACTCCCTGAAACTAAGCAATTGATTTTATTCAAATTTAAATCTACTTTTTTAAAAACGATTTTGTCACCCTTAATAATGGAGATTTATTATATCCTGAACTCAATGGAGATCTATTAAATATACTTGGACATTTTCAAAATATATGTATTCATTGTATACTTGACCTGAGGAAATTTTATCATACGTTCGAGTTTTTTCTCATCCCAACTCGATGGAAAAGCGTGAAAGTCACAATTTATATAATACACATCTTGTCTTCAATATGTTAAATAATTCTTGTAAATCATTTTATATCTATTCTAGATTCAAAGCTTTAGAGGCTTGTGATATTAGATTACGTTTTGAATCTGTTTTTAATCTCCTTATTCCTGAATATAACGCAATAATCTACGGTTATTCATCCACTGTATATATTGCCAAGCGCTTGAACAAACTTGATCCTAATATTCAAAATGTAACGCCAATTTAAGTTTTAAGAAGTTGTCTGAAAAATATATTACAACTGTGATTCTCTCTCACCCTCCATTTTTTTTTTTGATATTCTACCCATTTTCTTTATCGGTAGTGGTATCTAAATGTTTTGCTTACAGAACAACCGTTAAGTAAATTTTTACAGTATTGATGTATTATTAATTGTAATATTGTAATAAATAGCTAGTTTTGTAATATCTAACTGATGACCTATTACAGTCCTCTACAATAACAAAGTCTCCCTTCTCCCATTACTATATTTCTCTTCTGCAATAACTACATAAAGAGTGGATCAATAATTACTTTCAGTATTGGTATTAAACATGCTTGTTAACATTTTTGCTCCATCCCTGCAACGATATTATATTTATATCTGCATTTAGTCAGGGCTTACAATTTATATTAACTTATTTTATATCGATTCGTGCGATTATGACCAAAACTTTTTCAATGAATAATAACATATTAATTACAAGAATCTTTTAGACTGGTTTGTCTTTAATCAAATTAAATTTTCGCTGAGGATAATTAGCTCAACTTATTACCTGCCCTTTTCGTTTTATTAGGAAAACGTCTAATTAAAATTAAGAGTAAAGTTAATTAATTTCGTCAAAAATAATTCTTTTAATATAATCTAATGATTTAGTTACGTGGATTATCAAGATTTTAATCTTTCATAAATTAATTTTAATGCATAAGTTTAAGTGAGTTTCTGTTTAAATAAATCCTACTGAAATTATGTAGTAATCATATTTTAACCTCACATATAGAAGTATTTTAATAGTAAATTAAATATATTTTTTGGACTCCTAAGTGCTTTATGTATTTGTGCTACTTTTGCAAACAACGGTCGAAGCAAAACTTTTTAAGTGAATAAAATATTTTAGTTTAATATTTTATCTTGTCTGAAATTATTATACCATGTATATCAAATTTTGTTAAAGGTCTTTAGTAAAAGTCTCCTTACTTTTTTGTGAACAAATTTTGTTAAAGGTCTTTAGTAAAAGTATCCTTACTTTTTTAATATGAAATTGCAATTCAAACAATTTCGATCTGTTTATACTCAAAGCGAAAAATAGTTAGTTGCGTTATTTTTACAATATTTAATTACATACTTCTTAATAAATATTAATCATTATATACAATACATTAATTTAATAGATTCGTATCTAAAATGAGAAATTATTTTATTTCTGACGTTGTCTAACCTTATAACGTATTTTGCGTTTTTAGTACTTTGTTTTTAATCTAGAGTATTTAAGACAAACTCACGAATGTTGGCAGAAACTATTTTTTTTTAACTCTTAATTGTATAGGTATTTTACGTTCCTTTTTAAAATTTGCCTGTCTGCAATACTTTTTTAAACAATCAATATTAAGAAGATCCGTAGAAAATGTATTGCTACTCCACATTGTAACGATCCTTCTAAATATAAAATTAACTTTTTTAATTTTTCCGTATTATTTAGAATGAATATTTCGTCGCTAATAACAAATCGAATTGAAAGTTTTTAAATATATTATTTTAATATGCGAGTTTATCAAGCCACAATATACCATTTAAAGTCATGAAATAAAGAATAGACACTTTGAAGGAAGTTTCTCAAGGTATCTTTTAATATATGTGGTATGATCACATACTACATATATTAAAAGATACCTTGAGAAACTTCTTTCAAAGTGTAGTATAGTACAGTAGAGGACAATATTGGTTTTCTGTGTCCAGTTCTTCACTTCAAAAATTAAGTTTTAAAAAAGTTTGGTACCACACATATATGAAATGTATCCGAAATGATTCCTTGGAATATCTTTAATGCAAAACGTTTAATTGTGTATTAAAAGAAATTAGATTCTATTACCATAAAGTTCACAAATTATGCCTTTAATGTCTGTGTTCGATTCTTATGTAAAATATCACCACTTTATAAGGCGGAATATATGAACCATTTGTTTTGGTAATTCCGTGTACCTGATAAAATTGGGCTCCATTTTATATATGGGTTTGTGCTATTAGTGGTATTTTTGAAAATGTTTCCTATTAATTTTAATCAGTTTTAGGGATATAAATATGTTCGTTGCTTTCTGCCTGCTGATAAGATCTTTCTCTAGCTAAATTATTCATGTGACTTGTATAAAAAACCCAATTAATTAGCTGGTGCAATTTTTAATTGAAATACTTAAAATTCTAGTTTTTGAGTTTTTTAGGATTTATTCCCTGAAAAAATTAAACATTAGTGATATCATTCACGTGTTCTATCTGTCAAAGTCATTTATCTCAGAAACCACTTGTTATAAAGACTTACAATGAAGATAGTAATAAAATATCTTGAAAATCCCACTTCAAAACAAAAAGATACCAAAAAGTCACCAATAATTATTTCGGAATAATTACCTACTTATTCGCACTAAATAACTAAGTTACTTATTTTTGAAGTCGGTGCCAATACTGTCGACCAACTTAAACAGATAAATAATTTATAATGTAAATTTAAAACCCTAACTCTAATGTACCCAAAATACGAAATAGATTTTAATAGGCGCATATTTATAGTACATTATTTCATATTTGTCATGGCGGTGCTAGCACCGACTTCAAAAATAAATAACTTATTTATTTACTGCGAATAAGTAGATACCTATTTCAAGTTATTTTTGAAGGTACTAAACCTTTCTTTTTTGAACTCGGTATTTTAAGTGATATTTTATTTTATAATATTTAGTGATTAATAATATTAATCATAATAATATGACTAACATCCAATTATGCTTTCTTACAATAGTTCATAATTATTAAGTCACGGGCAACAGCTAGTTTATAGATAATTTCTTCTTTGCCTAAATTTGATTATCAACAACACACAGAAATGAAGCTACGGTAGAAACCGCGAATGGTCAGTTTTTAGACATTTCTATTCTCCAATTTCGAAGCCCAATATCAGATTTTCCTAAGTATTAACTACCACTTGAGGAGTTCTCTTCTCCATATCTAAAATTCAATATCAGTAAAACTAAAACAACAACTAACCAGTAGGAAATATATTAAATCTCGATTTATTTATTACCATCCCTTAAGAAGTTGCGTTATTCACAATCAGAACTCATCATCAAACCCTGACCGGGTCGATGTTGTAGTTATTTTGAAAAGTAAAAACTATCAGTAGCATTCGCTACTGATACAGACCTTGAATTACGTTTATATTTTCTACCATCCATTGGTAATCTCTAGAATGCATTATCAGATTCTGACATGCCGACGGTGTAGTTATTTTTCAAAGTAACAACTACTGGCCCCAAATATCTTTAATCACGGTTGGTTTAATAACATCCCTTAAAGAGTTCCATTGTCCATTTCCAAAAATTATCATCAGACCCTGACATGGTAAGTGGTGTGGTTACTTTGCAAGATAACACCCGTGTATTGAATCATAGTTGATATACTGCCATTCGTTAGGGGTTTCCATCGTTAAGGATTTCCATTTTATTTCTGGTATCCCTCCATTGAATATAAAAAGAATAACCGAAATTACTTAGTCAAGAATTATCGCTTGATATACATAAAAAAAAGATTCGAACGAATTGAGAACCTCCTTAATTTCCTTGAAGTCGGTGAAGAAAACGCGTTGTACGATTTTTTTTCGGAGAAAATTTCCGAGTAGAAAATATTCAGAGGTACACTGAAAAATATACAGAAAAAATCTGTTATCTCGGCTTATTTCCGAAACTACTTAAATAGTTAATAATTAATTTTAATTTTTACCTAATTTTGTTCACAACTTTTTAAGCTACGAAAAAAATTTGGTTTTTAGAAATCCACGTAAAAGTTGTGTAGTGAACATTGTAGTGCGATATCTATCTACTTGAAAAGTAACCGCAGTAAACCAATTTTTCCATTTCTTTATGTGTTGTATCCCTGATTACGCCAAATGACTTTGAGTATATATAAATTGCATGAATTCAGATACTACCCTCTTCAGTATTACTCGACGTAATTCTAAAGTATGTGTAGTTAACCGAAAAATATGCTAAAACTAAATAAAGATGTAGAATTTTTCGCTTAAAATAACGTTGGCTATTAGCATATTATCTTGGTACATGTAAATAATTGTGCAACTGGCTACAGATATATGTATACTAACTGGCTAAATTTTGTTTGTACTATACATCAACAAAATAAAATAGGATGTCGTTTTATTCAGAAACATGAAAATTCAACATTAAATTTATTTACACGCATCTACTTAGTTTCAATATTGCTAACATAAAAAGTTCAGATTTCTTTCTTATTTATTACTCTTTCTCTTTATTACTTTGAGAATTCTTTGAGCTGCGTTTTGAGAAAGGTTTAAATTTAACAAGTAGTTTAAATCTGAGTTTATACTGCGGAAAAAAAACAATACGTCAAAAATTCAATATGTTTTGGACTAAGCATAGCTAAACATTTTTACTTGTAATCTTAATGATAGGTTAAAATATGATTGAACTTATAACATTGTACAAAAAAAAATTAAAAGCAAAGGAATAAGTTTAAAAGTGAGTCAAACAAGACATGAGTAATTAAAATAAAACTTGTATCCGTAAACCTTGAGGTACATGTGAATATTTAAGGTACATAGTATTTCATTTAAACTATTTAGAAATAATCATATTATATTTACTAGGTAAGTATATTTCCTAATATATTTTTCATTGGAGTATAATAACATTAATTTCTCAAAAATACTTTGGTTCGATTACTAGTACTTTCTTTACTTTCTTATATGTGGATTATTTTAGAAATTTTATTTAAATACAAGATTTTTACATAATTATAGTTTCCTGCATAATGGCTTTGTTCGGGTAGAGTCGATAAGAAAACGAATCTAAAACGACAATTGTGATGTTTACAAAATTTTCTTTCCAGCTCTCGTGATGTACTTAAGGACTTTTTCTTCCAGGTGCAGGGAAGAAAGACTTTTACCTGAAGTCTTTATAAATAATATTTATACTAACATCTATATTTCTTGTGAAAACTTCAAGTCCCTGTCATATTTCGATTAGATAATAGAGGACTCTGATAGATGGATAAACCAGACAGCACCGTCACAACT
The DNA here is from genome assembly GCA_039881145.1 of Druceiella hillmani. NCBI lineage: Eukaryota > Metazoa > Arthropoda > Insecta > Lepidoptera > Hepialidae > Druceiella > Druceiella hillmani. The sequence continues at coordinate 8,725,566 of JAYKKI010000076.1, forward strand.
GTAGTGCCTTTTATAGTCCTTTTGGTTACGGAAGCTACAAAATATTGTTGGCGGAATAAGATAAAACCAAGTGTGGATTATTGCTGAAGGATCTGGCATCAACTCTTTTCAAACAGAATAAATAACACTTGCATAAAAACAGTCAAGAAGGAATGGAATTCGCGCTACGAGTATTTTGTATACATTTGCGCATTTATTAACATTCATCGCATTATAATTAAATTATTTACAAATATTAATCTTTCGTCAGATAAATATACATCTTTTAAAGATGTGAAAATATGATGCGTATCTTTGAAATTACTCCTCCTAGGATAATCACTATAGTTATTTTATTATACTGTAATATTCTAGTCAGACTTTACCAATACACTTTTTTCATGATTTTTGGTTCAGTAGTTTCGAAAATCAGAGATGTATAGTGTATATTATATTTCATATATATTTTTTGATATCTTAATAAATATGATATTTAAATGTAGGAAACATATTTTTGTATTCCTTTTAACGAGCCCTTTTATATTATGTCTCATATGACACAGAAAATGAAAAAAAATTCAAGGACTTAATATACCCCGTCTTTAATCCGTATATAAATATTTTATAGTGCTAATTATAACAGAATAATAAAGTGTATTATTATACTAATTTCGAGCTTCTAAATTCTATATTTTGTCAGAAAGTTTACTATGATAAAGAAATATATACTTGAGAATTTCGTAAACATTCCGTAGTTATTTTTTTTTGTACTTTAAATAGTTAAATTAGTCTAGAACAATAAAATTTATTTCACAAACCTTTTTTCTCACAAAGTTTATTTTACGATAAAATCAATATTTTATGCTTTAACTTCTTGGTATTATATTGGGTATTTAACTTTGGAAGCTTTTAATAAAACTGAATTAGTCTCAGCCATCACATTTTGACAACTTTCCCGAGGGAGACAGTGATATAGTTATTTTTAATGACATCATTGCCATGGCTTCAAAGTAAAAAGAAACTTAGGGAGACTTTTTATAAAAGGATATTTCGTTCTATTCGTCTTTGAAAACTGGATAAAGCTTTGATTTAAATCGTTATAAACGTAAATTCTAACTATCTGAATTGCAAATGATATCTGAATATTTTAAACTTGCACATATGAATTGATTAACAAACATTTTTAAAAACAATAGTTGCATTTTGTGGTTATCACACTGACCATATTTGGCCCCAGGAAACTACTCCAGCAAGCAATTTCTAATAAATGCATCATAAAGTTACTCCTAATCGTAAAACAATATTCGGCCCATTATTTAGTTGGGACATTTAGACCGGGCGACGGTGGCTATACCAAATTATGTATAGAAGGATTTAATGACAATTTTACTTCTGTGTTCATAATTGACTAATAATAGGTACAAGAAAGCTAGGTTGGCCGACATATGTCCTGGTGCTAATGGCGTAATATAGTCATACCAACTTTCTATAAAATGTCACTAAATACCCTATATTTAAAGAATAAAACTGCGGTTATCCTATTTGTGTTAATTCGGGTTACGAAATAAAAACCACACCCACCAAAATATCAGGCAGACGACCAGTCTGCCTGATATTTTGGTGGGTGGGGTAGACTGACTGGATAATGGGCGGTAACTTACATGGTCTTGCAGCCTGATGTTATCAGCCTTGTGTTTTTTTGTGGCTGATCAAATTTATCCGCAGAAGCATGGAAATGTCTTCATGCAGAAGCATGGAAATTCTTCTGTGAATTCACAAGACAGTTTTCTACGAGTTTTCTTGACTGGAAAAAATTACAAATTTTGTGAAAATATTGTTTTATAAAAATTATGATGGCAAGATAATAATAATTACGAATTTCGCTAAAAGCCTTTGTTCTTTTATGCGTTTTGTAAGCGATACAATATACTTTGTACATTCTTGTTCGAAGAAGAAAAAGCATTATTCATCGAGAGGGTAGTATATTTGTATCGAGATACTCCATCTATAAATATCAAGATTTACCAGGCGTAGGAGGTTCCAGTTCGTCACTTGAGGAAGTCTTTGGAATTCACAAGGCCTCCCAGGTGTCGGAGGTTAGCAGATGTAAATTGATTACATTAATTGGTGATGTTAATTTTTTAGTGAAAGTTATGGATATTCAGAAATATTTTGTTTAATTAAGAATCCCATCATTGTTTTAGTTATTTAAACTGGTTTTTCATTTAGTCAATAACTAGGGCCAAAACATTATTTTTTGATCTTTGAAACCAGATAATAGACATTTGTTTAAAACTATATAGATATTATTTGGTTAAATTTAAATATTTTTTTTATTAGGACTAATTTGTCCAAGAGGCATTTGTGCTTTCTAACACACTTCGCCACAGCAGCTGCGAAGAATTGCACCTCATCTGTCATCAAAAAAAAATTCCAAAAAGGCTAGAGATAGCTTAGTTCTATAGTATAAAAACTATTTAATACTCGTAGAAGATTCGCTTGGGAAATTTTTTACATTTCTAAAAGTATTCAAGGAATCAATAATTGAACTCGATCACCTTCAATGCCACATCAGTCAAGCTCGTCTCTCTCTCAAAGAGTTAGAGTGTACCGTCGTATAATGTCAACACAAACTCGACTCTGCAATAATCAATTTATAGGAGAACAAAATCAGAGGAAACATTCACCCTTCATCGACAATTGGTTTTGAAGCTTTTTTTACTAAATGAATCCGTTCACAACGAGCGTTCAAACAAACTATCTCCAACAAAGCATTACATCAAATAATACATTCGCTAAATCTCGCTATATTTTTAAAAGCTCTAGTACAGCATCCGCATCATCTCCGTTTTATACACATTTTCACACTGAAATCTTTGCTATAACTGACTCGGTGTGTATCTGTTAAAAAACTGTAAATATACGAAAAAATGGTTCATCCTCGAATAAAGATTTTTTTTCGCGCTATTTCATCCAAGTACCGAAGCCATCAGGCAACTATGCAGAAATTGAGATTTTGACATAATTAATCAGCCTTGCTTACAACGTCGATTGTAATAACGAGGGTCTCCTAATTTTGCATTAATTTTAACGCCTAATTTTGCATTAATTGCGCATTTTAGCGAAATCATACAAAGTTTCGACATTCATTCTTACACATCTAACGGGACATGTACTTTCCTCTATACTCTCAAACGCCCATCTAACTTACACTGGTAGCCGGTTCATCTTGGCTTTAACAAAAAGTTACCAGCCGAACCAATTCACTATCAATTCTAGAATGAACCAAGATGAGCTAGGGGAACACCTTGCTTTAGTGTCACTTGTAATAATTGACGTTAAAACAACTTGGAATGAAATTCTTCTCATTTATAGGTATTACTCGTGTGACGGCATGATGGCAAAGTAAGTAGCGAAACTTAAAATGTTGGTCGATATTCAAATAGAATTGTACAATCTAAAGAACTGGTAGAATTCAAAACTTACTGAATGAGTATTTACAATGCTGCTATTTCAAGTAAGAATTACAAGCTTTATTAACAAAAGTCACTTCCACGCAACAGCCCGTTGCTCCATATTGCACCATTGTCGAACTTTATGGTATACTCCGAGTTAGGAATAGACTGAAACATTCATCACTGTCTCCTGATGAGATACAACTAATTTTAACCGTGAAAATTGACGATTTAAATATTCATTATACGAGACGTAGATCGTCATATTCTCCATGTAAGTGTTCAACTCACACTGATAACTCTTTGACACGACAACTGCACAGTGGGTAGATGCACACCAATACGTCGATTGATCCATTAATGCGTTATCTATGCACGTTATTACGCGTCCACTTCATAGTAGCTCACGAAGCATTTGTTTTCTCCACGCTGAAACCAAGCTCGACCATTTCTCGATATAAGTAAAAAGCACGCCGATCTCTCTACTTCATTACTAAATTTGATGCGGTAAAGTTTCAAAAACACGCAACGTTTACCTAATAGTATTTGTTTGCTTCTAGTTTTCCATCTGTAACTTAGAATCAATAATTTAACTAACAGATTTCTAGTTTCATTCAATCACTCCACCAAGAGACGAGATCTCTGCACTCATCTTTACAGAAATAGCATTACAAACTGTATGGGCACCAGATAGAGCTACGTAAACTATTCATGACCTCCTAAAACCAGTTCCAGCATCTTGTTAATTTACTCTCCAGTAGCGGTATCAAGTGGTTATTTGATTTCCACGTCTCGATTTCACGACCCCGCGTCTTCAAATCAGCATTAAAATCGATCGAATGCCATTTTCGACCAGCCACCCTCAACTGACGTCCGCCGAACCTAATAAGATCATCCACCATCACGTCATATTCATCTCTCCATCTGTAATAGCCATTTTTCCCAAAAACTGCTTTACGTAGACATTTAAAATATGTAACATATTAAAGGATATTAACCCATTTATATCTCAATAGCTTTACATGTAATTCTTAAAAATATTTATATGGAAATATTTCTAGACGAGCCAGAGAGCAAATGATTTCATCCAGAAAAAATATTGAAGTTCGAAATTTAGTGTAAGACATCGCTCAAAGGACTGTTATATGGGTGTGATGAATATTTTTTTCTTAATTTTTGGTAGTTTATTTTTGGATGTACAATAAAAATGTTATACCAAAAAATAAAAATATAATACCAAAAAAGTTAAAACCTTTGCAGCTGGTGAGTTTTTCCTCTATGAAAATTGTAAATATTTGTGGCTTTAAATTTTAAAGTGATGGAACTATTCATAACGCAAAAATGTGGTAGGTGTAAACTATATAAGTATGTATCAACAGCTATTGATCAGTCGCTTCAGTATTTACTATAACATGGAAGCGACAAGAGAGCATTTACAACATAGCCTTTTGCACGAGTTTCGTTTAGATCACTCAGCAACTGTAGGTGCTCGAAAGATACGTAAAGATGCGGTCGCTGATGCAACGACAAGACATTGGTTTCAGAGGTTTAGAGATGATTATGATTTAAAAGATTTTCCCCATATCGGACGACCAGTGTAAAATAATATGGACCTTTTAAAAGAATTACTGACTTAAAATGCTAACTAAAATGAAATGAAGTTTAACCTAAAAAATCGTTAATCATTCAATCCATTTGAATTTAATTCTTTTGCCACTTGTTGAATCCTAATTTTTTACCGAAGCAAATGTAAATATTAGAAACCTGCCACTTCTAATATCAAATTTACACTAGGAATGAAATTGTTGCTTAAGCTTTAAACCTTTTAAGATAAGTTAGTACATTGCTTTTTCCAAATGTGAGTTTTTATAAAAGTTTTCTGAAGGTTTTGTTTTTCAACTTTTAACCTTAAATACAATAACAGTTTTTTATATACTGTAATTAAGGGTGGAAAAGCTATCAATATAATATACTATAATACCAATAAAAGTACGTAATAGTTAATCTAGGTGATCATTATATAAATAATAACTCAAATGAAAGTGTATAACAGTATAAATTATTATAGTAATATATATATTTAACAAAAACTCAGATTTATTTATTTATTTTATTTATTTACACACACACCTTTATCGTTACATAACTGGTAACCTATATGTAAAGATAAGAAACTTATTGTTTAACAAAATTACAATTTTAGATTAAAGAAGAATACAAAATATATAACAACTACAAAAGTTAACAACGACAAATTTCAACAAATTTACTTTCACTCATCATAAATAAATCACACTTTGGTGCGACCGCGAACAGGTTGTTGATCAGTTCAACATCGCGGAAAACTGGAGAGTTCCAATAAAATTCGGTTCCAGAGGGTGGTATAACCAGAAAAAAAGAAGAAAGGAACGAACAGATAATGATTGCGTGAGCGCAGGAAATTTTCAGGTGTCAAGGATGAAAGTTTACTCAATAACACAGAGCGTAGAATTTTTCCTTTCAATTGCTAGAAGATAAATTTCATAAATGCAACGTCCCTTCTGGTTTCCAAGGGAATGGAAACCTAGCACACCCAAGAAGAAAATGATAAGAAATGAAAAGGGGAAGTAACCATACTCTCTAATATACAAATACCGAAAAAACATCTTTTGCTCACATTCAAGCATCAATTTTTATTTGGCTCGGTGTAGGCTCCAAATAATGGGGCCGGATTCTAATCGGCTCTGCACCAATAAAGTGTAAAGCAGACGAATGGATGATATAGATTAAAAATATTTTTATTGAATATATTTGGCGTTAATTTTGTAGAAATTCATTGTCAATTATAAAGCCTTAAAGTATAAAAATCACGTAACGTATGTGAACAAAATTTACGATAAAAGTTTTGTAAATTAATTTTTAAAATCAAAATCGACATTTTTCTGTAATATAAAATAATTACGTTCTGGAAAATTTGTTTGACATTTACATAAACCTAAGAATAATTTATTTGTTTTTATTTTTTACTTCCAAATAGAGACTAATGAAAACTGTCTTTCAAGTTTAGGAACTATTGGATTAATTACTAGATGTAATGCATGTAAATATAGTGAATGTCTTATGCAACTATAAATAAAATAAAATTGTATATAATTGTATGTAAAAGTGTAATGTAACAAGCTTTCTTATGTGATTATAGTTATGTTGAGATGGTTGAAAAAATATACCTTTTTATTTTTATATAATTTTTTTAATACATGAAGACGCTTAAGCAATACTTGAATGCGACCAATTCAAAGATGTAAAATGTTAAAACATAAAACCAACCCATAAATATGCTAGGATTAAAATTATGACACGTGGCGTTGATATGATTTATGTCTATATACCTTAAGATTTATTTAACATTAGAAGCGGAAACTCGAACATCAAAAAATGTATTTTTCGCGACAATTCTATTAAAATTTTGTTAATTTATTATTACACTCAAAATTACCTTTAACTTTTAAAATATGTTTTAATAATCAGTTAATCTGATTTTATTTTATTATTAAATGAAATTGAAATATGATTTAAGTCTAGACTTTAAGACCAAAACACACACAAATGGAAGATATGTAAAATAGCCCATTGCTTATTAAATTAAACCTTAATTTATTCTCATGTAATTTATATTCCTCTTTAAAGAAAACATATAAACATTCTTCATTATTGTTTTATATATCTTTTCGTATTTCCCATTTATTTGCAACTCCACTGGTTTTGGTCTGAATTTATTCTTTTTTTATAAGTGGTACCTCCTGCCCACAGATAGGAGCCTGTCTATGATAAAAATCTGGTTCATTTCTATTTTTTGTCTTACTTATTATTCTCGTAATGGAATTATTTTTATTGTCATAGATGATACTTTAATGAACTTTGCGACCAAGGGTATATAGTTTGAAGTTTATCTGTTAAATGTTTTTATAGATATTTTTTATAACTTTTTGGTAATATTCTTTTCATAATAGTATATTTATATCGTGACATTCTTGAAGCTTATATGTTCTATTTTATTGTTAGACATTATTCATATCAACGACACGTGTCATAATTTTAATCCTAGCATATTTATGGGTTGGTTTTATGTTTTAACATTTTATATCTTTGAATTGGTCACATTCAAGTATTGCTTAAGCGTCTTCATGTATTAAAAAAATTACATAAAAATAAAAAGGTATATTTTTTAAACCATCTCAACATAACTATAATCACATAAGAAAGCTTGTTACATTACACTTTTACATACAATTACATACAATTTTATTTCATTTATAGTTGCATAATACATTCACTATCTTTACATGCATTACATCTAGTAATTAAACTAATAGTTCCTAAACTTGAAAGACAGTTTTCATTAGTCTCTATTTGGAAGTAAAAATTAAAAACAAATAAATTATTCTTAGGTTTATGTAAATGTCAAACAAATTTTACAGAATGTAATTATATTATATAACAGAAAAATTTCGATTTTGATTTTAAAAATTAATTTACAAAACTTTTATCCTAAATGTTGTTCACATAGGTTACTTCATTTTTATTTTTAAAGCTTTATAATTGACAAAGAAAATCACTTTACGAAATTACCTTTCTTTTTCAGAATATCAACTCTCGTTTTAATGTTGAGAATGAAACATCTGAATACAAGTAAAATATTTCCCAATTCCAGGTCATGGTCGCGTGCAGACAGTTGCGTGCGGCCGGTTCATCTAAATCTACTTTCGATGAAAGAGCATTGATTATTTAAAGAGCACTAACTGTTTTTTTCCACATGACGTAGGTGTCTATATCAGTGAACGGTATCCGAATAGCATTGTTTATTCATTGTATTTTATAATGAGGTCATGCGGTGTTTTCTTTGCGTGGGTTGTGACGAATGTTAGGAAATGGCGAGTTGAATAATCTAGTTTTGAGATCTTTATTTTAGTTTTGAGATTCATAATAAAGTGACTTCTGTTTTATATCTATGGATGTTTTAATTAAATTTAAAATATTTTTCCTATTTTTAAAATGACATTAAAAACTGTATTTTGTACAACATTTTTCTTTTATATTTAACTTAAACTAATATTTCATGGAAGACAGGTGACAAGACGGACTTCTACGTTATGTTCAGTCAATGATTAGTTTTGGGTATGTTGAAAATAATACTTCATGATAATTGGTGAATGAAAGAACTTTAATTTATTTATATCTCAATCAATAAACGTGTGCGTGCGTGACTCACTTTGCCTATCTACGCTAATATACAGTTGTCCCTAAAAATTATATCAAGCGGAAACCTAGAGGTACAGAATATCAAGATCCCTATGTATGAGCTATTTTTATAATTTCTGAGTTATAAGATTATTTGCGTTTTTCTAACAAAAGCCTTAGATCGAATACAAAATAACGCTTTGTGGCATGAATAATTAAGGCAGAAACTTGATTTTTTCTTTAGTAACTTGACGACCCATTAGCCCACTTAGAATGCAAATATTTACTTACTTGCCAAAAAATATGGAAAAACACGAGATGTTCTGAATACCAGATGGTGGACTTAATTTTTGACATCACTTAAAAAAGGTTATATAATATTTTTCCAGAAATCTGTGCTAAAATCTAGCACAGAAATCTTCGTATTTCGTCACATTTTTAACTGAGAAAATGGACATTGTTTCCCTTACGTAGTAATTCTAAAAATAGACCTAAACTCTAGTAAATGAAAAAAATTTAATTTGCGTATGTTACTGAAGAAAATAATAGAAATAAAGAAAAATTATCAGAACGTATTGAATTTAAAATTATATATAAATTTTTCATAATTACGATCGCCTCGTTCAACATGAATACAGTATGGCGGAAAAAAATTAAATTTTGAAATTTCCTAAATAAGTTGTATTATTATTCATTGTTTCTTGGGTTTTCCTTCGATTTTTTCTTAATTATTCCAAACTGCGACTTCCTTTTATCTATATCAACTGAATGTAGTATTTCCAAATGAAAAAGTCAACTGAATTTAAGTAGAGAGACCACGGAAGCCAAGCCATGAGTCCGACAACATCTGTTCATTTCTCAGTGAATACTTCATTTCCTCGAAAATATTTTTTTAGAAATTAGGGTATGGCAACAGGATCCGACATTGTTTTGTAACACCATATATGTGCATGTCTGCAAATGTACCTTCTGCAGATTATCTCTTAAAAATGTTATTAAATAAGATTTTCCATTCCAGCAACCTGATATTCGAAAGGGATCAATTAGCTGCCTGCTTAGTAGCCCAAATTAAAGACTGACACTATATTGTTTGATTCATAACATTAAATTGAAAACGTTTCCATTTTACTCTTGGCTTCTCAACATTTTCTGAAAAACTCGTCCTTTTTTGTCCTAATCTTCAGGTTCTAATTATTAAACTTTATTAAACTTAAGTATGCAATTTATTTTTGATTTTGGAATTCTTGGCACTCATAGATGTGTCTCATTCATTATGAACTCTTAAAATTGTAAATGGTCAGCGGACATCTCCACCTGAAGCCGACCTCTAGGTTCTAAATAAGCTCTGCTTCCGGGATATTCCATCTCGTTTAACCATACTAGTAATACATTAACGCATTTTTCCGGAAAAAACGTGACGATTTTCCGTTGCAAGTGAAAATTTAAAAACTAAATAATGTTTAATAATTCGTTCATATTACCGACTTATCCGATTCGTGTAATAAAGCTAAATCAGATAATTATACACTTTAAAGTAGATGGGAAAATCGTAAAATTCTTACGATAAAAATAAAATAAATTATAAAACGAGCTTAAGAGTAGACAGAGAATTGAATAACTGATTTGGCTACTTTGGCCAGCACAATTAGTAATACTCTAAAAAGGAGTTATTATTACGTCATTTTGTTACTCTTTGTGATAAATATGGGTGAAAATGTATTATTATCTTACTACTCACGAAAATTATAGTTTTTTACTTACTATATTTTGTGTGTATTTTTTGAATCACTACGCTAAAATAACAACACTAAATTTCTCACGCAAAAATCTGATGAAATAAGAAAACTTCAGAAATAATAATGCAATGTAGAAATCTTAAATAATAAACAAATATAACTTTGTCTGGGTAAATTTAAGAGGATTCCGCCAATAATGACGAATGAATCACTTATTATTTACCCTAACTCCTTTCCTCCAACCATATGGATATCTAAATTATTTAATTAAATATTTATTTACTATTAAGTAAACCTTTGGTATGGGGTTATATTTTTAATTATTATCGAAGGGTAGGGAAAGGTAGGGAATGGAAGGGTAGGCACGAATGACCCATGACTCGTCACGAAAGACAAAAAAGAATCAATAATCATGGGGTTGTTAGAAATGAAGAATATATAGAATAGATCTGTTATTTCTGTAGGTGCAGATTACAAAGTTATTCAACTTATAAAGCGGTTTTCTTTCACTGCCGAAAATCTAAGTTAGAACAAAGGTTCACCGTATTGTGAACGAAAGAAGAATTTTGTAGAGCTATTTTTATCTTTCAGAGGGTCGATCTTACCAAGAGTTAAGATGGACTCTTTGAAAGACTTAGAATAAAGTCGTCAGATAAAAATAATAAAAAGAAATTACCAGTAATTTCACATAATAAAAAAAACAATGACAAGCAGAGAACTTACCAAAGTTAGGGAAAAATGAAAGGCCCTCTCCACTGAAACAAAAAAGTGCAAATTTAAATAATTATGAAAAAACTGCTCCCAGTACTGGTGGATGCCGCAGAAGTCTTAGACTCCAAAACTCCATCAAATGGAAACTGTTATATTCGAACACTAAATGAAAGGTCATCTCTAACAACGGGAAGACAGAATGAACTTGAATACTAACAACGGGAAAACAAAATGAACTTTAATATTCACTACTTGTAATGAGATATTTTAGGTATTTTCGAAATTAAAAGCATGAGAAACAAAATTATAGAATATGTAGATTATACAGTTCTATATAACGGAGAGAAATTTTGTTTCGATGGTGTGGGATTAATGGTGAAGAAACATTAAAAAATAATATAACAGATTCCATTCCGGTTTCTGATAGAATGGCATGATTGTATGTAGTCCTAGAACACTAATTTAACAAGCATCCTAGTCCACGTGACGACAGAAAAAACGGAGGTACTGAAGAAGAGAATCGAAAATTCTATAGTGTCCCCGACAGATGTTAAAGCGAACGGGTGCTGCATTGTTGGCCGTGCGGAAACAATAGGCTACCAAGGGGTCCGCGCACTCGATGTAACAACCACGTGAAAACTGGTGCCGGGCCGACCTTGAGCAACTGGCGACGGAAAAAGGTGTCCCAATATCATTAATTTAAAGCAAATTTTTTCAATTAAATTTTTCACAACTAAATTAAACTATTGAATTACCAGTATTGCCATTTTATTTCAATTCTTTACAACGACCTAGGTTTCATTGTATGACAACAGCTTCAGGTGGGCAATTTTGAAAGATTAAATCTTAGAAACTTCCAACAGCATTTAAGTATTATACAAAACAATAGCGGAAGCATGGTTTGCGCGGGTTTTCCCATGTTATTACGTTAATGAGTTTATGGTAAGGGAGGAGTGTATTTTTTATTATATTTTCAGAAGTTATACAATATAAAGGTATTTTAATGAGTAATATATTTATAAAATAGCAAGGGCATCTGATGCTTGGAACAAGTTTATGCAACTTTACTATAACAATGGATGAAAGATGAATGAATAGATATCGTCAAAATATATTTTTTTTTTAACTCAACGCAAAGACAAAATTACAAAATTTGCAGGTTAAAATATTTTTTTTAAAGTAAAATAAAAAAAATTAAAAAGTAAAAATCGGGACTACACGTAAAAAGATGTGGATTACAAATACTGACATGGCATTGTTGAGAAGAGAAGAATAAAATGTAATTAAGGAAGAGTAGATGCTGGAAAAGTTCTTCCTCTCATAATCCATCAGGAATTATGAAAGGAAGAACTTTTTTAGAAGGTCTGTGAAAACATTTACAGAAAGCAAGTCTTTGGAGTCAGAATATAACTATATATTCCATTTTATAAAATTTAATATTTTTCTTATTGTAATGTTAAGAAAAAACTATTCGTAGGTCACAATTACATACGTAAGAAATAAAACTTTTTGTCATTCTGAAAGAAAAAAAATAAATATATTAAGCCAGTCATGTAATGGAAGAAGAAAATTTTATGAATAGTTGTAATTATACTATGGTGTCCGTGTTTCATACTTATTTTTAATAAACCGAATATTTGTAACAAATAAACAAATCTGCAGTAAATAGAAACACGAACAGCGTGTTAATTCCAATGCCAGCATCGATCGTATCATGTGGAAATTTAATTAAGGAAACCTAATTATTTGCGCGTTTTGAAAATCCATATCTGCTGCTGCTTTCAAATTAAATATTTCAAATAGTATCGCAACTGTTGTTGTGCGCGATAAACACATACTTGCTTTTTCCCTGTATCCACGATTGAAACATTACTACGTAATTATAGAGTGAAGACTTTCAGGAAAATACCGCCCCAAGTATTCAATATAATGCATTTCCATTAGAAAGCAGAAGTATACTTTTTGTGGATGAACATTGCTGGATAAAATTGAGAGCCAATCAACATTTATAAAAAAGTATCTCGACGTACTAATTTGTATTCATATTATGTAAATATTTAACCAACAATAGTTTCCCTTTTAAATGACCTTTATCACTTTTGCTTTAGTTTATATTCCTGTTCAATTAATTAGTATTTCGGAATGCATAAAAATGAAAATACATCTATAATATCAGCCTTCTTTTTATCTCTACCTATAAACTGTTAATCCCTAAATCTGTGAATTTGGATACCAGTAACATTTTCTTTGTCTTCAATTAAATCAAATAATTTATTTTTCAGGGTTTCCTCTGTTTATTTTCATTGCGACTTCTTTGACTTTAATTGTTTGACTTTCCTGGTATGTTCCGTATAAAAGTAAATTAAGCATACTGAATGCATGCAACTTATACGTCTATTATATATTATTATACTTTAAACTACTTAACGCGTTGTCGCTATATTTTCTCTTAGACCGTCGAATTTGGTGTAGTAATAATATGATACTTTTGATGATATGATCTCGGAAGGAAATGTGGAAGATCTGCTGTAAATATCGCATTTAGTCTCATAAGATCATATGATTACTGGCTTTTTCATCTCTATCAATTTGGCAACGTCAGAAGAAGGGTTCTTTGAATTAAAATTTATTCATTGATTTTTCAGTGATTTGACTGTATATAATGTAGAGATGAAAACACTCTTATTGGTACCGAAATCTCATTTGAGATTTAATTATATGCCAATTTATTTTACACTATTTAGCTTCTTGAGTTCTTTATCTCTATAGTTCTAAAATTTATTAAAAACTAAAAAATGTGGTGAACTAAAAATAAGACAAATTGCACCACAAATAAATGTAAATGTTACCAACCGTAAATGATCCAAAATTTCTACGGTAATAATTCTGAAGACATCAAATGAAGGAAAAAAAATTATTAAATTAAGAGACGCCAGGGTTTTTATCAGTTACGAACGCCGTGAAATGTTATATTCCTTCGTTCTTATGGGACGTAAAGTGTCAAAAGTTTCCTTGCACAAAAATTTATTCGATCTGTTGTAACCAAATTAAACTGATCGATATTTTATCTATTAAATGATTGGGCAATTTATATAAAGATAAATCAAACTTGATTGAATATTAACAAACTAAAATTTCTTCTTGCAACTAGTAAGAAATTTAAAATTTTAATCATGTTTGGTGATTTAACCAGGGGTCAGCATAGTAGAATATTGGTACAACCACTGTATGGTGCGTCAAGATGTCCCGGATGTTGAACCGTATCTAGTTTCTACCATTTCAAGGATATTTTTGGAATTATTTATTAAATGAAATGAAATGTGTCTCATATTTTTATATTTTTGTGAAAAACAACAAAAAATCAAGTCTTATTTAGAACTTCTTCTATATTTAGGGATCGACTAGAAAACCTATGACAAAATATATAGCTTCTGTAACCTTATTAAAAAACCAACAAAATTCTGACGTTTTACATTTTTTTTTCACTTTTTGGAATGCATTATGTGAGATATATAGGAAACTAAACGCAAAATTTAACTAAAATCTTAGAACTAATCACTGTCAGCATGTGTACATCTGCACATCCGCCGCAGTAAAAAATTATTCTCTGGGCAGATAAAATTGTAAATTTGAGAGGTGTGGGTAGTTTCCTTTTTATTGGCAGGACATATTTGGCATCGTTTTCAAACTTACATTTAAAGCAGGTGGCTTCTCTGAAAGTTCTCCAGTAAATTCTCTTACGCATGTCTCCAGACAAATGCCCAAAAGAGAAAGAACTGATTTTTTTGAAGAATTTGCATGGCTTTTGTTTTCTAAAATTATTTTTCTCTTTATATATTATATATGCATTTGCCTCTAATATATTTAACAAAGATGTAAGGATAAAAGATGGTCATAAAGGAGATAAAGGGATAAAACATGGTCAGGGGACGTTTTTTTGAGTTCCAACTTACATCGAACGTAAAACAGAGTTCGTCAGCAACGTTTAGCCCACCTTTCATCGTATTGTGAAATGTATTACTTAATTTTTTCTTTTCTCCTGAAGACTCGTCAATTTGTCCATCGTGGTGTAACATATTAATAGAACTACTTAATTTTTTGAGAATATGATAAACAATCGTTATATCATTTTGAAAATCAAATCAGTGAAGGATTTTCACCTTCTTCCAAGTCATTTTCCACCAATATCTGTAAAATTCGCTGCTTTTCGCTTTCTTCTCGGATTATTATGCAAGTATTACCTAAAAATATTGAAATAATTAAATACAAGTAATGTGGGTTCATATAAAGTAAACGTAAAAAGCAAATAATTACATAAACATAATTGGCATGAAATAGTTTTATCCAATGTATGGTTGGGGCATATTTACCTTTTTATCGTTTAACCGCGTCTAACTCTCTGTGTAGATTCACACCGACTGAGCAGGCACAAGAAACGAAGGGGTCAGGGTTTTAACTGCAGCTTCTGAGAAAGGCGGCATCACACTTTTACTCATAAACATATCCACGTTTCAAAACATCACGGGTCATTATGACTCAACCTGATCGATGCCGGTTTAATTATTTTATTTTTTTGTTAATGTATACCATGCAACAAACAAATATTTTAATTTCAATTCGAAGAATGGGATTATCAGTAGAGTAGTAGTTTTCTTGTCAAACTAATTATATATATATATATATATATATATATATATATATATATATATATGTATATATATATATATATATATATATATATATATATATACATAAATACACACACACACACACACATATATATATATATAAATATATATATATATATATATATATATATATATATATATATATATATATATATATATACATATATGCCACTGAATGCTTGAATGTATATTTCATTGTAATATTATTTACTGAAGTCATTGACTGTTTTCTTTCTTAACAATTAAATGAAACTACGTGATGTAGTATTATTTCTACTTTCTTTAATTTCTTTACCACGACCTAGGTTTCGTTGTATTACAACATCTTCAGGTGGGATATTAACAAAGAGGTGGAATATTAGCAAAGATCTTTGCTAATATCCCACCTGAAAATGTTGTAATACAAAGAAACCTAGGCCGTGATAAAGAAATTAAAGAAAGTAGAAATAATACTACATCACGTAGTTTCATTTAATTGTTAATAATGAATTTCTACAAAATTAACGCCAAATATATTCAATGTTTTCTCTCTATTTGTTTTAGGGTTCCATACTACAAAAGGAAAAACGCGATCCTTTAAATATCACTCATATTTCCGTCTGTCATACCAGATTTACCCGAAAACCACTTAACGTAGAAATTTTAGGAAATTTAAAAAATGAAAAGCATGGCAATCCGAACATATCTGAACAAATAACTTTTAAAAATATTTATATGAAAATTGTAGCGGGGGAGGGGAGTTAACAAAATTAAGTACCCGACTTTTTGTTATCAATTTTATAAAAAAACTTCGTATAAGGTATTAAAAAATATTATTCCTTTATTTTAAATTGTATATCTTCGAAAATGCACAAAAAATTAACTTAAAAGATTCCGAAAGTACGCAATCTAAGATTACACATTTTTTAAGAAAAACAGAGTTTTTAGGAGCATTTGCTAAGATTGTAGGTACAAAATCTACAAAATTCTATAAGCACAAAATATTTGATGTTAAAAACTGACATTTGACTGGAATTTTCATATAACTTTTCTATTCATTCATTGATATAATATGTTAATTAAGTTTGAAATATTTTATTATTTAATAATAACAAAAACTAATATCAATATTTTAAAAACAGCTGAGCCTATGTTTTGTAGATGATCTTAAGTATAGACGAATGAGATATTTATGATTGGGCGACACGCTGCACTATTATTGTTTTTTTTCAATGGAGACTATGTTGAAGTTGAAGGATATCGAAATTATGTCTTATATTTTTGTTCATAAAATTTACATTTTATTTTAAGTTATTATTTGGAAACCAGCACAATTTCTAATGGTATAAAAACTTTCATCTTTCATTCTCATATTATAATTTTTTTTTCAAGACATGTTTCCTCTTTGTGACATCTTTAAGTGATAAACGAATTTCTTAAAAAAATTATTTAAGGCGTTAAACGGAATCGGCTTTATTACTATTATTGAAAGTAACTACTTAATTTAATTATTGTAGGAATTAATGTTATAAGCTGCGGCAAAGATTTAAAAAAAACCATATTATATTATAGAAAACTGTCGTCTCTTAATAACAAAATCTTCTTTTTTGATAATTTGTACATACATCGCGAGAGATTATATGTGTACTATTTATTATATTTTACAAAAGCTTTAGTTACATAGCCAATAAATACTGAGATTCGCAAATGACATTCGAATTTTGAATTTAATTTCAGTCGTAAATCGTCCGAAACCCCGACTATTATTTCATTCGTTAAAAGACCTAGTAACCAAGTGATTATTATTAATAATTACAAAAAATAACCTTTCAATATATAATTTTAAGTAATTATTTCTACAAACATTAGCAGCGCAAAATACGAAAATTTTTCAAATTTAATATTTGGCCCTATCGATATTCAAAACCAATAGAGTTTTCAATAATAAAGAAAACGTTTTTCAATAGATTAAAAAGTTAATTTATTTTAAGTGGTCACTTACAGTTGTGAATTATTTTACTACATCTCAACTAATAATATTTTAAAACATCTAACCTAACCTAAACACAATATCCCATACTTAATACCTTATTTACATAATATAAATGGACAACCTTGATATTACAGTAAAATTTAAATTCTTTCAGCCTGGCTACATATCTAAGAAAAAAAAATTTGAAAATGGGAGATAAAAGTTGTATAACCTTGTTCCAATCAGATACCCCTGCTATTGCACAAATGTATTTCTGAGAATAATATCCGTTTAATTTTCTTATTTATACGGAATTATTTGCATTGTATAAATAATTTTCGAAAATATAACAAAAACTACACCGCTCCCATACGATAAACTCATTAACGTAAGCAGTTGGAAAACCCGCACAAACTCAGCTTCCGCTATTGTTTTGTGTAACATATAAATGCTGTTGGAATCTTCTAAGTGTTAATCTTTGCTAATAGCCCACCTGCGGATGTTGAAATATAACTTAAAGAACAAGTAAAGAACTTAAAGAAAATAGAAATAATGCTGCAACACATAGTTCACTTAATTGTGAATATCTCAACTAATTAATAAATTGCTATCGTTTGAAAATAAACTTTTATAATTTGTCATTATTCAGAATTCTTGTTGGCTTTTTCTTACTTCATCTGAATTTATTTAATATATAAATAACTGGAATTGGAAATAATTATTGGCCTCCATAAATGTTAACTTGGACATGAGTTTTTTTAACTTAAATACGTAATTTGAATAGCTACGGTACAGATTTTTAATTGCGCTCGTCCATTTAATTATATCAAAGGTTGTCGTTAATAAGTAATATGGACATTTAATTGAAAAATATTGGGTCGTAATGACGAAATTTTAAATATTAATCCGATCCATGTTGATTTTATTTGTAATTCTCATTTCTGTTTTATTGTTTTAAATTTAGAATAATTACACGTCATAAACATTTAAATTTAGAATAAAGACAAAAGAATTCGTTCTATATAGTGAATGCGCGAAACCTTTGTTAAGCACACTTTTCAATAAGTGAAAGGAGTAGTAATCGTGGAATAAACCAATGTCTTATTGTCTTTTTATTTACGACTATTATTTTTTAGATTTCATGTTTCAATTATTTGCTTGTAAAGTACAATATTTAATAAAAATAATTTTAATAAATATTTAGTGCGTATTTATTTGTTATTTATTTACTTTACTAATGTACATTATGTACGTGTATTACTCAGTTAGATTTTTCTTTATTAATATAAAAAATAAGCAGTTTCCGAGTTTCTTCGTTTGGGAGAATTATCAATACGATATTTAATTTATATTAATTAACGCATGTGTGATACTCTATGTTCTCGCTAATTTATCTTGTATATCATGGGTAACCTACAAAATGAGTTAAAAACTTATATTTTATAGGAAGACTTGTAATTTATGCACCATAAAACATGAAATGATTATTGCAAAATATTGACCTAGTTCTAAAAGAAAATGCGAAGAGTCTCAAGAAACAACTCTGGAAGTAAACTATGTTAATCTATCGGTTATATTATCCAAAAATGTACTACCCGCCTATTCCAGTCCAGTCTCCATTCTCACACTATCACTGCTGCTGCGCAGGCTGCGTAAGCTGCGCACCGCGATTACCGAATAGTGATCGGAAATTGCTTTCCCATATAAGTAGGAAACAGAACTGAGATTTTGATAACCATTATGTTATTTATGTATTATTGCTTTAGTATAAAATATAGAAATATATAGATATGCTTATAATAAAATAGTCTACATTTAAATAAAATAATATTTTATATTTATTGTATAGAAGGAATCACATAATATGACTTTTCTTCCAACTGAATGAAACTGACAAATTTTCACTCAAATGGGGTTTTGTCCATTACGAAGCGGTGATGATTAACTATGGCACGAGTGCCCATTATTTCAGTTTTATTCTCAGTACAATGACGATATTTGAGAATTTCGATGAGAGCTTTATGCACATATTTCACATTGTTTTTTTTAAATTTTTTATAACTAATATCTCACAATATTCACTATGGGTATAACATTAGAAACAAAGTTTACTATGTTAACAATGTTAATAACAAATCTGTTATAAATTTGACGATTATGCACTTGCACGTGCTATCAGTAAATTTAATTAAGAGCAATCGCGTTATCATGAAGTATTTTTCTACAAAATTGCAGTTAGCGTGCGTAAGTATACGATTGTAATATTTACGATTTATAATATTCAGATTTTGTCATTAACGTTAAAGAATATGTGTTCACGTTGAATATGGTGAGATGATATGGTGAGATACTAGTCATAAGATATTAAATAAGAAAAAGCACTGTCACAAAAGATAATGTAAATTCAGAAATTTCTGATTTCTCTTAGCGAGATTCTCAAATTTCATCACGATATTGCCGACAAAGCTACAACTTCACACGTGTATATAATAGCCTTTCAAAACCTACTTATGTAGGACAATACTACCAACTGAAATGAAAGTTGAACTTTGTGATTCCGCCGCCCAAAAAAATACAAAATAATTTTTTTTCGAATATGGACCATATTGCTACAACTGATAAGGCATGTAAATTGTCTGCACCAAAATAGGGTGATTCACCCTGGGAAATGTGAATATGTTGCTTAATAGAGTACATTACCTAATCAGACGTTTTTGTAAATGATCTAAAAAATTTTGGCTAAGTCTTATAGTCAAAAGTCCTGTGAGTAGCTCCATTTCTTGCGGC
The DNA here is from genome assembly GCA_039881145.1 of Druceiella hillmani. NCBI lineage: Eukaryota > Metazoa > Arthropoda > Insecta > Lepidoptera > Hepialidae > Druceiella > Druceiella hillmani. The sequence continues at coordinate 8,746,090 of JAYKKI010000076.1, forward strand.
TTTTAGACCACAAAATATCAACAATCCAACGAATGCAGAAACACACAGATGGGACATTACACTCAATATCCATGAGAATGTTTGTAAACAAAGCAATCAGTGAAATTAAATTGTAAAATCAAAAATAAATTTTTAATCGTCTAACAAACAACAATACCTTAATATTTCTTTACGTAAAAATGAATTAAAGAAATTTCCAATGTAATATTTATGAAAATCTGTGTTTCGTTTAATGTTTGTACAGAAGGCAAGCATTTTCATATACCGTGATTCGCCTGCCGACAGCATTAAGATTACGTAATATGCCAATGATTTTCTACCGTAAACCCATCAAGTTTGGGTTTGTTTCACCGAAAGCGTGGATGGGGACAGGGGAAGAGCTGAATTACAATTTTTAAGTGTCAAAATCTAAGATAACCATTCAAACCAGACACGATAAAAACCAGTTTTTTAATAAATTCCATGTACAAACTTATACCACAAGGAGCTGCTCTTTGAAACGTTAAACTTTTCCGCTTAAAACTACTCCTGGATTTAAAACAACCATTACACGATTTATCTTTAAGTTTTTATTTTACTAAAACGATTGGAAAAACTTCAACTTACTATGCCGCTTAGTCCAGGGAATCATGTAAAATGTAGATATAGATTCATATAAAATATAGCCATTCAATGGAAATATATGATATATTAACAAATGAAATAATTTTTAAAATTTTTTTTGCTGTTTTTTGTTCTAAATTTTGAATTGACTAATGAAACCCTTATAATATCAGTTATGCACCTACCTATCTGTCCGTCTGTCACAACTGATAATATCCATATTACATGTTTAAAAAAAAGATATTCTAAAAATAAATTGGCCTCCGTTAATTTACGAAAGCATTGAAGGAAAAAATCTTAAAAAGTCATTGATAAAATCTAATAAGAAGATTACAGGAAAACTAGAGAGATTATTCTAAATTTTATAACTATTTAAATATACAATATGTTTTACGCCTCCGAAATTAATTTAATATGTATAAAGGCTTATACAACTAAATTTAAGTTGGACTATTCAGGCAATTTTCTTTTTAATTCACGTTTTATATTTTATGATATAGTCTAAATGGTGAAATATTTTGCAGTTAACACAATGAAACAAAAAATAAAATTATGAACTGACTCACTCTTCAAACCATTAGAGTAAATCTCTGAGTATACATGTTTCATTTAAAATTAAATTGATAGATACAATCCATTTGCATTTGGGTTACGGTCTTTTTACACTTACAAAGAATTTACACTCAATGAAACATTTGTCAAAATGTTATTTTGATCAACGATTGTAATGTCATTTTCAAAATCTTCAAAAATATCCGTTTTCAAAATGCTTTTTATATCCCTTCTCCTTCAGTCAGTTTTTTAATTTTATTTTTACTAATTTATAACAATGTAAATAATATATATATATATATATATATATATATATATATATATATATATATATATATTAATATATATGAATTATTATCTCGTAACATGAAATTATAATAATATCCCGTATAAATTATTATTCATCAATATCTCGATTACCGTTACGATAATATACGCAAGAGGTAATCCATAAAACTCTGTCGCAAAATTGACACTTTAAAAATTTTGGTTACGAATAAAAAGATGGGACCGATATTTTCTTCATGAATAAATTAAGTAAAAAAAGGCATTTTCATAATATCTGTTTTCAACTTTGCTTATCAAAAAAGAACGAAAAATAAGAAGATCCATTAAGAGATGGGCTTACTAATGTAATAATTCAGAAGCTCGCACCTGAAATCTAATACGAAATTGAGTGTCATTTACAAGGCATATCTTATATCTAAATACAATTAAAATAAAGCGGTTAAAGCTTTGTTATTATAGGCATAAAACTCGAGATAATATATTGATATAATGTAACTCGCTCAATTATTACATCCATAAAACTCGAGATACATTATAGATATAATGTAACTTGCTTGATTATTACATGCATAAAACTCGAGATATATTATATACATAAAACCCGCTTGATTATTACATACATAAAACTCGACAAAATAACTTTTGTATTTACTTCTTAATATTACCCACATGAGTTTCAAATTGGAAAAAATTGTAAAACCTTTATATAGTCGGTTTTGAAAATTTAGCATAACTAAAATTATGGAAAAAATTGTGGCACGTGTTATTTATACTTCAAAGCTTTTTCAGATAATTACTATTGACCAACATTTTGTGGAATTCCAAACTAAAATTTCCTAAGATTACTAAATTTGTTACGCAATTTTCCAAGTCAGTTGCGTATAATATTTATCTTAAGTAGTTACTCAAACTACTCTTTTCTCAAGACATTTTTAAATAAAATCTTGCCTACGTATTTAAAAGTTTAATTTTTAAGAGATATTTTAAAACTGCTCAGTATAACGGATCTCATTTATATAATTAAAATATCAATTAATTTCTTCATTAATGTAGTTAACTTTAATTACTCGCAGAGAGGTGCTGTAAATTTCAGAGAATTACATTTAATTCAATGTAATTTAAATCATTTTTAACTTCTTTAAATTGGTTTTGTAACTTTACTTTTTATTTGGGTTCTCATAAATTTAATTTTGTGAGATTACAAATTCCTCGAGTTTATTTCTAATATGTGAATTTTCAAACTTTATGCTTCGTGAAATCAAAATACATTTGTTGTGGCCTTAAATAATATATTTTTTTCCAAATTTTAACTGCGTTTTCAATCTTAATCCCCTTTTTTATTAATAGACGCACAAAATTATTGCAACTACATGAAGTTTTATAAACTCTATTTTTATTTTTACTAATATTATGAATGTGAAAATTGAGAAAGTATTATGAATATTTATTTTATTATTCTTTTAAGTCACAATGAAGCAATGAATCAAAGTAATTTTATGCACAGAGTTAGTTAACGGGCAATAAAATTACAAGCCACTTTCTATCCCGGGAAATTTACTCATACCAATATTATAAAAGCAAAAATATATTTATCTGCCTTTCTGTTATGTCGCAACGGAGCAACAGACAAAGACAGCTGGTAGGCAAGAAAATTATATGGCTTACTAATGGAAATATTTCTAGGTGAAATTAGTTTATCAAAAAGATATACATTTTAGTAACTCGTTGCAATACAAGCATATGAAATAGTACACGACCGCGACGTTCGAAAAAAGTTTCACAAACAGTAGCGTGATTATCACTGAAATAAAATAATTTCCAAATATTGAACTCAGTATCGTAAATATTTTACATATGTATATAGATATATAACTACGATGAAAAATTTCTTTCATATGTAAAGACATACCTCATCAAACATTTGGAAATTTCACTATAAATTAAAAATAAATCACTATAGATATATGCTAGCATATAACATTCCATTAATTAAGATAATTAAAGGTGTGTAGGAAAATGAGCTATTTTAGTTGACGAATATCATCAGCTCATATAAATTAAGTACAAACGAAATAGGAGCTAGCAACTTAAAAGTGTCGCATACAAAAAAAAACTATTTTTCTAGGTTTCGACCAGGAAATAATCATACACTCTATTAATTAATTGAGTATCAACCTTTACCTTAAAACTTTTCCCATTTAGACACGAAGTAATTTTTCAATCAATGTTAGAGAAGTGTTGCTGCTTTTGAACACAAATGGCCTACAGATTTATTATATTGTCCAACTATACAATATTTTAGAAACAAAGTAAAGTATATTATTTGTAAATGACAAAGATTCTCATAGAAGTGTTCAGCTTTAATTATCCCGTTACTCAAGAAAAACCTTTTCTTATATTTCATCCATTAACATGAGATAAAAATCCCATTTTAACAAAAACCCAAGATTAAAGTAAATGGTAATAAGAATCGATTTTGATTTTCGATGGTTGTCCGAGTATCAATATTAAATTTATACTTTTGTGTTTTCCACTTGTTTGTTGCCTTCTTTCGTTGTTTCTAGCTCCTCGACATGTTAAAACCCAAAATGTTTTAAGTGGTAAAAATAACCAAAATTACAATTTTGTTACTCGATTAAAATTTTTAAAGTTCATAAAAGTGCTACATAATGATGAACTACGTCCATCACTATTTATTCGTCACATAAACATGGTTTCTAACATTTTGACTCTAATAGGAAAAAACCGAAAACAAATTTTGAACATCAGGCAAAAGTAAAGAAATTGGGGCAATTTTTCTTTTTTTAGGAAGATTCTTATAATAGTTTTTTTTGTAGAAGAGAAAATTGAGTCTTAATTAAAGTGGCTTGTCCAGTAAATAACCATTACTATTCAGGATTTTGTTTTTTTGATCCCTGTTATATCTTTTTATTTTTCTAGGACATATTTCCGCCTTTCCTTTTTAATTTTTTTCATTTATTATATGTTTTAAAAAAAATTAAATACGTATATGATCCTGAAAATCAATGGTTACAGCAAAAAGTTAAATTGGGTCTCCATCATAATTAGTATGAAAATAATTTTTGTTAAAATATAAGATTTTTTTTTTCATTTTTTTTAATATACTTACTAATATTATTTTAATAAGGCCAATACAGTTTCTCCCTTAAAAAAGATATTTAAAATTTAGTGTTTCTAGTTTTTTGAAGATCGACATTTTTTTTCTAAATTCCATTTAATAAAAATTATTTCTAAATACTATTGCAGTAATAAACGCATTCTTATCAGATATATAAATATAGGTTTTAAAGAAGGGTCATACAATAAAACATACATAATGATGTATATCTGTGTGTTTTTGTTATGCACTTTTACACAAATCTTAATATTAATCTTATAGAGTATGGTTTAATGGTCTATTAAAAAGCCATTGGGGAGTTCTAAAAAGTTTTCTCAAAATATAATATTTTTCCTATAACATAGAAAATTATTAGCCCTTCTGGAGTATTGACGCGTTAGAAGAAATTAATTTGAGAGGTTAGTTATTTATTTGTACTTTAGTTTTTACTGCCAATGAAAAATTGTGGAAAACATGAACAATCGAAAGTAATTTGCCATTCGTTGAAACTTTTTATTTATGATATAATTGTAATCATGCCCGAATACGTCATTTTAAACATACAAAACATTTCGAAATATTTCAGGTTTATTTTCTATCTTGTTATCAAAAGTTATCAACTTGACAAAATTATACAAAGCAATCAAAGTTTCTAAAATTTCTGCACTCTATTGAGTTTTGTTTCATTTGTAGTAGGATATCTTGAGGTGGGGATACATCGGAAAGTACCACATGTTTACCACGATTACTCTATAAATAATATTTAAATAGCATCAGGATGGAGACGAGAAAAATCCATAAAACTAATGTTTTAAAAACAAAGTATTAGAATGACGCTACTATTTATACTTCAGTAAAAGATACCAATAATTATTTATTAATTTGCATAAGAATTCACGTCGTGTTAGGTGAGGAAAAACAAGTTATGTCAGTACTTATTACTGAGCTCCCCAGAATAAATACACCTCAAAGTATTTAACAGAGAAAACTTTATTCAGTTTAATATCGATACGAAATACTAGTAGACACATTATTACTAGTAATTAACTGATCTTCAGCTTTTCGTATCTGAACAACCAACTTTTATAATTTTGTCACATCCATCCATTCGTCTATATGATATAACCTCACAATTTCTACAACTGAATATGTCTATGCATGTTTTTTGTGTAACTTAGTGTTTTTGTGTAACTTCGTGAAAATTTTGAAAGAAGACTCATTTGGCCAGTCTACCAAAAAAAAATTCAGTTGTGATTTACCATTTGTCATTTTTATACGTTTTTTTAGTTTGCTTCATAAGCCATTCCGGTTTAAAATTTTACTCAAATTTTAACCAACTTTTTATCAATTGATCGAGTTGAAATTTGGCATACGTATGTACTTGCTATCATAACATAATTTCATAATATTTTTATAAAAATATCCAAGATGGCGGCACCAGTATGACGGAGAAGTATTGTCATTTGTAGGACGAAACAATTGAAATTCAGCACCAGGGGATTTTAAAGTTACAAATTATGAATTTAGGGTCAAAATTTAGAAACTAAAATTGGTGGATCCAATATGGCGGACAAGTTTTTGACTGTTATGAATTTATCCCAATAAAAATTGTATATTGCTATGTTAGAAGTCAAAAATCACTAATTTCGTGTCAAAATTCCGATGTTTGAGATGACGACGCGAAATAAAACCTGTTAACTAAAATGATTTGTTTATCTAATTTTACGGAACCTAATGTGAAAAAACCTTAACTCTAAAATCATAATAATTTTGAGTTTAATTTACCGATCACTTTGAAAATTTAAATACATGTTAAATTTAAATAAATTCAAACACCAAAGAAATAAAATTCTTAAATGATCACTCACGTATTCGTCTGTTACAGCCGTTGGTCTCAGAAACCACTTGAGGTTGAAATTTCAAATTTGACATGATAATGAAGAATATTAACACGCATATCCTTATAATTATCTCAGATTATCGATAATAAAATTTTTGTGGAAAAACTAAATTTTTAAATAAGTTTTCTATGAAAATTCGGTTAACCGCATTAGGTATCGTTTGAAAGTGCCAATTATAAGGGTGTAATATTTTTATAATTATAGGCAGTATGTCTTCAGAAATAAACTGAAAAATGTTTTCCTAGTTGGTTCCACCTACCCAGAACCTAAAATTTTGGAACAAAGTAATTTTTATGTATACGTAAATATCGAAGGAAATTTATATATAATAATGGCTTATGATGAATAAAATAATTTTACTTCAAATGGATGTGATTACAGTATTTAAGCCTTTGTTTAACTGCATTGTTTGGCATGACATTTCACCAACAATTTTCATATAATTAATAAACTTTTCTCTAATGAAAAAAATGGAAGCCATTGTTTCTCATAGTCCTTAGGCTTCCATTGCAATTAAATACCATTAAAATTTGGTCATGTTCGTCCAACTACCCATGTATTACAACATAATGAAACGGCCCTATGTTGATTGACGATAAATTAGGTGTTTCTGTTAAAATAATAACACAACTTAATACACTTAGTTCACCTTCAAATAACATTTAGATAGACATTTTTCACAGGCAAACTATGAGAAAATGCTGTTCTTAATACAAGATAGACCTATTGCATCAGTCATAAAATCAGGATAAGGAATCTTATTATAAATAATGGAAATTATCCTTGTGTATAATATAAATCTATATTGTTACTAGGTCTATTTTGGGAATTCCAATACACAGGCAACTAAAATTTTTGGATGCACCATAATTATGTTATAAATTTAAACAATACATACTGAGATTACATCTAACTATAATGATTTGTAATACTTTAAATAATATGACTATGGAATCCTCGTACTTGATTTGGTCTCAATCTATTATGCAAAACTTCTTGTGTCCCTCATTAATACATAAATGTAAAAAAGTTCGTTTTTCTAATCATGTCATTTAATTAACATAGTTAATCTCAAATTTTGCTCACAGCTTCAATAAAATTCTTCTCCATATTCAGTGGATGAAATTTACAAAATAAACAGAGCTTCCAAATTGCATTGAAAGCATTCAATAATGCTGTAGAATATTTAATTTGCTCTCCAAAATTCTTAAAAAACTAACTCCGAAGGGGTTTAAAATGAACTTTTTTTAATTTTACCTTTATATTAGCAGATTGCTGAATCAAATTGAAAAAGTATTTGTTGACTCTATTTTGATGTCATGAGATTTGAGGTTGTTTATTTTTTTCTAGTCATACTTAATGATTTCTCCAGGAAAATTAGTACATCGATTTGACGACGTAAAGCCATCAAATCACTAGTGAAGTCAATACGTGCTTATTCACTTGCTATATAAGCAGATAGGTATGAGTCCATGTTGGTGATGTGTAAATGTTTGTTTATTAAGCGTAAATATTTAAATTATCTTATACCTATATTAATACCGGACAAGTTTCGAACATAATCTGTTGCGATATTAATAGCATGTTATAAAAATTAATTAAACAAATTCAATTTTCGGTCCATAATTTTTGCGATATTCTTAATGTGTTCCAAAAACAAATTTGTAGTAAAATCAATTTTCGAATAATAATCTATTGCGATATTCTCCATGTGCACCAAAAATAAAAATTTAGTAACATACATTTTCGAATAATAATCTATTGACTCATTTTTGATGTATTCTAAAAATAAAATTTAAGTAAAACCAATTTTCGAATAATATTCTATTACGATATTCTTCGCATGTTCCAAAAACAAAATATAAGTGAAATATATTTTCAAATAATAACTCAGTTTCAAAAATGAAAGTTAAAAAAAATTATTTTTCAAATAAATAATCTACTGCGATATATCGATGCTTCAGTATCATACAAAAATAATAAATAAACATAATATTTCATCATTTTACTAAAACTGTGGTTACAGTCGCATATACTTGATTATGTGGTAAAGTTTTTACTCTATAATTATGTACACTTAGCTTCACATCTTGGAAGTGTACTTCACTGGGATGAAATTAATTATCTTAGTTTGAACATTGAGTTAGTCTTGATGGTTCTTATTCATCATTTCTTATGGAAACTTATTCCGTTCCTATTAGAGTTAATTTCAGAGCCAATAATCAAGTTTAATATCCCTTAAGTAATATATGAGCAGGGAAAAAATGTAAATAATATTTGCTTCAAAATCATAACAGTAAAAGTATAAATATAATTGATCATGTAGTTTTGCACAAGTAAAAAGTGGTAGCAGTTTCATTTCTGACTCTTCCAAATGATTTTATATAATAATATCGGTTATCGGAATCCTATGTTAATTTTCCTTTTACTGTGTGCAGTAACAGTTTCGTCATCCATTAACTTTTGTTTCTAATAAAATAAAACAGTAGGTAATATTCTCAAATCCAGTACAGGGAAATAAATTCAAAGTTGTCTTAACCAAATCAGTATGATTACATAAAATGACTCGTAGTTTGTTCAAAGAATATTTATAAAAAAATTCAAAGGAAGTGTCTGGGACTGGATGATACATATCATCTATTCTTTTTTGGGTAAAGTATGTGGCTAGAATTTAACTCTAAATTAACTGTCCCTGTATTGCACCAATGTGTGTTTGCCATATATCCATTCAGTGCGTAAGATGAAAATTCTGTCAATAATCTTAACATAAGGATATCTATTTTGATGTTAATAATATTAATTGTTAAAAATAACCTTTTAATTCAATGTACAGTGCAGTAAACTAAATATTCACCAAATTAAACTCAACTCGAACTTACGCGTAATTTGTATTCAAAACCGATGAAGGATTTCTTAACTTTGATTGAAACACGATCCAATGATTTACAAAGCGAAGGTTTTCGGGGGAAGGCTGGACCCCAATTAATTAATATAATGCATAGCCATTAGCGGCCGAGTTTATCCCACTCACACTTGGCTACTCTTGCGTGCGGCACCTTTCCCTTGCGTGCGGACGCTACGTCAGAATTTACTTGTCGATGAATCAGCGATTGCTATCAGTGGGCTAATAACTCTTTTTGTCTATTCGGTGGCCACTCGCGTCCCTATATATTATTTATAAAAGGTTGTTTGTTTTTCCTTGCTTTACTTAAAGGTAATTTTTATTAAATCTAACGTTATATATACACATCGTACTGAAATTTTGATGTTTTAATGCTAATAAGTACGTCATTTCAAATATAATCATCTTAGGGATATAAGTGAGGTGAAATCCATTATAGTTTAGAAATTATAGAAAAATATTTATCTTAGTAATTTTATTAAGTTGATAACTTTTCAATAAATTAAAATATGAGATGATGAGCTTGAAAATTTTATAAGCATTTACAGTAAAATTTTTAAAAATAAAAAAGTGTAAATGAATAGCAAATATTATTTTGATAATTTAGGTTTTGTGAAAGTCAAATTTTGAGTTTCGTAACCATTAAGGTCAATCAATATACTTTTCGCATTTTTAATTTTAATCAGTAATATCGGAGGATACACTTTTTTATTGTTCACATTAAAGCTGCTACATGTATGTTGTGCGAGCAGATTTATTTTTGATAACTTTATTATTTGCTCGTTTTATTTTCTTAAATTTTGAGTCGTTTATTTATTTATTACTATTTTAACTTGAAAATAAGAATCGAGTTCAATTTTTAATTGTCTTTGGCTACCCTTGAAAAAATTACGATTTTAGGCATTACCATAATTTGTTTTATTTAGTGTTAATTTTGCAGAAATGCATTGACATTTGAGGTAAAGTTTTAAATTGAAAATTGTTATATAAAAGAAGCATTTTCCCTTTTTTGATATAGCTTAAATCGACTCTAGTCTTAATTATAATTAGATTGCTTATATTATTAGACTAAACTACAGAAGTGTAAATATCTATTGTTAGTACTGGTAAAACTAGGAAATTGACAAAATAAATATCATCGAACCAAAGACTTATTTTCAATTTACTTTTTCTAAAGTAGATTTAGATTATGAATATTTATATTATTATATACCGTATTCAGTGCCTTTTCTCAAATAAAATAAAAACTAATTTGGGGACCAATGCATTCATCTTTGACAATTTCTACTTTTTCATAGCAAATGAAAAATTTTTCATGCGATTATCTATTGAAAATCAAACGAACTGGTTATTCTGAAAGTATCCCGAACAAGCAAATTTTTCAATGCTTGATTTACAAATACCGTCCCTTTAATCGCTATCAAAATTCTGAATAGCGTACGATTTACTGTACGTACATTTTTTAAATTCTAATTTGTTGAAAATTTTTAAAGATAGCGTCGAAGCAAGCAAGCGGGCAAGGAATGACTTAAATGATGTTGACAAGTTGTAAATATGTACTGAAGGAACACTATTAACAGAGGAATGAATACTATGAAGGAATACTATTAACAGAGGGCTCAATATTTGATATAACTGTGAATACTTGTACAATACACGCACTACTGTATGCGTGCGCACGTACACGTACGTAAGTACGTCCATGCATGCGCACGTACACGTGCATACGTACGTCCGTTCGTATGATATTCGGGTTTGCGCGCTTACGTGAGACGTACGTACGCAAGTAAATGCGTGCATGAATGGTGTAGTGATATTATTCATATTTTAAAGTAAGTATAATAAATTTTTCAGTAAGCAACTTGAATTTATCTTGTTATACGATTCAAATATATACTGTGAATAACACTTCAATATTAAATTTCTTTTCATAAAAAATTAATATGAAATATTTTTGCACCTCTATGTTACAATATGGCGCATAATGTGATAGCATTACGATGAATAATAATTATGTATTTATTATATTTAATTTGGATATAAGTTATGAGTGATGAAAAATAATGGTTCTCAGGCCGTTTCTGTTATATTAATTTCATGGCAGTAATACCAAATCCAAATAGTTTGTATCCTAAAATGCCCACAATTTAGTATCCAAATTAAATTTATGAAATTATCTAATGTTTGATTATCATATAACCATCACATTTTCATCATATTTTAGGAAAGATAGAGATGCTATCACTTACCCCTTGAAGGACAGTTATTATTTACTTATTGTGAAAAGAGTGAAAAGACAAAAGTAATTTTTATTCAGTTTCCAGGAAACGAATCCAAATCAGCTCTTCTTTTCGGCAATGTATATTTCACATACTAATGATTTATGTCAATATCTCATTATGCTTCTCTCATGACCACTTCGTGCAGTCCTATTCCTCACTTACAATTCCATCAAGTGACGTTATGTGAATTTATCCTATATAAGCTTGACCTTCCTTAAACCATTTTGATCTTAAACATAGACGGCAGTATCCATAGTAATCCACTGCATTTTTGAGCAGTTTTTTCTTAATATACAGCCATACTGGTGCCGTATACATCTTAGCGCGTTACCAACTCTGACTCAAGTAGTGACACGCTCACGATACATAATTTTTAATCATTCCAGCGCCATATAGTTCTACGTACATTTTCACTTTTGACTTAAGTGATATACAAATAGGGCCAAAAAAAATAACTAGCCCAAACTTAATGGTACTTCCGATTCCATTATTAGGTCAAATTTATGATAATATGCTCATAAAATAAAATCAATTGAACCCAAATCCTTTGTGTCTACTATAAATAACTGAAAACATCAAACGAACTTATTCATCAAATCGATTCTATGAATGTAATTTGATATTATTATCCAAGCTATATACCTTGGCAAATTTTATCTGATTACGATAATAAGAACTGAGTGAAATATCAATCAAAAGATTAAAATGTAAGTAAAACGAGAGTGAAACTTAAAAAAAATGGTTTAATAAAGTCCCATGCAATATGTAATTTTTAACATTTCTTCGTTCGAAAAAAATTTATGTGGCTAAAGTATAAATGACCATACAATTTTCATAAAATGCTATTTGTTGTAGCGGCATATTCTTATTAAAATACCAAACTCGTTCTAAGCATGTGATGAAGACTTGAGATAAAGTGTTTATGGAGATTTGTCAAGAAACTATGGAATATTTCTAAAAAATAAGTTTTTGAAAAAAAATTACTTTCGAATCAGATATTTGCGTGCGCTCCGCAGGGAAGCGTGTACTGTCTAGTGTCTTTTTTACAAGAGAATTGATAGTCAAACAAGCAGTAATGATGGTAACCTTATCTGATGTCACAGTTATTACTAAAATCAGCCAAATATATATCTCACAATCAGCAAATATACTATGAAGAGTAATAAATAAAATAAAAACAAATTAAAAAAAAATGGCAATTGAAATGAAATGAAATCCAGTCTGCTCGTAACAACTAAAAGTTCATTAAAATTAATCCACCCTGCTTACTTGCTATAGAATTATTTGTTATGTAAATACAGCGAAAGATCTAGGAATTAATCTAGCCCCACCATCGAACCCATACACGGGTCATTGTAACTAGCACCATTCAAACACAAATAGTTACGTTAAAATGAAATAAAAACAGACAATTTACATAATATGAAAAAGATTGAAATAAAGATTCGAATTATATAATCTTCTAAATCGTAGTTATTTTTGCCGCCAGGATTTTTCAAATTTTTTGTGAGATTGTGTTTTGAATATATTTGGCGTTAATTTTGTAGAAATTCATTATTGACAATTAAATAAAACTACGTGCTGTAGTATTATCTCTACTTTCTTTCAGTTCTTTACCACGACCTAGGTTTCGTCGTATTACATCTTCAGGTAGGCTATTGGCAAAAATCTTTGCTCTAATAAATTCAAAACTTGATTATTTTAATTATAAAAATATTGCTCAATCCTTGCTAACGTTCGAAGCCCAGGTGAAAAAATTAATTTTATTTAAAAAATAAATTGAATAATGTGAACATTTACTTACTTTATAGCAGCGAATTCGTATGTAGGTACTTTAGTTGTGACCTGTTATTCGAAATCTTTTTACTCCTAGTAATCATTAATGATATTATATATATATATATATATATATATATATATATATATATATATATATATATACATTTGTATTTATAAGAATACACATATTACGAAATAATATAACAATCCTTCGAAATAATGACCACTCTGGAAATTATTGAATAAGTTGAAAAATTAGTATTGGAAGGTGCCAGACTAAAGAAGAAGCAGCTTGTAGAGATGATTGGAGTATCGTATACAACAATTTTTTAAATTCTCCATGATTATCTTGGTATGACAAAGGACAGCGCAAGGTGTGTGCCGAGAATGCTCACACCGCCTCAAAAACAACGCCGCGTGAAGTGTTCTCGCGCGTTTTTGGACCTCTGTAGTGAAGACAAGGATGAACTATTGAGCCAAATTGTTACTGAAGACAAAACTTGGATTCATGATTATGAACCTGAGTCCAAGCAAGACACAATACAGTGGCACAAAAAAGGCACACCACCACCCAAGAAGTTTAAGGTGTCACAGTCGGCTGGAAAAATCATGACGACAGTCTTTTGTTATTTAGAAGGGATCATTTCGACGGATTATAAAGATAAAGGTACTTCCGTAACCGGACAATACTACGCGTTAATTCTAGAGAGGTTGAAGGAAGCAATAAAAAAAAAGAAGGGGAATATTGACCAAAGATGTCCTGCTTTTGCACGACAACGCTCCCGTTCACGGGAGACGCGTTGCGCTGGCCGCCATGCACAAGGTGGGCTTCAATATTTTGGAACACCTGCAGTCCTGACCTGGTTTCCAATGAATATTATTTGTTCCCAAACCTTAAAAACGTACTTTGTGGAAAGAAGTTTTCAAGCAATGAAGAAGGGAGGACGCAGTTTCAGCTTATTTTTTGGGTAAAGACGAAACATTTTTTTATGAAGGTTACACATAAGCTAATTGAAAGATCTGAAAAGTGTATTAGGGTAGCAGGTGAATATATTGAAAGAGAAAAATATGTATTTTGTATTTTTATTCTCACTTCTTATCCTCCATTCCGCGAACTTAAAAACGCCCCTTCGTAATTACTTATTGTTTGCTTCAAATAAATTTCCCCTTTTCGATTAGAATAAAAAAGTTTTCGATAACTTTTTTGTGTGCAATATATATTTGCTTCCATAATTGTATTCAAAATCAGTGAAATATTTATTAACTATGACTGAAGCAGTATTCCGTAAGTAATGATATAAAGATCAACGTGAATGTGCCGGACAACAACTAATTAAAATAAAGCAAGTCTTTACCACTAATAGTCATAACTATTAGTGGTAAAGACTTGCTCGCAAAGTTTGCTGGTGTTGCGCACTGCCGCTCTTGTTTCCTTGTGGTGAATTCGTTCCCTTGGGCGAGTCATCGATGTCATCTGCTAGTATATGCATTTTAAGGGTCCGATGTCTGTAATGAAATTATGACCTTTTGTTAAATTAAAAAATAATTATGATAAATAACGTTAAATATAAATAATGCATAATTGAGCCGCAGTCACAAACTAAGGATAATTTTTCTTTGTGATACGTTTATTTATGTCTCCTTAATAGTAAATTATCCATAAAATAGTTTCTTTAGAAAAAATTGGCTATAATAAAATAAATCCTAAAGTTTAGGTCTATCTAATTTCTTTATTAATTACGTTTAAGATTTAGAGTAGAAAGACTAAATCAGAGAAAGTCGTGGAAAATAAAGTGGATGAAATATTAATATAAATCAAGAATGGAAATGACTAAAAACGACTGTGGCGGATACCTCCATCTATATTGGCAATAGGGTTTTGGAAACATTCATAATTTGGTAGCTTGATATCATATTTTGGACATTCAACAGAAATATTTTTTCTTTTATTTTAAGATATATAATATTAAAAAAAAAAAATATATAAAAAAAATAAATAAAATATATGTCCAACTTTATATTTGGGACTTTGTACGTGATTATATGCTCTTATTACTTTACGATACGAAGGTTATTGATTTATTTTAAGCGATAATACAGTTTATTCAGAAAAAGTGGAAACTATATATTGCATAGTATTTTGTTAAGTTGAGAAAACATATATCTAGTATTACTGTAACAAAGAATATATGTAATATAGTGGGTAAATATTTGTTACATGTGACCAAACGTACATTAAATAAAATTAGTAATTCTTAAAGTTAATTATTGTTAACTAACATATATTTTCCCATTTAATTGTATTAACTAAAGGCATCTTGACCTATCAAAAATTACTACGAATACTTGAAGCAACTAAGAAAAATTAAAGGAAATTTATGTAGAGTTTCAAGAAAAAATACAGTCAAATGCAAATAGGACTAGCGGCTTGACGATTTTGTAAAGCTATATAAAATAATGTATACCTATTTTGCAAATAAACACAAAAAAAACTGAAAAACGAAAAATTTAATCTGGTAGCGTAACAATTTCATAAAGAATTAGAAACTAATGCTCTTTTTCTTCACTTTTCCTTTTATTATAAATCTATCCTTTGCATCAGTTATCACGATTTTAATTCAAGGGAAAGTACTCAATATATTTAAATGAGATAATATAAATTTACGTCGTATTAAAAAAACTTTATGTTTTAATCGCTTTAAGTCAAAAGGTTAGTAACGGATCGTAGACATAATAATAATAATATAGCCCTTTTATTCGGATATATTATACAATTTTATATAACTAAACTTAAAATTAAAGAAAGTATAACATAAAATAATCCTATCTTATTATATTTAATATTTCCTGTTTCTTTATTTTCTGTGAATCCGTTTGCCAGTCGGCAAAGGCTTCTTCCAACCTTTTCCATTCTGTTCGATCATGAGCTACTCTATTCCACGTCATTCCTGCCACTTGTCTGATGTCGTCATACCATCTTTTCTGAGGTCTGCCTCTCGATCGCTTGCCCTCTCTAGGGTACCACACAGTCACTCTTTTGCTCCATTTGTCTTGACCTCTCATCATGTGCCCTGCCCGTCTCCATTTAAGTCTTTTAATTTTTCCAGTAATATCAATGGCCTTTGTCTTGTTTCTGACCACTCTATTTTCCAATCTATCAGATTTCTTCATGTTGAGCATACTTCTTTCCATTGAGTACTGGCAGGTTGTCGTAGACATTAGTATTTCATAATAATTACGACTTAATATTCATTAGTGTTCAAAAGGGCCTTGCTAATATACAGACAGACGAATAACAAACTAATTCTAAAAGTTTTGGTATTTTATTCATTCTGGGTTCGAAAACATTAAAATATTGCAAAATTACTAGTCTAAAAATATTGTGGACACTAAATTTACCTATTTCATCATGCCTATTTCTTCTTTCATTGAAATTTTTAATCTTTTATGTATCATTGTTAAGTTTCCAAAATTTGGTTCAAAATTACGATACTATAACAACGCTTATGAAATTAATACAAAATTTAATCACGTGACGCAGAAAATAATACTCAATACTTAGGTCAAGCCACTTAATTGATAAAAGTAAATTTGTTTTTAATATTGTAACAAACTGAAATTAACTTTCTGTATGAAGTTATTAAGTGATCAAATCGATGTATAAATTAACCACAATCGACTATGGAGCCCTTAAATGTAAGTGAAGAAAACTACAGCGTCTTAAATAAATTGTTCACTCGATATCTGTTTCAGTTTTACGAGACTCGATTTCGTTGCGATTTTCTTACGACTCGGTACACTCGTCGCATTATGCTACGCACTAGAGTGGAGTAATTGAAGTAGCTAAGGATGTATATATATATATATATATATATATATATATATATATATATATATATATATATATATATGTATATATATATATATATATATATATATATATATATATAATTAGAAATAACAAACGAAAGAAAAGGAAAAATGGTTTGGGTAAATAATAATAATTTTACAAACCTGATAAAAATGACGTCAATAAAATCACGTTCACTATTTGGAGTAAAAAGGTGTTTGGAATTCATTTACGTTCAACGAAATTAGTAATTTAAAATTGTTTAAAAATTTTCTTTCATAAAACTTTTATGTACGTTAACGTGGTAATCGGGTTTATATTCTAAATAATTTGTTTAGCTTAAATGTATTTTACTTAAAGAAGAATTAACACTTCCAATGTCTTAGTTGGTATATATTGGGATAATTTTTGGGTGAAAAATAATACATATATGTTACACTTTATAAGGTAAAGTTCACAAAGTAATCGAACCCTAATTATTTGAACAAACATACACGTATTAGTAGTCAAGATTTCATAGTTTTTTGTTGCATATGAGCCTGTTTAGTTTCTTATAATTATTTCATGGGAATTTAATTTCCACAAACACACACAGTGACAGCAACTTTCACAAGCGAAACACTTACGTACTAATTCCAAAACTATTAAATTTCAAATATCGCATTAATTTTTCAGTGAACTTTATATGATTTATACTACGCTGTTATTTCAATAATTAAGAATTTAGAAGTTTTGGAGATAAGAAGGAAGGGGGCAATAAATTTTTGTCTTTTTAATATTTTGAACAACAGGTTTATCCAGAACTTAGATTTATAAAAAAATTTTTAATTTATTTTGAATTCTTGTAAGTTGGCATTTCAATTGACATCAAATGCGATACATACAATGATAAAAAAATTAGTAACTTTATTTGCCCTTCAAAAATTTCTCGTGTTTACGAGTTAATGTCCTTTATAATTACACTAAATTTCTGCAATAAAAAGCTTTGAAAAAATGAACAGAAATACAATCGGAGGGTACTTGAGAATCTATAAATGTTCTATTTTGAAGTACGGAAACATAAAGAGATTTTTACTATATATTGAATTATTTTTTATGTATACATATATTATTTTATATGTGTAAATTTATGTAAATAAGAATAATGTTTTATCTACAAATTACATTAATCTTTTCGTGCAGTAATTTTTCCGTTTACCCAAATGTTAATTTTTTTCATCTTAAATGTATATAATGTCAAGCGGAACTTCTACAACAATTTCCAATAATTATGTTCAATAAAATATAATTGAAAACCCTTTCAAAGTACCAAAATAAATTTAGCTTAAAACATCTCCGCCCAAAGGTGCATATTAAATATAGAGTGTAATATAGCATGCAAACGCATGCAAAGTTACCTACCTTGATTGTTGTAGGGCATTGCAACATAAACTTTAAAATTTCACTTAAACCTGATAAGTTCACGTCAGCTCTATTTACGTCTAACTCCTTATAAATATTCTAATATCGCTTAGCGTGCAAGACCTTTAACTAGAGGCTTGTTAGTGAACGTTTTCCGTTAACTCATGGTAGAGTTAAACTTATGATTCAGGAAAGATTAATGTTGATATTTATGAGCGCTGATACATCAGCTCGAAACATGATATATTGGCTCGATGAGAAAGGAAAAATTAGTGTTTCGTGGAAAATAAATAAGTTAAATTTAAGTGAAACATTTTTATTGTTAACTATTCTGTTAGTAATAAGAATTTAGCGAATTGATTTACTAAAACTTGCCTTCGTAGTTTTTTATATAGTTTTATATGTTTGAGTTTATCACTGTTGAACTATAGTCTATTTTTACAATTAAAGCTTTTTGAACCAAGGATTGATCATTCACATTTTGAGGTTTCTATCCAATTTTTTCCATGATCTCCATTGTTGTTGTACGTCCTGTTCCCTGTTGCGTATTTATTATTTTGAATGAACGGATTTCGTTCATATTAACATATTAAAAAATTATTCAATGATAATAGAAGAATAACTATTTAATTTGTTTAATAATATACTTAATACGAATAGATTATTTTGCTTAGTTTATTCCTTTTTTACATAAATATATAATATCAAGAACTATAGAATTAAAAGTAATGGCTTAATAGAAATGTCCATCGTAAATGCCATTTAAAACGGAACCATATTTTGGTTCCAAAATAAATGCGAGGGGCAAAATATATAACACCATATTTTGAAAAAAGTGGATAAACTTTCAAATAAAAAAAAACAACGTGCAATTAGGAAGAAAAGAAAGGTATATGAAACGAAAAAGACGTGAACACATTGAAAACGGTATGGAATAAGTCAAGACAGGTTCGATTTTTTGAGAAAACTTCTGAGAGTGAATATGAAAGGTGATTTTTTGTTTGTATTAGGTTCTAAGAAACCGAAAGTGATATATATGTATATATATATATATATATATATATTACACATTATATTTTCATAAAATATACATGTTTAATACGTAATTGTGAAATTCGACCATCATAAAATTAACTACTAAATTAATGACAATTTAATAATATTTGAAAACAATAATTTCGGAAATAGCTTCATATCTTATGGATAATTTAAAAATAAAATTACTTAAAAGATTATTTATGTCTATTTGGATTGAAAAATAGTATAACATTTCCTATTTTTATAAATGTTCGTTTAGTAATATCGTCGAAAAAACATTTATTTAATTTAAATATAAAAAATGTTTACATAGCTATTTAACAAAATAGATGAATGCATGCAACATATTATCAATCTATTTGGTTCTTTCTTCGTCTCTCTTCCTCTGCCCCTCTATTTTTGTCTCTCTCTCTCTCTTCTGCCTTTATACACTCTTCCTCTTCCCCTCCGTCTCATATGCCATCTTTCTTTCTTCATATATATTTATCTCACCGTGAAAAAAGAAGTCTGTATGTCATAAAATTTTGGTAAATCTTTGATTATATTTGTACGGTCTTTAAATACACATTTAAATGTATGATAAATTTCAGCTATTTTCTATCCTCATACATAAAGTGTTTGTTAGTCAGTTTGTTTTGCATCATCCTAATATCTCTCTCTTTATTCTAAAACTTATTTCATATTAAATTTTTTTTCTTAAAATTTCTAA
Source organism: Druceiella hillmani (assembly GCA_039881145.1). NCBI lineage: Eukaryota > Metazoa > Arthropoda > Insecta > Lepidoptera > Hepialidae > Druceiella > Druceiella hillmani. Next base: position 8,766,513 of record JAYKKI010000076.1, read on the forward strand.
TAAATCAAAAAAAAAATCTAATCTACCTCTATCTTTAAAGTTTCTATTAAATCGAAAAGAAACAACAGTTAAATTAAATTAATTTATACTCTTGCAAATTAAATTTTATTAAAACTCTTCAACGAGTCTAATCATTGGCGATATTTTTTTGATCTTGGTAAATTTATTTTTATTTACGTAACTTTTTTATTATTATCTTCAAATATTTATCTCTGATGAAGGACTTAACTTTGAACTCAGGTATAGTGTGATGGACGGGTTTAACCCCATTTAGGCGGTAATAGAATAGGGTTACGTACTCTTCGGAATCATAAATTTGATAGTCATTCAAAAATATAATCAGCATATTATATATTTTTTAAATAAGTTTTAGTAACATGAAAAAACTTGTCAAATTTATTTACTTTATACAATAAATATAATGTTTGGTAACTTTATTGGAGCAGAAAATTTAAATTTTTTTTGTTTTCTATGTTTTTTAAGTTATTATGCAAGCTTCATTTTCATATCTACTCTTATATCAATTTCGGAAATCAAAACAATAGCTCATTACAAAAAATCAAATATAAAGTGCTATTATATTCAAATGAACTGACAAATTTTATATGAACAACAATTACGTAGAAGGTGGAGCGAAATTTATTTCAAAAAGTTTCTTGAATTAGAGATTCAATATATATAAGCAAACCCTTATATACAAAATATTACACGAAGCAGCTAAACAAAGAAAGTTCTGCAAACCTTGTAACTAATATAAATGAAAATTTTATGTGCTATCTTCATTGGGCTTTATCTATTTTACTCAGCACTGAATATTTAAGGTATGGATAAATGGAGAAACAAAGATTACTTAATATTGGATTACTTAATGTAATCAATTATTCCTAAGCTTTGGACTCTGTCGTCTATCTCCACTTAATGAACTTTTCTACTAGTAATTTATTGCCATGGATATTTAATGAAAATGGTCAACAAATAGACAGGTATATCACAAAGTGACATTATCTAAGCTCGTGATTACTAATTACGTTTCATATTTAACTTTAATTAATTCCATTTCATATTTAACACTAAATAGAAGAATTTTTTAAGACCCAAAAAGTTCTCAAAATCTCATTATCAACAGCAGATAGTTAAAAATACCTATTCCAACAAACGACTTAAACGATCCATTTAAAAGTTTCAAGTGAATTAACCGCAAAGAAATAAATGAGGTCGCACGCAATAGTAAAAACTGTGCGAGCAAGTCGAAATTTTAATTAATTGGGGTTCTACATTTTGTCAGTCTTTACCTTATTATTTAGGAAATAATGTTTCAATCAACGTTAATAAACCGTATGTTAGTTTTAAATATAAGTTGTCATCCTGAAGATAGTAATTTTAATTACTGATAAATGTTTGTGCTATGCAAACAACTAATAATAAATTGAGTGAAAAATTTGTTGATTTTATGATTCTTTTAAAAATATGTGGCCCCATATGTTCACATTTTCTCCCATTTTTGACATTTTTATTTCCTCTTTTCATCTTTTTCTCTTGACATTTTTCTTTTTAAAATTAATAGTAAATAGTAAATAATATAGGCTAAATGAAAATAAAAATTTCCCATCCATAATTACTTCAACAAACTGTTACAAATTTTACGTCACTATTATTATTTTGCAGTAATAAAACCAAAAAAAATTTAGCGTATTATATTTTCATAAACCATAGAACCTGATGATTCTTAAGAAAAATTTTATTTTTTAAATTAATTAAAAATGTATCCACGATATTCAATCTCCGTTTTACGGACTAAAATTACCGCTCCCAAACCCATCTCCCAACGACCTGATAGTGTCAAGAAACAAGTTGAGTCCTGATGAAAATCTTTGATAATATATATGGATCTTATACGACATTACATAATAATCTAAACAAAGTTATGAAATATTTCTTTGTATATAATTTTGTAAAAGCTAACTTTAAATTAAAATCACGTTATTCATTCACATTCTGTAATACGATCAATTAAAATGGGCTAGTGTAATATTTATGATATTTTATTAAAATATGCAATATCATGCCTATGTTAAAATCTGGTCGGAGTAGTTTCATGTGAATACGTGAGTGAGTGTTATGTGTACATGCATGTGTGTGAGCGTGCGAGCAAACACGTATGCGCATGGGCACACACGCACTGCTTACATGTATCTTTTAGAAACATATATATATATAACTCGTTCCTCTTTGCTTTTGTGACATGAACCCTCTCCTCACTGATATCTGTCGACTTTGACAAAAGTTTCCAAGACTGTTCGATTTGGTTCTTGTTTTAATTTATTTACGAATATTGACATATTTAGTGGCTACCAAATGAAAATGTCAACAGTCTGCCCTCGTTTTCTGATAACGATTGGTATAAGAAACTTGCGATTAAATTGAAGTTTCATTAAATGTTTTGGAATTTCGAGAGAAGCTTTCACAGGTAGCTTTTGATGATTTTAGTAGACAGTACGCCAAAGAAGTAAAGTGGGTTCTCATTCTATTGTTTTATGGATCGAAGTTCATTGTCTTGCGCAATAATTATTTATGTGCCTAAAACAATAAAACTTTCGTTATTGTTTACCGGAATACCTAATTGTTTGATATTTTTTTTTCTTTTGGACAATGATATTGAAGGGAATAATAACTTCTCTTGTTTGAACGAAAGTTGAGGAACGTAGGTTTTTTAAATTTTTATTTATATTGCCAAAAAAGTTTTATATAAACGTTTCGATATAAAAGGAAGTTTTTTAAAACTTTTGTAAAACTTTCCCGAGAAATGCATATTTTAAAAAAATTCAAAAATCGTGTTTCATTGTAATAACTACTTTCAGTTAATTGAGTGGACTAATCAATTTTCAATATATATATATTGCATAAACGATAAAAAAAATATAGTAATACATATATACATAATATATGAAAAATATATAGACTGCAACCTTCTCTAAATATTTTTATTTATAGCTAGCTTGTGTTTTTCTTTTATGTGCAAATATCTTTATTATGTACATATGTTAGGCTTTAGAATGCAGATATATTTAGATACTTTATACATTAATTTGATTGTAAAATTCGACCATCATATAACTAACTACTTTATATTTCAGTAATTATTTAGATAAGTTCAGGTTTTTTATGAATATACATATACATATGCAGATAAAAGCAATTATTGTTTTATACTGTAAAGCAAGCACACTTAACTGTATTAATACAGGTAAGCATATTAGGTTTACTCCTTCAAAAATAGTCACATATTTTTATCGAATTTTATCATAATTGTTTAATGTTCTACTGTTTCACCACATGAACAGTCAGAGATGATTATTATCGACAGCACGTTTTAAAAACAAATCTACATCTATTTCTATATCGATGCGCCTTAAGAAAGACCATTAAAAAATAAAACTAAATATGTTAAAAAGGGGTTGTTTAAGAAGTGTCACAAAAATATATTACAAAAGTAATAAGGAGACATGGAACTTTCACGTTGCCGTATTATCGAGTATTAGCGCGTAAAAGCCCCGAAGGGCTGTTTCGTGTATTTAATTATAAACATATAATAGCAAAGATAAAAATATAATAGCAAACTAAAGAATATTTTCAACAACGATAATGTATCTAACTGTATCCGCATGTTAAAACAGGTAATGTAACTGTATATACATAATAAAGATATTTGTACATAAAGGAAATACACACGCTAGCTATAAATAAAAAGTTTTAGATTGTGTTAGAAATATTTAAAAATATTAGAATCTTAATTTTTTTCATATATTACGTATATATATATATATATATATATATATATATATATATATATATATATATATATATATATTCCTATAATTTTTTATCATTTATGTAATATCTAAATATTAACAACTGATTAGTACACTCAATAAACTGAAGGTAGTTCAATAAAACATGATTTTTTAATTCGTATAAAAGGTATTTCTCGGGAATCTTTCACGAAAATTTTAATAAAGCCTATCTCCTTTTTTATATTAAAACATTTACTTAGACTTTTTTGGAAATCTAAAAATATATTAAAAAAACCCACGTTCCTCAACTTTCATTCAACAAGGAGAAATTATTATTCCTTCAATATCATTATCCAAAAGAAAATAAATATCAAACTACTTAGGTATTCCGGTAAACAATAACGAGAGTGTTATTGTTGTAGGAACGTAAATAATTATTGCGCAAGACAATGAACTTCGATCAATAAAACAATAGAATGAAAACCCACTTTAAATCCTTTGCCGTACCGTCTACTAACGAATCAAAAGCTACCTGTGAAAGCTTCTCTCGAAATTTCAAAACATTTAATGAATTGAATTCAATTGAATCGCAAGTTTCTCACACCAATCTTTATCGGAAAATGAGGGCTGACTGTTGACATTTTCATATAATAGCCATTAGATATGCCAATTTTCGTAAATAAATTAAAACAAGAACCAAATCGAACAGTCTTGGAAAGTTTTGTCAAAGCTGATAGCTATCGGTGAGGAGAAGTTTCATGTCAAAAAAGCAAAGAGGGACAAGTTATATATATTTTTTTTAAATAAATAATTATGTCATATATGCACGTAAGCAATGCGTGTGTGCCCACGGGCACACGTGTTTACTCGCACGCACGCACATATACATAACACTCACTCACGTATTCACATAAAACTACTCCGACCGTGTTTTAACATAGGCATGATATTGCATATTTTAATAAAACAACATAAATTTTACACTAATCCATTTTTATCGACCGTATTACAGAATGTGAAGAAAGAGCATTACTGTGATTTTAATTTTAAAGTTAGTTTTTGCAAAATTGTATTCAAAGAAATATTTCATAACTTTGTCTAGATTATCACGTAATGTCGCATGAGATCTTATATATATATATATATATATATATATATATATATATATATATATATATCATTAAAGATTTTCATTTGGACTAAACTTATTCCTTGAAACTATCAGATGCTCGGGAAGTGGATTTGGGGGTGGTAAGTCAGTAAAAGGTAGATTGAATATCGTGGAAATTTATTTACTAAACTTAAAAAAATAATTTTTCCATAATTGTTATTAGGTTCTACGATATATGAAAATATTATACACTTAAATTTATTGTTTTGTTTATAACAGTTTGTTGACGTAATCATGAATGGGAAATTTATATCTCCATTTAGCCTGTATCACTAACAATTTACTGTTAATTTTAAAGAGAAAAATGTCATGTACATGTAAGACCACATACATTAAATACTAACATTAAATCAACAAATTTGTCACTGAATTTATTGTTAGTTGTTTGCGCAGCATAAAAATTATATTAGTAATTAAAATTATTATCTTCAGGAGGAAAACAGTATCTTCAGAAGGGAAACATCGTACAAACTAATGTAAAGTACACGGCTATTTTAAGAAATATAGATAAAGTATTTTGATAAACTAAGTAGATATCTAGAAAAAAAAGTTTTTTTCTTAATTTTGTTTTTGAAAGTCTCAGAGAAGAGATTGGAGGAAGAATATATTTTTTGAGGGTATTTTCAGACATATATCTTGAATCAGACATGAATCTTGCATACAACTATAAAAAAACTAGTCCTACAGTCGCTCGAATAGGTTCTTTCAATTAATATCGTACGCGATATATACAATATTAAAAAAATATATATGGTGTACTTTATTGGGCCTCTTCTAAATTTTCATTACGATATTTTTGACTATTACCATGTGTATGTATATGTAATATGTAATATGTATTTAAATCCAACAAACGGTATTTTAACTTTGATTGATACATTATTTCGTAAGTAACAGGGTAAAGACGGACAAAATGCCGGACCCCAATTAATTAAGATAAAGCATGACTATTAGTGGTCAGAGTTTGCTTGCATAGTTTGCTACTATTGCGTGCGACCTCATTTCTTACCTTGTTGTTAATTCACT